>CP135562.1:5457757-5500836 GCA_032401905.1 Swietenia macrophylla | reverse complement strand
TTTTTATACAAATTTTTTTATATATTGAGTTAGAATTTTAATTTAATAAAAAAATTTAAAAATTTTAATTTAAATTAAAGATTAAATAAAATAAATTTTAAATAAAAATATATCTTTAAAAATAAAATAATAATATATAAAAATTAAATTTACGTAAATACTCTATCATCTATCTTATACTAAATTAAATGTATATATATTTGTACTCATACTAAATTTATTATAAATTTTATTTTTTTAATATCCCTAATAATATTGTAAATTTGCGATAAAATTGTCATCCGTTTTTAAAAGCAGTGGAAATAGGGTTGTTCCTTCTTCACTGTGTCTCAGAACAGAGTGCCATGACTTTAATCTTCAAAATTCAACGGTCGTCTGTCTTCTCTTTCCATCCTTACTCTGCGACGCATTTCCATAGCTCTCCCACGTTAACACCTCTTCTCACTATAATTTTCTGATTTTTGTCTTCTTGGTTGCTTGGCTATGGACTTTGAAGAACTTCTGAAATGGGTTTATTTTTATTGTAAACCAATAGTTGTGGGGAGCAAAAAGAGCCCAGAAATAGCTTAATTCACCCCACTGCAATTTGTTCACCCAAATGCCATCGTTGGTCAGTGCTTTCTTGCTGTTGTTATTTATTTATTTAATTATATGTTACTAAGCTTGGAATCTATTTTATTCTTAATCATAATCAAGTGGTGGATGTAGTTAGCTATCGAACATAATGACCTGTTTCTTTTCGGTGTTAACTTTTTGTGTGTTCTTTCCATTCTGGTTTAGTTTTCAGTTGTTGTTGTTTTTTACCGCCATGTACAAAGAGCTCCCAAACCGATTGGTTGTCGCATGTTTTCTAATTAAATTCCTGGTAGATTTTGGAGATTTGATGCCTTGGTTTGGGGAAAAAAGTTTATTGATGGAGATATGGATGTGTTAATCCTCTATCTTTTGATTTTATAAGAGAACTAAGGTCATAGAACGGAGACCGAAAAAGGTTGTCAAATTTCTGAGTATTCTTTATAGGGTTGATCAATTATTACTTGGAATTTATTGCTTTTCTTATGTTGTGTATTGGTAAGAATGTTGGTAGAAAATGATCAAGGTATTTGAATAGATTGTTACTTTTTAATGATAATTAGAGTTTGATAGTTATCATTTGTGTTTCAGGGTCTTCCAGTTGGTCCATTTTGTACCATATGGTCATTGCAAAACTTGGAAATGGCTGTCAGTTGTATGCTGCAAACCATATTTTCGGAAATATGGAATTGGGAATCACCGCATTTTGATGAGGTGAGTTCTGATTTTTGTTTTATTATCTTTGTTTGTTTTTGGTAAACTTTCGGAAACATTTTTGCATCCATTGTTGATGTTTTTAACTTTGTGCAAGCCTTCAAACTTTGTCAGGTAGTGGTGCTGTTGTTTGTGACGATCTTCCCAGGCAAACTGTCATAAGGTGCAATTATATTATAGGGGATCATCCTGCTGTTGGAATTAAATGCCAAGACATGAAATACAAGGTTCTCTTTAATCAGTGTCACATTTGGATCACAATCATAATGTTAGCGGTTGCAATTTGATGCTTGTACTCTTTGTGTGTACATGGCTTTAGTTAGGGGATGAATGTTTTCTTGACGTCAGAAAGAATAATGAGATCAGAGAGCATGCATCAACTCACCGATCTTCAAAGTCAAGTGACACTGCAGTATGAGGTTGTTCTGCTAATTTTTCTCTTTTCTTTTCTGAAGAGCTATCCTTGTTTGTGAAGTTGAGGTGGCTTTCATGTTCTGATGAAAATAAAGTGATCAGGTTATTGGTGACAACAATCTTATCATGGATTCTTGTCACATTGCCCATGACTGTAAGAATGGCAACTTCAACATGTTTGCAAACAATAACCTTCTAGCAGGTCATGTTTTTGTGGAAGTAAGTTCTTGAATTTTGCACAATTTAGCATAGATCTGTCTTCATAGTTATCTTATTTGAGTTTCTGATTAGAAGTTGATTCAAGCGCTGGAAATATAGGACTATCCTCACACTGCAGGGGCCATTGCTGTTCATCAATATTGCCTTGTTGGGTCATACTCTTTCATTGGAGGGGACTCTGGTGGTATGATCTTTTCCTTTTTTCCATCCATGGCTTTTCATTCTGCTCTTGTGTTCTATGTAGCAGGCTGTCAACCATTAGTTGTGGGTGTCCCATATAGATGTGAGTTATTAGGGCATAGCAACCTCAAGACAAATTATTTATCGATGCTGATGTCAATTTTCAGCTTTGTATATTCACATATATTAGTGTTTCCAATTTTTCTAAACAAAATCAAAAAATGCCTGGTTACATGAGCCTCCTATGGTGAAATATGTTGTAAAATACTTGATCTAACTACATCCTTTGAAGATGAAAACAATTCATGTCTCATACAGGATAACTTCTATATATCTATTTCTTATGTCTAAAAGCTTCACAAGATGTCCCCAACTACTCAAATGGTTGCTCAAGAAGGAGCTGAGATTAATGGTCTGAATATTGAGGGTCTTCGTCGTTGTGGATTCACGGTCACAGAGGTTGGCCATCTATGAACTTCTGTTTTGATGGCTCCAATGTAACTAAAAATAGTTCCATAGTTTATAACTACGAGTTCAAAAGTATCCTTTTTCATGTGCAGCCTGCGTTTACTTATGAGATTGCATGTCATTACCTTAAACATGCTGCTGTGCCCTCCACTCAATACGATAAAGTATGATGTCAGTTAATGTTAATGGAACCTAAAAATGTTGCATTGTTTTTTTTGGATAAAAATCAAAAGAGAATGGCCATTTTCTGAAAGATAATAGGTTTTCTCTGTAACAGAAGTTGTTGTTGAGGTATAAAGCCATTTTTATAGTATACTTTATCCAATTTGCACATAATTGAGACTAGACGAAGGAACTTTGATTTGTTGCGTAATGTATCTGAAGACATTAATGACCTCTGTTAAGATGGGAATAATGGTGAGTTATTACTGAGGCCATTGCAAATTGTTTCTCAACTAAAGTGGCACTAGCAGATTAAGTATTTAAATGACAGTAGATTAGTTTTACAGTATATAAGCGTGTTCCCATGGTTCAATTTTGACGTTAGTAGATTTAGATTTAATAATAAGAATAATCTTTCTCAATACGAAACATAATGGCCAATTTAACCAGACACCTTGTTGGGATTTAGATGTTAATGAGTCAAGTAATAATCATGGTGGCATTTCTTTGTTGATCAGTTTAACACCATACTATTTTATCCCATTGTGTCCAAATCATAATGGTTAAAGCCGTGCCTAAAGGCGTAAGGCACACTAGGCTTAAGCTTTTGCGCCTCAAGACTCAAAAGGTGGGTAACCTGTTCAAGATGCTTCTAGGCAGTAAAGTGTGCGCCTTAAATTCTAGGCTCAAGATGTAAAAAGGCGCACCTAAATGATGTCTGTATGTTTTGTGCGTTTTATTTTTTATTTTTTAATGAACTACTAATAGGATGACACATACACTAAATTTTTTTTAAGAAAAATATATAACTATCTGTCCAAAAGAAAATAGAAAAAGAAGATATTACGAAAATAGAAAATGGAGAAGAAGAAATTAAAAAACTTGGTCCTGTACAAAAAAAGACTCATTCAGTTTAGCTTTTCTTTCTTCTTTCCTTTTTCTTTTTATTCTTCTTGCATTTATGATTTTCTACTTTTCTTCTTCTTCAAATTATGTTCATGCTTTATTTTTTTTATTTATTGGTAAACACTAACCACCTTTTGTCCATTTTCTACCCTTTTTTGTTTTCCTCCTGCTTCGTCTTCAAACCTATGATTTGCCCAATTTTACATGTCTCTATTTTTTTTTCCTTGTTGCTTACCGCTAACCACATTCTATCTAAACCTTATTTCTATCCCTTTTTTGTTTTCCTTCTTCTTTGTCTTCAAACCTGCAATTGGCTCAATTGTACACGTCTTTAATCCCAAATGTGTAAAATATATATATATATATATATATATATATAAAGACATGTACAATTGGACAGATCGCAAGTTTAAAGACAAGGAAGGAGAAAAATTAAAAAAAAAGGATAAAAATAAGGCACAAACAGAATGTGGTTAGTGGTTATCAAAAAAGGAAAAAAAAACAAGCATGGACAAAATCTGAAGGTCGCAAGTTTGAATATAGAGGAGGAGGAAAATTAAAAAAAAAAAGAATAGAAGTAGGGTATGGACAGAATGTGGTTAGTGGTTACCAAAAAGGAAAAAAAAAAAGTATGGACAGAATCTGAAGAAGGAATATAAAAAGACCTTAAAAGAAAGAAAAAGAAAAAGAAAAAAGAAAGAGGGAAGAAAAGCTAACTGGACGAGTTTTTTTTTTTTGTACAAGACTATGTTCTTCAATTTCTTCTTTTGCGTCTTCTATTTTCATTGTCTTTTCTTCTTCTTTTATCTTCTTTTGGACAAACATCATTTATCTTTTTTAAGAAAAAAAAAAATTTTGGCGCATGTATCATTCTTTTAGTAGTTCATTAAAAAATAAAAAAACAGATAGACATCACTTAGGCACGCTTTTTTGTGCCTGGAGTTTAAAGCGTGCACCTTGCTGTGTAAACACGTGCCTGGCATAGGTCGTCTATCTTTGGAGTCTTAAACTGAAAAGACTTGAGTCTGGTGCTCCTTGTGTCTAAGGCATGCCTTTAACAACTATGCTCAAGATGAAAAGGTTATGACGGGTTTATATAAAGCTTTGCAAAGGTTAGTTCCAAGGCATGAAGAGCAAGACAAAATCACTGACCAATTAACTTTGTATCAAAATGTTAAAAGCTTGTTTGGGATGCAGTTGGCAATTAGGCATCGAAAGACAAAATTCCCAGGTAAATGTGCTTATTAATTTAAGCTTAAATAAGTGAATTTTATTTTGTTTAATAACACTTTAAACTTATTCTTTTGATTAAGTATTAATAGCTGAACGGCGAAAGTCTTATGGATCTTTAACTTTAAATTTGCTAAAGTTTGCCGTGAAAGTTTTTAACCTCACTTGCAATGCATGTGGTTGTGAATGTAAATGGAGCATATTTGAACATGTAAGTGATAAATTATGGTATCACAACACCGCTTAAAAGCTAATTATTTATTTTTTTTATAATCATTTGAAAAAGTAGATAATAGATTAAGTATTAACTCAAGTCACACAATAATATTAATTGGAGTTATATTTCATTGCCAATACATAGCAAAAAGAGAAACAAGCTAGCTCAACAATGCTTGAATTATTTGGTGTTTGTAAAGTATAACCGATCACGAAAGTGTCAATATGATGCACGTGACTGCATTGATCCCATCTCATTGAAGGATATATAAATGATAGCAATAAATGGTTGATGGGTAAATTAGATGAAGAGACCGATAAAGATGAATTTGTGTTCGATGATGATTTTTGAACACGGGGAGCAGTTAGGGTTTGAAAAAGGATGCCTACAATACTAGAGCAATAAGAGATAAAAATGTTTCCACTTCAAGTGCTAAAGCAAAGGGAAAAAACAAAAGCAACATATTCTGATTTGAGGGTTAATACTCCTTTAATACTTAGAGATGAAGAAGAGGGTGATTTTAAGAAGAAGAAGGCGGCATTGAAAGTGAGGAAGAGGAGTTTATTGATGAGGAAGAAGATGATGTTACTTTAGATGTTCAGCAGTTGCCTTATAGCTATTAAATTAAATATTTTCATTTAGTTAAAACTTGGAATATGGTTACATATTATGATTTTTAAGTTTTTTTGTGGCTTTTAAAATTTTTTCTACCAGGATGGTAAGTATTTTATGTTATTAAGGAGTAGTTCTATTGTATGTTATTGATATGAGAAAGGATATGACATATGATTAATTGTCTTATTTGATTTATTTTGTGCCTCACCTCTCTCAGGCGTGCGTGTCTAAGCTTTAGGACCCCTTGGCGTTTTGATGCGCCTTGTGCCTTTAATAACTATGGTCCAAATTGAGAGAGGGATAGACTACATGAGCATTATTTAGGAGAAAACAATTATGCACAAGAATTGTGACAATGGTTGAAATAGGAATTGTTCATTTAGCTTCCTGATAGCCTGTCTTATTTGCTTCTTTAAGGTTATTTCAGTTTGCTTTTGAAGTTTGTCCATATTAGTGCAGTATTACTGAAGTTGTAAAGTAACCATTTGTCTCCTTCAATACCCTATTTATGGTTCTTCACTCATATTAGCAGTCCTTGATAAGGTGAGAAGTTATTTTGACATTCTTGTTAAATATCTATTTATTTTATCTAATCATGTTTTCTAAAAGAAGCTTTTTTCTGCCCTTTTACCTTTCTGAGTGGGGAACTGGGGATCTAGATTAAGCGTATGAGAACAGCTTATCGAAAGGTATTTATGCCTGTTGATGCCTATACTGTGGGTTTTAACGAACGACTTACTGAATTGGTTCTCTCTCTCTCTCTTGGTTGTGCGTGTTCATTCAGAATTTGTTGCACCATTTACTGTGAAAGCTAAACCTCTATTGCAGGAGCAAGATGGACAATTGTGTCAGGTTCCTGCTATACATTCAACGGTGCAGTCTATTTGAGATTCTTTTGGAGAAAATCGTCAAGGAATATGCAGGTTTAGAGAATGGAATGGTTCTTGAAGGCATCCTACACTTAGCTTTGCACCTTTACTTTTTCAATCAATGGTTCTTTTTCTTGTTCTTTTCATTTTATTCATATGATTTGGTCCAGCAAGTAGTATAAATGGCATCTGAATTGGAAGGGGCAAGTATTTATAAACTACTATTCTAGTATTAAGTTACCAAAGAATCAACTATAGTTCATAGTTATGCATATTTTATGGGGGCAATGATTTGATTGGATTGAGCCCGTTCTCCTTGCAGGTTTCGTAATCATTTTTTCAAGCTGATTTAGATTGCTCTTTCGTTGAGAACTATTGAGCAGCTTCCTGTTAACTTATGGCAGTTTACGGAGATTGGTTGAAATTCATGATGCTGTAGTTTTTGTGTATCTTTTAGAGACAGCAAATTATGTAGTTCTTAGTTTATGGAACAAAAATAAGCTAAGTTTGCTATATTTTGTCCATCTTCATTGATATTTTTGCTTCAATCGCATAACTAGTTCCTGTAGTTACATTACATTTCCAATATTTTGAACTCATTTGAAAACAGTTCTGATAAGAAATAGGAATGTTGCAACTTTCTTCTGCTAGCAACCACAAGAAGCCACTTTCTTCTCTTTGGGGATTTGAGTGGTTTTGCCCATTCAAATTCATACTTCTTCACATTCGCGAACTCCAAATGCATTCCTCACTTTCCCTCACTCATTTAAATTGTTCTTCAGTCTTTGCATGGTGGAACGAGAATTGAGGAGGGATTGAACAATGGAAAGGAGATGACGTCCCCTTCCAATACCTTGAATTCGTGCCCAACTATACAATTGGTTTGTTGAAAGTAAGGTTCGATTTGTGCTTTCATATTGACAGGCTGCTTTTTGCTTCAGAAACTGTTAAGAATAACACTTTTATTTGTAACCATGCTTCCAAATTGCTTTACATATTAAATTATGACATCATGTTATAATTTGTGCATGACAATGAAGTAGGTGCAATTGCTAGTACATGTATGTACTCTTGAAATCATTCTCGTCCCAAGTGGAAACCATTCCCACCACGGGCATAAGCTAAAATTCATTACAAGTAATCTCAACTTCCCACTTAATTATAAGTAAATTTAAACCCAGTCAAACAAAGTGGAGAAAGCATTACCTTAGTATTCAAGGAGAAAAAAGAGATTCCTTAAAAGCGCCCAAATAGAATGAGAGCAAATTGATTGTGCATGTTTTTTAGTCCTCAACTTGGCCCCTAAATAGACACAGGATTATTAATTTAATGTATCCTTTTCATGTTAGTGTTGGCTTTAGTACAATTATAATAACAGTAGTAGTTAGAATGAGACAACGGCTAGGTAGTCAGGTGAGACATCTATTCAACATATTAATTGAAAATGTTTGTTGATAACTAATATTAATTATATATTAAGTTTACTTTTTCTAGGAAAGTGATTAATATCTTTGATCTTCTCTACTCGGAGATTCTATTGGATGAAAATGGTATCTTGGCCTGAAGCCTTTGTATTTAAAATAAACAAGACAGACAGATGATGTGAGATGCAGTGTCAATCACTTCTCTATTTCTATGTAATACGCATTTTTAATTTATTTAATTAATCCATATGTATCGAATTGAGATGAACTCTGAATAGTAAATATTTAAGGGTACGTTTCCTATGAAAAGCTAAGCTAGATTGATATGATATAGACGGCTTAGCCCACCCTGTGCTGCAAGTACGATTGCTACCATTCTTCATAGATATATAAAATCCTTCCACCATGAATAGAATGTCCAGATAAATTCTGAACATTTGTTCTTCTGGTTTTCAAGTTTCTGGCAAATTTGTTGATTATTCAAAAGGAAATAAGAATTATTCAAGATAGTAATAAAGAAATTGAAACATTCAAGGCATAAGTTTGCTCAAGTCCATTGATTATAATATGTTATAAGGTTGGCATTGATTTAGTGAATTTGCAAAGAAAGAGGAGTTGATCTACCACCCTGAGCAAATTTCTAAAATATGGTTTTATTGATAAAGGTTTGAAAAAATATTAAAAAATATATTATTTTATTAATTAATAAAAAGTTAACTTTAAACTCTTTATTCTTACTTAATTAAATATATGTTTTATATTAATTAATTATTTTATTAAAATTAAATTATAAAAACTAAGTACATATAAAAAAAAATTTAATTTTTTCAAATTTCTAGGTATGAAATCACTTATTAAATTTTCATAATCAAACATTTTTATCAAAAAATTTTAAATAAACAATATAACTAATTTATTTAATTTTTACTAGTATATGATCGATTGAAGTTAAGATTTGATCATCTTTAGCTTTAAAAAACTTCTTTCCATAGATGCGACAATATATTGTATAGTTAACAAAATTTTATATCTAACCCATATATTTAAAAAGTAATTATGATAATATTTCCATCTATCAAAATCTCAAATCTTCTTTCACTAAATATTGTACATCTTTATTCAATTCACACTCTTCTTTACAACAGTTATTTCTTTGTTCGACATCCAAAGTTTTATTTAAACTTTTTATCTATCCTTTGATATGTACATATACATAAAAAAAATAATAATATATCTCTCTTTTGAGATTATTTTTGCTTTTTTTTTCCTTTTCTAGCATTAAAAGGATATTTTCTAATCGAAGGCATTATGATAGTAAAAATTTTATACCAATAATATGATTATGACCTAATAAGAAAGATATAAACTATTATAAAGGTGATAATCAAGATATTTATGAATTTTAATAATATTTATATTTATTGTTTAAACATAAGATTAAAGTAATGAAATTTAGTCATAAAATTGCTAAAAAGTCTAAATTTATAGTATTCGTATCAAAGGATTTAATTAATAAAATAAGATTAAAATTTAAGATTTTTTTAATAAAATAAAATAATAATTACACAATATAAATAAACTAATTTTTACTAAATTAAGATATGTATAACATTTGTAAGGTTTAACCACTTGTTGCTCTTACAACTTCTTATCTCCTCTAATTTTCTTTCTTTTCACCCCACTCACTTTGTAGTTTTTCTATAATTTTTTATGTTCTTAAAAATAAAGCAAGTCATTATTTATATAGAATTTTATTTTCTTTCATTCTTCTAATTTTATATGTATTTTTTTGTATAATGATTACAATTTATTTTATTTATTTGATTAGAAAATAATTTTATCAAAGAATTTTTAATTCTTAATGGATTTGATAAATCTCACATGAGGTCAAAACCAACCCAACATAAACAAATTTATTTATGTCATAAAATGAGTTAGCTCAACTTGGACTTAAAAAAATTTCAAACTAATTTTTTTAATGGAGTATTACAATTTTATGCCATATTTAGAATTGAGCCAAAAAAAAAATAATAGTATAAAATTAATTTTCGCTTTAGAATATCTAATTTTAGAGTCTTAGCTGGTTGCCTATTTCGCGTGCCCGGGCCACCCCTGCCAACTTTCAAAGTTGACATGGACGATATTATCCATTTTCTCAAGTCATCTGATCTAACCACAGACGGACCTTCAAACCATTGGAGAAATTATGGATTCCTCTAAATTAATAAATTAAAGAATTTTACCCCCACTTCTTTTGTATATGTTGAAGTATCTTATATATATATATATATAAGTTGTTGTTATTATATGGTTAATTAATTAAGTGCTTAATGGATCTATCAAAATCATTATCATTATAATTCTTTAGAATAAACTTCTCTCTCGTAAACATGAATATTTTGTTAAATTTGAATCACCAATTCTTTATACAAAAATTTGGTCCGACTGCAGTGAATTACACAATGAATTTATAGAGATGGTAATATTCTTGGATACTTCAGCAATTTTTCGTATTTAAGTTCGGATTTTAACAAAATGTCAACATTCGCCACCCAATTGTTTTTAATTATTTAAATATATGGTAGATTAGATTAGATACACATTGATTGGACCACTATGCCTACACAGTACATAAAGTAACAAGAACAAATATATATCCAGAGAGAGAAGATTAGTAGTTTTTGTTTTTCTATAGAACCCAAGTTGGAAAAGTAAGAAGCAATAAATAAAATGTATCCAATCATCTGTTATCTTGGTGAGAATCCATTTTCGTAAGCCCCACATTGTTCCCCCATTGATCATATATCATCATGTGTTCATCTCTATCTCTCTTTGCGTTTGTTAAGTTTTGTATAATTAGAAGTTGAAGTTTTGTCTGAGTGAAAATGGGCAGGAAATGCTCACATTGTGGGAACACAGGTCATAATTCAAGGACCTGCACCTCTTACAAGGCTACTGCTGTTGCTGGACTCAAGCTTTTTGGTGTGCAACTTGACATTTCTTCATCTAATTTTTCACCTTCTTCTGTTGCTGTTGCTAAGATGAAGAAGAGTTTTAGCATGGATTGCTTGTCTGCAACTGTTGCTTCATCATCTTCTCCTTCTTCTTCTTCTTCCTTGTCTTCCTCTCTACTTTCCATGGATGAAAATAATAAAACTGCCGCGGGCTATCTATCTGACGCTCTCGTGCCTCCATCTCAAGAGAGAAAGAAGGGTGGGTGTTTAATTTTTAATTATAACTTCACTTTGTATTTCCTTTTACTTTATGCAATCTCTCTTTCTTTTTTTCTAAGATCAAGAGATATCCATAGGACACCAGTTTCAGACAATTTTTTTTTCTAATAATTTATTGTTTAATTACTTGATTTATCTCGCTACATCCCCTCTTTTTGCTCCAAATTTCTTCTCTGACACTATATACATGATAATGTTGAAAACAATGTTTTCTTTTACTAATCATTTACAGTAATTAATGTTTTGTGTACGATATGACGTGACAAAATAGGAGCTCCATGGACGGAAGATGAGCATCGGGCATTTTTAATAGGTCTAGAGAAGCTAGGAAAGGGTGACTGGAGGGGCATCTCCAGAAACTTTGTGACAACAAGAACTCCAACCCAAGTAGCCAGTCATGCTCAAAAATATTTTCTTAGACAGGCTACTCTCAACAAGGAGAAGCGACGTTCTAGCCTCTTTGACATGGTTGGTACATATATATATATATATATACACACACACACACGTTCTTTAACCATAGCCTATATCATTACTTGGCTGTATAAACCATCGTGAAATTATTCAAATTTGTTTTCTGCATTAAAAATGGCAGGTGGGGAGGAGCACTAGCAGTCTGGGTGCAGGTCATGACCTTGTCAAACTTTGTAGTTGCAAGCAGCCAAGCGATCTTCCAGTTCTTGTTACTATTACTCAATATCGAAGTGATAATCACCAGCAGCTTATTAGTTCGTCCGTTAAACAAGATTTTGAATTATCAGCAGCTGAGTTTTTTGATCAATCAAAGTCTGCTTCACACTATCCCGTTTGGCTAGATGGACTGATTGACTCTCAGCTGCCTAAACCAACAAATGAAGCAGCAGCAGCCAATCATGATCTAGAGCTCACCCTTGCCACTCCAACTTCTTTTGAAGAAAAAGCATCATCACCTAAACCTAATCTCTTCATCAGAGGGATTAGGGTTGCCTGACTTAACAACAATTCAAGAACAAAATTACCAGAGAAATGATAATTTTGATGCCATCGGTCAGAGCTCAGAAGAATCAAGAACATAGTATTGAGAAGAATCAAGAACACAGTATTCATGGTACAATCATTATGTCTCAGCCGTTCATAAATTAATCCACCCTTTTATTTTTGTTATTAGAAAAATGAATAAATTAAACAATCGATTATGTTAGTTACTACCATTTCTAATGTTAATTAAAGTGTAGTTAAATATTATCCCTAGATGATTTCTTTTATTAATTAATGTATAGTTGATGGATGATGGGTTTACCAATTAGGAGGCTTAAACACAAGTGACATGACAATTTCTTCTTCATCTTTCTTATATAACTTTATATTTTTATATTGTTCTCCTTATTGGAGACCAATGGAATCATTCCTAACCTCCACCACCAATGATGCAAAAAATTTTCAATCTTTAGACCTAACCATTTTTATTTATATCTTCTTTCTTTATTATGAATTTTGAAGTGATCGATGCTTACTATATATACACATAGTATAAATAAGATCTCAGTACTTCCATTTATATATGTAATGCAAGCCGTGTTGACAGTGACTGATGTTGGAAGGTGCCAATAAGTGACGGAGGATTTAAGGGCTCTTGAACTTTCTCCTATTTAGCTTTATTCAAGATTATATGTATAATGCTTGTGTGGCTGCGAAGAGATTGGCCTGCGCAATGAAAGAAAAAGAAAGAAAAGCTAGAGCCAGACTACTTACCATTTGGTTGTTTTATAGGTTTCAGGTGTATGTAGTTTTTATCCAATTTCCTTTGTGATCAAATAGAATATCATCCTTAATGTGGTTGTTTTCTTTCATGGGGTTCTTATAACAGTGTAAAAAATTTTGTATGCCCTTTTGGGGAAGTGCCAATTATATATTAATTGAAAATCACGATCTATGCGTATTTTTGCGTAAATCTATGAATGGTTGAATTCTGTTAAAATGACTAAACAGTAAGGTCTAGCTGGAAGCCTTCCTCCATGGTGGTTGTTGGAGGATGGTCTTTCCAATAAAGAGATGAAGAGAGTGCGCTTGTTAATTTGTGAGACAGCACCTCTAATACAAATTGTACTTTCAAAATTAAATAATTTTACAAAAGTTTCAAACATACTATTATGTACCAGGTCAGATTTAGATCACAGGCTGAAATTTAGCTTATGATTTGCAGAATAACTAATTGAATTTCATGCAAATTTTCAACTTCTCTTCTGCCTCCTCTTCCACTGCATGATATATCCTTTTGCACAATCTTTGAATATAATATTGCTTTGTTTCTTAACGATTTTATATATAAATGGTCCCTGCAGCTTTGTATATGCTCGAGTAAAAAGCAAAGTTTGATGAAGAGAGTGCACTTTTTACATGAAAAGCAAGCGCACGCACACATATACACACAAATACATATCCGATAATGAAGTGAATAAATACAATGAATATACCAGGCAAAATTCTGCAGTGGGAAGTAGGACGGGACCATGCTTAATTAATTGCCAGTATCATTAATCTGAAATGGTTTGTCTTCGTCCTTCACAGAATCGATCTTAGCCGAACTTCATAGAAGCTAGCTACGTAACTTTCTCATCAAATATGAGCAACTTCTTTGCCATTTCGTCTGACTCTGATGAGGGTAAAGAATCATGACTTGCTTAACTTATAAAAGTTTTTGACTACTATAATTTACTAGACTTCATATGTTATTTATTAAACATACAGCAGATTCCCAATCTATTACATGATACTTTGTGCTTTTGAGAAAACAATACAAGTCTAAATACAAGGCGAGGCAGAAGCAATGAGTGGCTAGAAAAATGTCACATCTCCGACTCACTCACTCCAAGCAATATTCTGATGAGACAATGTTGTTTTTAAAGATAAGGAAACAAGAAAATGAAGCTAGTCCACAAAAACGAAAACGAAAACAGAAACAGAGAAGCATTATTGTTGTCTTGCAGTAAGTTGGATTTGGCATTTCTTTCACGCGGAAAGTAGCCAGGCAGGTGATCTTTCCAGTCCAAGATGGCCACTAAATACATACTTTATCCGTTTCTGGTATAAGAAGCATATATTATTAAGGGTATACAATTCTGTACATTAAAAAAAAAACCCAGATCCTGTAATTATTCTGCGCTTTAAAATCATAAAGAATACGTAGCTGCTGTTGCTGCTACTTCGTGAATTCATGATATAAATGAATATGATCAAACTTTTCAGAGATAGTGGCATTTCAACCGACGAATAATGTCTTATTTACTGCTTGTTACCATCTCTGAAGTGTCATATTTTTTGGATTCTTCTATTTTCAAACAATGCATGCATTACTTCTTCATTTACTGCTTGTTACCGTCTCTGAAGTGTCATATTTTTTGGATTCTTCTATTTTCAAACAATGCATGCATTACTTCTTCATTAAATATAATATTTATGTACACACACACACGTATATCCTGTATTTTTGACTCTCTGGAGGATGAAACTCTATTCTCTATCACACAAATCTCAACTATCTTCTCTTTCTAGTGTTTACACTTGAGGATATAATATATATATATATATATTGCACTAGTACATATTTTAATGCTACATAGTAAAATTCGTCAGAATTTTTGTTTTTATTGTTGTCTTCTCATAGTTACATATTTGAATATACACACACATGCACACACGCTTTGGTTGATTTCTTTCCCTTTTATCATATGGGAATTATATTGATTGCTTCATAATTTACAGTTGAATATGCAGATTAGATAATGTTAAATTTGAGGCTTTATGAATATGTAAATCTATCCTCTTATAAATTGTTTAATGATAGAGATATGCTAAAATTCTCTAGTATTTATCTTGTACTATAGGAGGGCATGACAGTAATGAGTTTAAATAAATAAAAGACAAAATTTTCATATTTCATGATTTTTTTTTTTAATTCAAATCGAGAAAAGGAAAGAAAGGAATGGAGTTGCATAATTTGTTGTGTTTTGAACTTATTATTCAATCGGTGTTGGTGATGATATATTTGTATTACACGAACTGCAATAGTCGGTCAGTCTAGTCTGTTGATTTCACTGGTTGAAGCTTCTGAAGCAGAAGTGGTCACCCTTTTTTAATTATACATTGAATGTGTTTGTCATATGGGAAATTTAATAGGAATCTCTAACAAGTTTACCATATGGGAAATCTAATTTTAATTTCATATTCTCCCACACCTAATAGCCCAATCACACTTACATATCACACTGTTTGTGTACATGATATTGGTACTGAAGCGTGCATTGCAATGCAATGCAATGATGTGGTATTAAAGATACAGAAATTGAAACATACTAAACTTTTCGTCTTGAATTAAAGACACTTGATTCTTGGTTTGCCTGAGGTCGTGCATTCACTTATTTCAATCGCAGTTTAGTTGGCGAGCTTGGAGCAGGAGCAGGAACAATTGAAGGGACCACTCTTCTTGTAGATTAAACGTCAACTCCTTTTACTTGATATTGGTTTCTCAACTGTAAAAGTATAACAAGACGTGTAAGAATTGTCAACACATTTTTCAGGTTTTCTAACAACCATTCAGCATTTAATTATGATTTGATGCTACTCAATTCACCACCACATACTTTGGTGTTTCACCAACCTTTTGTTCCTGTATACACGTGCTATCATTGCTAACACAAACGCACATGTTAACGAGTAATTGTTTTATCGGGAATTTGGACATTGCATGCTCTTGTTTCGTAGAAAATCATGCACCTAATATCAACACTGTGATTGTGTGAACATGGCTTTGCCTATTTTCGTTTTCGTTCGTTTTTCAAACATACGACAAAGCATATTTGCCCAATTGATTTAATTAAATTGCTTGCATGGAACGATACGGAGAATTTAGAAGATCATTGTATCTCTTTCACTAACTTTCTGTGAACCTCCTTTATCTTGCAATGAATGAAATTATCTCATCGGTCTCATTTTTCTTACAGTAAAATTTGTCCTCATTTCTAGTTTTTCTTAGATGGCATGGTGTGGACTTGAATTTATTCTTAGGAAGTGATTGAATAGTCAACTCTAGGACATCAAACAAACAATCATATCTAAAATTATCTAAATTTAGTCCTTAGAACATTGAAGAAGGGAGGGTGAAAGGGGGGCGAAAGGTGTCTTAACGAATTAAAATACGTTAAAATTTATTATGTCTTAAATGAACTAAAAGTGAATAAATATCTAAACTATTCAACCGATCCTACCATAAATAAATTCTAACAATGTATTTAGTAAAGATAATTAACAATGCAATTAAGTAAATTAGAATACAAAGATTTTGGTAACAAAGAAAAATCTTGTGAATAACTCTTCACAAAATAAAAACTTTCAAAGTTATCTAAGAGTTACATAAAAATTCACTAAAAAGAGAAAACTTATAACTAATAATTTTGCCTATAAGAAATTTTACAATCCCAATAACTAGAACTTTGATTATTTCTTATTTTTATGAATTCACAAACTACATGTTCAAAGATCAAAACTCAAGCTACCAATATCTTGCAAAACTCTGAAGACTTATGGTTAGAATTTTAGATAGAGAAAGCTTAGTGATTATAGCTTCTAAGAACAATCAATTACAAATCATAATAATGAAGGTAAGATTTGTAATTCTAAAAAGCTAATTAGGTTAAAAAAGCTATAGTATACTCAGAGGATGATCTAAATTTAAAAAATAAGCAAACATACAAAAATAACTTAAAAATCCTAAACTCATAACTTGAATTTTATATTTTCCATAGGGGTGCTCAAGCAGATATTCAGGGTGGTCAAGCAATCTGTGCAAGTAAGTTAGTTGTTTGAGTAAGAGTCCAGTAGGGGTTGAGTGCCAAACTTCTGAAAGGCAGTTGCTCGAGCACAAATCAGGCACCTATTAAGCATTTAGTCTAACATTAGAGACCGCTCAAACATCAATCGAGCACCTGTTGAGCATAAGTCTAACACTAGAGCCAACTCTAATGCCTGTTGAGTACCAACTCTCTGACTTTAATTCTTTTGAGCTGCTCGAGCACTCATCAAACTTTGGTAAAACATTAGATCTCTAAAACGCACCTAATGACCTGTTTGCAATGCAATCAAACACCTATCATTATATAACTTTAGAAAACACTTAAACACTAAATATGGTTCATAAGTGAGCTAACCTAAAGATCTTAACATGTCTCCATTACATGTCAATACAATCAAATATATATATATCATTATCATCATTATCAAAACATGAATATGTCGTTACATCCCTTTAGTTCTATCCTATTAGAACCTAATCTCCTTTTTTGTCATGGAAAGATAAAGGAAAATTATGAATCTATCTCCTCAATCTCTCCAGATGCAATCGTTCGTATAAGAGACACAATAGTAATGATCTCTTCAATCTCACTAGAAACAGTCTCTCGTACAAAAGACACAACAAAAGCAAGTATAATAGGAACAATAGCAACAAAGGCAGTAATAAGAGAAAGTGTAGGTACAAATGATGTAGATGGAGGAGAAAAATCCATATAACCAGGGACAAATAGATGGTCCTATGAAACAGAGATGATGAACTCTACATCATCAGTCTTATCAGCATTGAGAACACTACCACTCATCGTCGCATCTTAAAGAGAATAACATGTATCTTACTTGTCTGACTCTGCATAAATTTAATAATAACCTCTAAAGATGACTGGCGAGTTAAGATATGTTGCTAAACAGCAACAATATAATGACACTCACTCATCAATGTTGATAATGATGCACTAAGAGAACAAAGCTCAACAAATAGAGAATGACTATTTAGAAAGTGTACTCTATGAATATCTAAGAAAGTAAAGTAAATAATAAAGCAGAAGGAACAAAAGAAGAAAGAGGAATAAAGAAGAATTCAAACCAACGAGAGATAGACCAACATAAGTGGAAGTAAAAGGAGAAATAGGTCAATATGCCTGACTCAAAGAAAGAGTACAAGCTGAAATAAAACAAGACATAGTCATGAGCTTACAAGTAGAAAATGAGGATGGAAACCCAATACCCTAAAAGATTCAAGTATGGTGTAAGCAAATGATAGACTTAAAGATCTATTAGACCCATGAAAATTCTGAATAATGATATGACAAATGTAATATAAAGGATCAATAGAAAAACCCTTAAGAAGGGTATATAAGAAACCTATGCAAGTTTAAAAAAAACCTCGAATGGTGCCCAATGGGATATAAATTAGTACATATGATCTTACAAAAGATTGTTGTGTCTAATGGAAACTCAGATGTAATAAGTGGTTGACCATCATAATAGAATGGTCAACCAATCAAAGTCATAGTCATATCAATAAGGACTAATTGATCAGCTCTTGAAAAGGGATATTGAGGCTGTGATACCATAAAAATGCTAAGCTAAGAAGCTATAACATCAAGAGTAATACAGTATAAGATACCACAAAGATAAATAAAAAACATAATTGTACCTAACTTCACATCGTGCATGTTTAAGTAAAATTCAAGTATGATTGACTTAGATGGTTGTAAAAATCTTCCCAACGTTGGGCCCCACTAAGAGGGCCTAAGCAGATATAAAACTCTAAATAACTCTAATAAATATGAAAGATCTACTTGTCGCTTAAGAAAAATAATGATAAAAGAGAAACATGTGCAGTAAAGATCCACAACACATGTATCTAAGAACTTATTTGAGTTAAAGGTCTAATACGAGCATTTATGCAGAGGAACTGATTTCTTAAGCATTTGCAAGACATATTAGATATTACAAAACAAGTGACAATCAAAATAAACAGTCTAGAGCTAATATGCCAACTAGCTATGTCCTTAGGTCGACTATTACCTAATCATGTCAAAACAAGATGAAAATAGACACAGATACAGAACAAATAATGCAAGATGAAATGAAAAAAAAATGAAAACTATAAAAATAAAAATGCAAAAATAGATTTTAGTAATAAAAATATGCAAATATAACATAAATGTAAAGAAATGGTAAAACTATCAATTATGAAAATATTTTGTAAAAATATTATGTATGAAAATTTATTACAAAAATATCCTTTGGGATAAAATTTTGCATAAATAACCTAAGATGAAAATGCTTTAGAAAACCATCTCTATGAATTAGTTATGGGAAATTAACTGTAAGTCGCTCAAGCATACTAGCAAGAGCTTGTCAAGCGCAAGGGTACCAAAAAAGCCCCGAATTACACAATGACAAAAACATGGCATAAACACGAAAAAAAACATATAGCCAACTGCGATAACAAGTCCTACACATGATTTAAGCACAAACAAGTTCAAACATGTAATTCTATATCTCAATGCAAGAAATTGAAATTACTAGGTCTAAAAACTTAAATTCCTAAAATAAATGAAAATAACACCAATTAAAAGAAATAAAAATGTCAGAAATTACCTTTTATCGACACGTAATGAACACAAATGCAAGGATTTTGCAAAGGTAATTTTGAGAGAGAAAACACTTTTGATGAAGGAGAAGATAAAAAAGATGTGGTAGCATAAGGAAAAAATGAAAAAAAAAATTAGGGTTTTCAAGTTTTCAATATTGATCATTGACCTTTGAGATTGCTTAAGTGGTAGCTAGACGTTAGTCAAGCACCAAGCTACTAATTTAGTCCGAGAAATCTCCTTTTTTTTAAAATTAAATTAAACAACATGAGAAAAAATCTATGAAAACACACATAGAAAGTTTTTAATATTGATCATTGACCTTGTTTTTACAACATAAATTCATCAACTATTTTATGCACTTAATGTACTCATATTCAATACCATTCCTACATCAATGCATGCACAAGCAATAAGCACACATAATTCACAAGTAAATTGTATGAATATGTAATTTGAATATGTAATTTGAAATCTTAAAGTATAAAATAGATAAAACCATAAAGAAACCATAAAATCAATGCATTAGATATAACTAGTAAAAGTAAAACCCTATGCCACTAAGAACATGATACATTATGAAGTATTTATGTATTTAATTAATTCCCCTCAATCTTTACTATTAAGCACTTTTTATTTTTTTTATATTTCATCTTGCATCTTTTTCATTCATCATTCATTTATTTTATTAATTGTAAATACTTTACAAGATATAGTTCATTGAAACTCACTTTTTTTAAAGAGTAATTATATACTTAAGGAAGTACACTAGTTAAAAGTCAATTCTCTAATCAATCTTAATAAATTATCACATAATTGCTCATTAGACATCATACAAGCAACCAAACCTTATAATTCATTTTTCAATTAAGCTACAATCACTTTGCTTCACAATAGTACTCATCACATGCATAAACAAGAGACAGAAAAATTAACCTCAGTATGTTTTATTGAAAACACAAATAGAATAGTTCTAACCTTAGTGAGAACTTAGAATAACTAATCAACATGAAAATCTCGATAACAAGTAAGATAAACCAAAACACAAAATCGATGCATACACACACACACATGACATACTACACGAATGTTAAAAATTAAGAGAGAACACACACAAAAATATCATTCTTAAATGACTCAAACTTAAGAAAATCTAATGGTTTTATTAATACGTTTACTAGTTGATTTTCAATTAGCACATTTTCTAAAGTTATTATTTTAGCCTCAATAAGTTTTCTAACATAATGTTGCCTAGTGTCTAAACGTTGAGTTCTTAAATATTAAATAGAATTCTTGAAAATATTAATTATATTCGTGTTATCATAATAAATAATTATAGTATCTTAAAAGATACTATAATTAGTCAACATTTGCTTCATCCAAAGCAACTGAGTGCAACATCTACCAATAACTAGCCCAATCTGCATCAGAAATTTCTATAAGATTGCAAAGGAATCTCTACTATAGAATACTTTAAAATCAACAATCTCATTCACATAACATATAATACATTTGACAACACTCAAATGAGACTCTTTTGAACATGTTTGAAATGCAGTCATAAGAAACGCAGTCAATTTTTCATACCATGCCCTGGGTACTTACTTTAAACCATGCAAATTTTTTTAAGCCTATAAACATAATGAGGGTATTGTGGATTAACAAAGCTCTTGAATGATTATACATAGGCCGCTTCTTAAATGATTCTATTAAAAAAGGCACTTTTGACATTTATTTGATACAATTTAAAGCTTATGAAACATGTTATAGCCAACAGTAATCTAATAAATTCATGTATGGCAACAAATGCAAATGTCTAATCAAAATTTATCCCTTCTACTTAGGTGTATCTCTGTGCAACTAGTTTACCTTATTCCTCATTATCATACCATTTTTATTAACTTTGTTTTCAAAGATTCATTTGGTACCTATGACATTAACATGGTTAAGCCTATGCACTAAGTATCACACATCATTTCTAATAAACTAATTTAACTTTTTATGCATGGAATTTACTAAACACTCATCTTTTAAAACCTCATTAACTTTCTTAGGCTCTATTTGATACACAAAACAAGCTAAAGACATATCATTAACACCTTATTACGAAGTCTAATTCCCATACTTAAATCGCCGATCATTTGTTTTAAAAGGTAATGTAGTTTAAGTCTAAAAGAAGGTTTTTCTAAGAAATCTTCATCAATTTATTTAAGTGTCTTAGAACTCTCATCATGGTCATCTTTAGACATTACGTTTATAGTCTCAATTACATCAACACTTACACATTTACTATGACTATTGTAACGCCCCCAATTCTAAAAGATAAAAACAATACTAAAATACTCACAAAACTCATATGACTACGAAAAATTTTCTTATAACTTATAGAAAATTCGTAAACAAATCAATTACTCAAATATCTCGAATTATAATTAACTATAAGTTTTTAAAATAAATTCTAAAATTAAAAATAACAGATGGAAGAAAATTTCTAAAAGTCTTAACGTCTAGAAAACCAAGTGACAGCAGAAGTTCAGCTAAATTAATCTTTTATGTGCAAATCCTTCAATTATCTGGAATTACAACAAACTATAGTGAGTTTTAAACTCAATAAGTATACTAGTTTTTCATATATAAAATATATACATACTTATATACAACACACCTATATAAAATGCATACACATAATATGGCATGAGATAAAATTATGTTTGTTTCAAAAATTTTGTAACATTTAAATGCCATATAAGTTTCTTTCAAATTCTTTAGAAATATCTTCTTTCAATTACTTCTTAGTAAGACTTCATATATCACTTATCACTAAATGAGCCAATGTCACCCGTCAATGACATACCATATATGGAGTAAGCGCAAATGAGGTATATAATTTTTAATAAAAACATTAAACATTCATACCCGAAAGTAAGAGTCATACACTCACCTTGATCATCGGTGAATCCTCCCACATGCATAAATATTTATTCACACGAATTTGAAGACCACTTTACCTAGGGGTACTCCAAAAGTCTCTTCCATATCATACGGAACAATAAACAGCAGCAATAATACCAAATCCGAAGAAAAATAGCCATATTATACAATAAAAACTCCATATAACTTATAATTGTCTACTAAGAAAGTAATGAAATTCGATATTTTAGTACACAAATACTTAACTTTCATAAGTACTTTCTCATAAAATCACTTTCTCATTACTTTAAATACAATGCATATGTTCATACTTATATACCAATACAAGTAATATAAAAGTAATCACAATAATACAATCATCAATAATTATAATCACAATAATATATATATATATATATATTATAAATTGTCACATAAACATATAACAATGTCAAAAATATACTTTTATAGAAATTTATAACTGAAAAATATTCTTGAAAATACATTCAAACATGTGTGTGTGTGTGTGTGTTTATTGTGAATCTCTTTTAAAATGTCGAGTATACTTATCTCTTGACGATCACAATCATAATTAATTTAAATACTTTAACCTATAATAGAAATTTTTAATATTCATAAGACTCCTATACACTTCCACATAGCACATATATTTTTATTAGACTTCAAATTTATCATAAAACTAAGTCTTTTCATAGTATAAATTTAATTACTTATCTTGACAGTATCATGCCATATTCTGAGTAATCTCTAATCATTAATTTTTAAAAAATACAATATAATCTCAAATATTATAAAATTTTGCAAAGATAATAAGGATATATAAACCATGAGTTATTAAAATTTTTAGTACAAATTCAAACTTTAACTATTCAAAATAAATTTTATTTTCAAAACATTAAATTTTGTCAAATAGAAATCGATAGTGAGCCATTTTCATTCAAAATTTTATAACAAATCATAAATATAAAATTTTGACCTAAAATTTTAATATGACAAACTAGACATATTTAAAAGTCAAAATATAAAATTTTATAATTTTTCAATATATTTTGGCTAACCAAAATAATTCTGTCATTCAGTTATTATACAAAAACGGGTAATTTTTTTTGCATCTTAAAGTCATATTCAAAAAATCATTAAAAATTAAAAATGTAATAAATTTTAATCAAACAAAATTCACAACAAGTATAAAGATATCTAGTTTATTCACTTAAAACAGTTTTGAAAAATTTAAAATATATAATTTAATAAAATTCATGAATTTAGTTATTGTTATAATATTATTTTTGCAAAAATCTTATTTTTTTTCCTAACTATCTCATCAAAAATAAAAATTTTCTAATTTCTTAATTATAAAAACTTAATCTTCACATCACAATCTGATTACAAGATTCAATCACTATAACTTATAAAAATTCAAAGAAAGAAAATCGCTTATTACTAATAGTAAATCATTAATCTAAAAAAACTAATATAAAGCAAGAAAAATAAAATTTATTATTTTTCCTTTGTCTCTTCCTCATTTTTATCTCTTACTCTTGCTTCTTTCTTTTTCTCAATACGTAAAAACCCTAAACACAAATAAGTCCTTCTATTTATACTAGTGTAAAATATATCAATTTAGTCTTTAATATAATTCTTTATATTTATTTGACTTTAAACTTATAATTTATTACTAAAATATCCAACTATTTTCTATATAACATATATATCCTCAAAAATATAAATTACATCTATATAAATATATAACATATATTAAAGACAAAGAAGGTGTTGCAACTATCATTGACCACTACATTAATAGTCTCCATAACACACCTAATTTTATTGTTGTAAACCCAATATGCTCTCCTGTTTGATGAGTACCCTAGAAATATTTTTTCATTACTCTTACCATCAAAATCTCTTTATCTCTCAAAATCTAATACTTACTGCTAAATGTGCTGCCAACGTACTTAATAGTAGGTTTTCTTCCTTTCCACAACTCGTAGGGCATTATATCAATTTCAGGCTTAATGTATATCTTATTAATAATGTAACATATAATACCAACAACTACTTCCCAAAAATGAACAACTAAATTGTTGCTATAAAGTATAACTCTAGTCATTTCTTGAATGACTGTTTTTTCTCACAATAATACCATTTTATTAAGTTATAGGGCAAAAAATTTATTAACTATAGCTCTCTTATTACAAAACTACTTAAAATTAAAATTATCAAATTCTTTATCATGATTACTCATAATTCTAATTATTCTGCACTCTTTCTTATTTTGAATCTTATTAAATAAGTTTTAAACTTGTTCAAGAAAATCATATTTTTCTCTCAAAAGTTCTACCCATGCAAACCTAGAAAAGTCATTTATAATAATCATGATATACTTTCTACCATCTAAACTTTCAGTTCTAATTAGTGTCATTAAGTCTATATGCAATAACTCTAGAGGTTTACTAATTAAAATCCTATGTATTTTCTTATAATTAGTCTTGGTTTACTTTCTAACTTGACACGGACCACAAACAACTTCTTGTTTAGGTAAACTAAGAGGTCTTTAACTAAATTATTGCTAAGCAATCTAAAAATGTCTTTAAAATTCACATGACCTAGTCTTTCATGCCACAATTTAGTCAAATTTACCTTTACTCTATTGCAACTAAGGGTAATATTGTGAGTAATTCTATAATAGTTATTAAACATTCTTCTACCTTCTATTACCCACTCTCTATTAGAATTATAAATAGTACATATGTATTTAGCAAACTTAACCTTTAAGTTTGCATCACATAACTAACTAATACTCAATAAATTTGTCCTAAGACCTTTGACATATAACATATTCTCTAGGATAAGCATTCCTTTAATTTTTACATTATCTCTACCTTTAATTAAAGTCTGACCTCCATCACCAAATGTTACAGTACCTACAATACATTCTTCTAATGTAGTGAATAAAACTATATCATCATACATGTCTAAAACATCTAGTGTCCATATACTAAATCAAATGTGAGGTGACAATATCAATTGAAGATCTAAGTCTTTCGTTAACCATCTTAGTTTAATTTGCTAATTATATGGCATGTTGAGCAAAATTGTCTTCAGTAGTCTTAAAAGTCAAATTCCTAGAAGTTCTACAATTTCTCTTTGTCTTTTAAGTGCAAAGTAGTTTAGTCCAATTTGTCCTTGTTTTTCATACTCATGACATTTAGATACAAATCTAAAAGAGATATGTATTTTATGAGTCTTATTACTTTATTTATTAATAAAAAACTTGTGACATGATTTTCATAATAGTCTTTCCTTTTGACTCATGACTAGTAGGAGTCTTTTTTGTTTCAATTTGAAGCTCATAAGTATATTTAAGTTCTAAATAAACAATACTTGAAAGCACAAACATAGTCTTATATTCATTCCAAGTGTAAGCGCTTTGTTTGGTTTGATAAAAGTATAACTCAAACTCAACTTACTACTAAATGTTTGACCTACACTTAGCATCTTATTTAACTTCTTAGTCCTAGATAAAAATTTTAAAAGTTGTGATTTTGCGTTAGTTAACTTAGCTTCATGGGCTTGTGATTTTGCGTTAGTTAACTTAGCTTCAAAGGTTATAAATTGATTTTTTAGTTTTAATTTTTTCCCCTTCAGACTCTCAACACATTTCTGTTGTTCTTTAAATCTAGTTAAAAGACCCTCTTTTCTAACTCAACATCATTAAGCTCTCACATTCTCTTTGTAAAATTTATTAAAAGTATCAGTAAAGCCTTCCTCATTTTTAAACTCAGGATCAAGTGAATTTAAAGATTAAAGATTAACGGATGAAATAAAGACAATGACGTTGTTAGACATATCTCTAGAGAACTCATTATTATTTTCTTTATTAGACTCATTATCACTCAAGAAAACATTTATGGCTTTCTTATTTTTTTAAAAAAAAGTTAGACAGTCAGTTCTAATATGATCAAAACCTTTACACTCATGGCTTTATAAAAGTTGAAATATTTTCTTATCCTTTTTAAAACTCATTCTTTGGAAAATTCTAATTATTACTAGGTAAATTTCTTTTAGCACAAAAAAACTTCTTAAATTTTATAATAAACAAGGTCATCCCTTTATCATCACTTTACTTCACATCTAAATCTACCTCAACTTTTAACTTACTAGTCTTAAAAGTCATGGATTTAGATTTTTTAAAGAAAAAAGCCTAAACTCATATGTTTAAAGTGATCTAACTAATTTCTTTATCCTAATTGAGTCTAAACTTCTATGAATTTTTCTAACAACTTAACTCTTTGAAATCCTCTCATCTACATTGAAATCGATGTTCATTATATCATTCAGTTTGGCATAGAAGTCATCGAAGGTTTTATCATTCTTCATCATAATCTTCTTAAACCTAAAAGTCAAAATTTAGAGTTTTAAGTTCTTAACAATCTTAGTTCTTTCATGAGTGGTCTCAAGAATATTCTAAGTATCTTTGGCAATCTCACACGTAAATATTCTTTTAAATTCTTTAAGTGAAACAACCAAAAAAATCGCATTCATAGCCTTATTATTATAGTTTGACTCAGCTAGCTCATTCTTAGTTCATTGACTAAACTCCATAGAACTATTTACACCATCAACTGCAACCATAAGAGGACTTTAATCTTTCACACAAGACATTCATGCATGTTTATCAACTAACTTAAGAAATGCTCTCATTCTAATTTTCCAATAAGGATAGCTATTCACATCAACATAGTGTGGAACAAATAGACCTTGAAACTTATTCTTTATTTAGGCTAACTGTAAAGGTCAATAACCGATACTAGGCTCTGATACTAATTGAAATTACTTAAATTTTAGGCCTTAAGACACATGAAAGGAGGAGTGAAAGGTGTTTTATGCAGAATTTAAAAATTCAATTCAACAAATTAAAACATGTTAAAATTTACACCCTAGATAAACCAAAGGTAAATAAATTTCTAAATTATTCAATTTATCCTACCATAAACAAATCCTAACAATGTATTCAATAAAGATAATAAACAATGCAATTAAGTAAAGTAAAACACAAGAATTTTAGTATCGAAGGAAATCTTATAAAGAACTCTTCATAGGATAAAAACCCTCCGAGTTATTTAAAAGTCATTTAAAAATTTATTAGAAAGAGAATACTTACAATCAATGATTTTATCCATAAGAACTATTACAATCTTAGTAATTAGAATTCTAATTGTTTCTTACTTCTATAAATTCCTAAACTACATATTTAAAAATTGAAACTCCAATCACCAACAACTTGCAAAACTTTGAAAGCTTATAGTTAGGTTTTTAGATAGAGAAAACTTAGTGATTATAGCTTCTAATAACAATTAATAACAAATCACAACAATAAAAGCAAAATTTATAATTCTAGAATGCTAATTAAGCTAGAAAGGCTATAGTATGCTCAAAGGATTATCTAAACTCAAGAAATAAGGAAAAACATAAAAATAACGGTTAAAAATCTTAATCTTGTAACTTGGAATTTTATATTTTTCGTGAGGTGCTCGAGCAAATGTCTAATAGTGGTTGAGTGCTAAGCTTCTGAAAGGCAACTGCTTGAGCACTAGTCGAACGCCTATTAAGCACTTTGTCTAGCATTGAGACCGCTCAAATGCATGTCAAGTACAACTCTAGCATTAGGGCCCATTTGAGTCCCAATCAGCATTTGAGTCCCATTCAAGGGCTCAAATGCATGTGTTTGAGCCCTCTGGCTTTAATTTTTCAGGGCTGCTCAAGCACTCATCAAGCCTTGATCAAGCATTAGGCCTTTAAAACCTCTTCAATGACTTTTCTGCAATGCAATCAAACACATATCATCATACAGCTCTAGAGAACATTAAACACTAAATTTTGTTTACAAATAAGCCAACCTAAGGATCTTAAAAATATCTATTAATTTGTTAGAAAATTAATATATATATATATGTATATATGATTAAAATTTCTTAGATAAATATTATTTTATTTATTTTATAAAATATATCTAATAAATTTTAAAAATTAAATAAAGTTAAGTATAGTGTTTTACTTATAAAAAATAAATAACTCAAATATATATATGTGTGTGTGTGTGTTTGTGTTTTTACATAAAATTTGTTACAAAATGAAATTACAACAAATCTCATGAAAAATACTTGATAAAATCCCTTTTGAATATCTATTTTGGATCTTGTCAAATGGCTCCCAAATGTGTTAGAATATCATCAAGCTTTAATTCTTCAAGATTTGTTTCCTTTAAAACATCATAAAGATATGAGAGTTCATTACTCAAAAAAAACCTTCATAGCTGACAGACGATTTAATATTAAAGGTAGGCAACTTTAGGTTAGATCAATCTTGGTCCAAAATTTAAATCAATTCAAAATTCTTGGTTTTAATTTGAACCAAATCGATCCAAATTAATACTAAAAGACAAACTAATTCAATTTAAGCTTATGGTTGTCATTTTAGATAAGTTTAAATTGTTGATTTGGAATTAAGTTTAAAATATTAATATAATTACAAAACTCAATTTAATTGAAAAGACACATAATTACTAATATTTTAAAAAAATTAAATCTAATAATATTCCTGATTAAAAAAATTTTATCATTCCTTTATTTTATTTCATATTCGAGTGTAACAAACTATTCATCTAATTTACCTTTTAAAAATTATAACTTTTTTATTATCATCCAACAAGCAATCTAAAGAATTATTCAGATTTATTTTTTTCCTTTATCATCAAACAAGTACAAACATGTTTATGAATTATATTATACATAAAAATCTAAAACAAGTAATCTTATTCAAGCACCAAATTTTGAAATAAAAAATAGTGTAATATCAATTATTATTATTTGTTATATTAATAAAGCCAACACAAGTATATTTCATGGTCAAGAATATTAACATTTTGCAAATTCTTTAGTTTTATGAAATAAATTAAAAGGTTGGTATTATAAAGTTAAAGAATTTATTTTTACAAATTAGATAAATAAATTCTTTAGTTATATAATTTTTATAAAAGAAAAGATTAATGTAAATTATTCTTTAGTCTTACTATTTTTATTAAAAATATTTCAAATATAAAATTTTTTAAATTTTTTGAATCTATTAATTCAATTCGCTTTGGTCGAAACCGAATTTAAAACGGTTGGCTTAGTTTTTTAAACCAAAATTGGTCTAATATATTTCAAATAATTTGGATCTCGGTTCGTTTCGTTTTGCCCACCCCCATTTAACATTGCAAAGGAGCATTTTTTTAACTCTGTAAATATCATTGCATCTAGATAGTGATCTAAATCTTATGCTCCTTTAAAAGCGACTGTTATTCTATTGGTGAGAAAATTTTATGCCAATGCTTATGACCATAACAATTATAAAGTCAAAAGGGAAGAAAGGTGGCGTTTGATAGAAACTTCTCCCTCTCAAACATTCAACCGAATGAGTATAGTTCTTATTTTGAGTGATGCTCCTAATCTAGATGAAGTAACCTAAACATTGTGCATGCCAGGCACTCAAAGGAAATATTCTGGTACTGATCAGATTTCAATCAAGTCAAATGCTTTGAGAAATGATGTCAAAATTTGGTATTTTTTTTACAACGGCAAGGATGCTATCAGTCACCCATTTCAGCGACGTGACCAAGGATCAACAAATCTATTGACATGGGCAATCTTGTTTTCTCCACTATAATGCATAGTTTCAGAACAGTTTCTACATATTTATACTTTCCTTCTTTGATCACTACGTTATGTGCTCAAGCAGGAGTTCAATTGGAATCAAGCAAATAATTGTTGCAACCAACTAAAGCCCTTGATACAGTACCATTATTCAGATAAAAGGATAGGACAGTTCACCTACCAGGGGTGCTAGCTCTTTAAAACAATAGTCACCCATGCCTCCATGAAACTTGTCAGTCTCCATGAGACTAAGCCGAGTTGAAAGAAACCTACGATTGTTTTATTAGCGGAGCACCCTGCGGACTACCTACTAGGCATTAGAGATACGGGTCATTCGAGTTGATGTACAGGAATTTCGCCATTCAAATGGGTGTGACATGATGCAATTCCTCACTTTACCACCATCCCCTGCTCCAACACCTTCGAACTTTGATGAAGCTGTTGAGGATGAGGAAGATTGATCCACTATCTCTAATGCTCAAGGAAGTGCTTTGTCATTCTTTCTTTAATTTCATTCATTTCTATGATCTACATCGGGACGATGCAAAAACTAAGTTTGGGGAGAAAAAAAAACTTCAATTTTTTTATGTTAAACATTTGTGTTTTGTTTATATTTTGTTTATGTCACACTATTCAAAAAAATTTTATTAGAATATTGATATGCATTGGTGACTAAAGGCCGATGATAAGAACTTGATTGAAACTAAACATGGTACTCGAAAAGTGATAAGCGTGTTTTTATTTGTATGCTTGAATCTTGTGTTGGTTTTATCTTGCTTATGATTCTTTTGTATGCTTTAAGCACATAACTTTGATGACATATTTGTTTTGCTCACTTAGAGGAGGTATATGTAAATCAACAAGATTCAATAATCTCACTGATTTCTAAAATTTATTTCATCTCTATTTTGCTTACTTATAGAATGTTTATGTAAATCAAAAAAAATTCTTTGATCTCATTAAACTCTAGAATCTATTTCACTAACACTTAAAGTGAAATTCTAGACTAAACCTTGCTAAGAATACGATTTAGATTATTTTTGCACCATTTGAGCCTTTTAAGCCTACCATATATCTATTTATCTTCAGTAAATTTGAATCTAATTATACCCTTTTTTTATAACTCACATTTTAGCACAACTTTTTAATAATCTTTAACTTTTACACAATAAGTATCTAATCGTTTTAAAAAATATTTTGAGTCATCATACTGTAAGGGAGAAAGGATAGAGTATAAAAAAAGTCTTAAGTTGTGTTTATTATTTTATTTTAAAAAAGAAAGAAAATAAATGAAAGTACTACACCCTTTGTTCTTGAAAAAAGTAAAAAATAAAGAAAAGAGTTGCGGGTGTATCCCTCAATAAAAGGAATAATAGAGTAACTTAACATAGAAAGTTGAAAGCAAACTTTGGGACACTTTTATCGGGACTTTTTAACTCTACAAAAGGATTAAGAATGATTCATGTGCCATAGTACTATCTATTATCATACTACCACCCTAGCCGCAAGTTACATGTTCAATAACGTACTAATAATCTTTGGTGTGATGGTGTGATGCTAGTGTAAACCAGTGGAGAGTGTCATGAAAAATAGGCTAATATAATTTGTAATTTTATCCATCTAGAGATCTCTTAAAATAGACTTAATTTCATAAATTGATTAGTATTGTGAACGATTAAGTGCAAAAGGCTATCCATACACATATCTCTAGTAAGATGAGATTGGCATTTGATTTGAAATTCTAAACATTAACAATGTGTAAAGTTTTCCTCAAATCATGAACTACATGAAATCTTTGAAGCATATTTTCCAAATCAAAAGGAATCAATATTCTCTAAATTCTTTTCTATTTTTTTTTCCGACCAAGTATCCGCTAGGTCCTTCGAGTTTTCAGTTCAAAAAATCATACTATATACGAATGAAAGAAAGAGAAAGAAAGTACAACATAAATACAAATAGTTTGTACCAACAGAAAATCATTCACTTTCAATTGATTAACTCGACAATACATACTATCACGTTATTTTAAGGAGCTTGGCTATGATACAACCAACAACACTACAATTCCTGACACAACATTTAAAATCAAATCGATAAATTTTAAATCGCTTTACAAAAATTTTAAAATATTACGTGATTCTGTCATAGATAATTCTTGTTCCAGGACATGAAATAAAATCCAGTTCCCAAAGTGCGGTATCGATATGATTACACGAACAAAACCTGATCGGTACATTCTGGAGATTTATACTGCTTTGATTTTCAAGTTCAGAAGGAAAAATAAAAATATATCAATTAAAAAATTGCCATGCAAAAATGAATTACATTACAAAATGGACATTATATTACAGAATTAGATCACCTGGGATGGGCTAATAACAAGATGACCTGAATCAAAAATTAGCAAGTATATTCGTATGGGAGTCGTAATTACAGCACATCCAAGTCCAACTTTCTGGGTCTTGGCTGGTTGGCTGGTCGGCTGGCCGGCATCATAGTTTCACCTTACTCGTGCTTGGTCGGAAATAGAAACTGACGTGGGCAACAAATGAAGAGCATTGTAATGAACAAAAGTTGTACAATTCAGTCAACGTCCTTTGCACTTTTAAGCACCTGTCCCCCAGAGTATAAGAAGCCCATCAGGACAAAGGCTGAAATTTGCATTTTTCTGGTTCATGTTTTATTTAATATCATGAATCATGTGAGCCTTGGACCATCAAAGTAATGCGCTTAGCACTGTCTGCGCGAAGACTATCTCCTTTATATCCAATCTGGTAGTAGAAATCATATTCAAGATTACCTCAAACATTTTCTTGGGCAGGAACTATGCAAAATCCTAAAATAATGCACCATTTGGTTGGTACTAAAACACTACTATTGTAACACACTCACGCACACACCCCTATAAAACAAATGATTACCTCGCTTGAAGGATCAGAGGAGAACCACTGCAAGAGTACCCCAAGATTTACAACAGCAGGGATCAGCTTGAAAAGAAATGGAGTAGTCACCTGAAAGTTGGTTAATTTTTAATAAATAAGTGATAGTTGACCATATAATGCAATTGCCAACAATTATCTCCTAAAGAATACTTGGAGAACCCCCACATTTAGCGTTTCTATTATCACTCAGAAAACATGTAACAAGACATCCCACATACCAAACTGAGTGCTGTTGTGCCAAGAAGCAGGAGATACAATTTTCCCTGCAAATTAAAGAAACTTCAGAAATATTTTAGGACAACAGGCAAAACAAACTAGCTTTAGCATGCACTTAACATTTCTGATTGTGACTCGGTCAAAAGGCAAAGATGAACATTGCATAAGAACCATACAACAGTTTAATCACCCTTTCAATTCAAGTCCACCATGCTCCATTGGTTGGTAAGATGCACTATGACAAGAAAGAGAGAATTGAAATTTCCAATTCTTCTTTACTAAAAGTTAATGAATACAATCACCATGTAACTTCAAATTTTATTTCATTCCACCATCATTATTACCAACTAGTCTGCTGGAATTGGTAGCTGTAAACCTTAACAAACACACGTATATGCACACAATTGATACCACATAAATATCACACGCATATTGAATAAAGTCACTTATTAGGATGTACAGAAAATATTAACAGAAGAACAAACCTCAACTAGATGGAGATTTGAAGCCCGACTTAGGAGGACAAAAGCAAATTCTCCAATTTGTGCCAGAGACATCCCAACCTATATATATGCAAAACTTAAGGCTCTATTTTCATATAAATGATGCAAAAAAGTCCAAATGAGGACACAAATCTGCAAGTAGTTCAGGTCTTACAAGAATTGAAGTTTTGTTGCTGTATCCAAATCCCTTGACAACAGTGGCAACCATGAAGGTTTTTACAACAATCACCAATAAAACAGCTGCGAGTAAAATATCAACATGATTCCAGAGGAAATGAACATGAATCAACATCCCAATACTGGCAAGAAAGAGAGCGGCAAAGAAGTTGCGAATTGGCTCAACCTAAAGATAACAGAACCAAATAAGAGCAGAAAATCATGCATATCATAATTATCAATAAGAACACTTGATACATAACATAGGCAAGAAAGCCATGGCATCTATGTAATCAAGGTGAATTTTAAGCCCAACGAAACATCCTAGCAGTTACAGAAGCATAGAGAAGATAAACATAGAAAAATGATTCAGCAAACATAGCATGACTAATTAAAATACGGTAGAGCAGAATAAACTACAGCAAATCTAACTCGAAGACATGCTTTAAAGGGTACCTTGCTTATGAAGACATGGTTATAAGGGGTTAATGTGCATAAGCAAAAAAGCAGGGACCATTACATAATAAAGAAAATCTTTATATGATAAATAGGCATTTAAGTCAATTAAAAATTTTTGTCATTGCAATGGTGATCGAGTCCAGAGAAGCATTGCAGCAAAAGCGGGGGAAGTAATTTGAGATAGTTTACCTTTCAAAAGTTAGAAACACATAAAAACTAAGACCAAAGTCACAGATGAGTTGGGAATATAGCAGCGTATTATCTGTATACTTGTGTTTTATTTCTTTCTTGCTTTTACACACAGTCCAATTTACAACTAGGGTTCACTTTCATGCAGCAAAGTGCAATTTAGCATAAGATGCATAGAAATTTAAAACTGAAAAAGAAAATTTCAGTGATTTTTGTTATTTTATATTCTGGGAAAGGCGAATATGCTTGGTGATTTAATTATCCTTTTCTCCCCCAAATGTTATGTCGATAGCGGCAACTCACTGTTACAATGTTTTTCCCGTCAATTCCAAATGATTTCAGTTAATAATTAACGTTTGTACCAATTCAGAAGTTCAACACAGAACTCAAAAGATATGAGCTATAAAAAAATCTTCCTTCCATTACAAACACATACTTGATACAAATTAAGAAATTACTTGTTCTAGTGTATGATGAGCAAGGTCGGTTGTTGATATCATTACTCCAGCAGCGAAGGAACCCAATTCAAGGCTTAGACCCAGCTTGTCACTGCACTGAAATGTCATAACAATATACGTTACGTATACAAAAGCACATATGAACCCATAAACTATAATCGAATAGGAGACAGGACAGTTTATTGAGATTATCCACATATGCATGCACAAATGTAAGTTACATGAAGGTAGGTGAGTGCTATTAGTTTAAGCATCTAACTAAAATGAAAAGTAAAATATCTTCAGTGAACAATGTATTGCATTAAATCAATTAAACAGAGAATAGATCCATATGAAACTTATGCATGTAAGACAAAGTGTTTAAGAGCACATATATCACAAGGCAAGAAAAATTGGGAAATAGGTCAAACCCAGGCAACAAGCAAGCAGAACGCCACAGAAGCCAGTTGGTAGAGTTCATTAGTCTGCAAAATAAATTTTCAGTTAACAGAGTCCATTAGGATGCCCAAATATATTTCAGTCAACAAGTGTCAACAAAAAACATAGAATCAAACAAATAATCTATGCTTACCTGTGATGATAAGCTTATCATTAGCTTAAGAAACCATGGTACACAAGTACGAGACAATATTGTCAAAATAGCCAAAAATGTAATAAGCGTGACCAACCTGAAAATTCAAAATTATCATGTGAAAAGCAAAACATGAATATGCAATGCTACTAGTAAGGCAGATAAAGACAAAGGTATCCCAATAGGTACTGATTCTCATCTAATGAACAAGAAAACCAAAGCGCATGCTTTTTAAGTTATTAGCCCTCATTTAACTTTCCCGTTCCTCACAAAAACTTGGTAATAGTCTAATAGATAAGTTTGCTATCCAAAACAAATGGAATTTAACATTCAAGTAACACTTGAGACTGATCACATAAAAATAATTTAAAGAGTTATTACTCATAATGTAGGCAAATATATCTCACAAAAACCTAGCATCCTTGCATATAAAGAAGGTGATACCTCAGACTATAAACTTACGATTTAGTCATGGATATTACTCCTTGAAGAACACCAGAAGTGCCACCAAGAACTGGAAGCAGAGCAAAGAGCAAACCCACAGCACAATCCTGCTGGACAGCAAGAAATATACCACAAGCAAACGAGAGAATTAACTTTTTATGATGACTTCAAACTCAGTAACTTTGCATTCATTATTGTGCAGATCTAAATGTGAGAACATTAATACCTGCAAGATTAGTATACCTATTGTGACCTGACCTTGCAGGGCACTTATACTATTTCTCTCCATCAAAAATTTTAAGACCTGTAGACAAAAACATGCATAAGATGAGAAACTTTTATGTCTATGTGTATGAGAGACAAATATTATGAAAGAAACCTGCAAAGGCTACTATTGTGCCCATGGATCATAATATCCAAGTTACGCAATAAAAAAAAAAATCCAAACATTGTAAGAGATTGATACTTTACATTTAGCGAGTATTATGAAAACTCTTCAATATTTAGTTTATTTGTCTCAGTGACTAAAGTTCACCTCTAATCAAAATGCAATCAACTACCCAAGAAGAGGGTTAACAAAAGTGGAGCTGAAGTTAAAAGAAATAACCAACATTAGAAAAACCAAAAAAAAAAAAGGAAAAAGAGTCCAAGACATTAACAAGGCTGCAGTTAGGGAAACAAGAAAAAAGAACAACTTAACTGCATCAAAAAATTTTAAGAGGGTGGAAGAAGAAAACTATGAATTGTCCGCCCATTAGGTTTAAGTTTTGTGCTCTTTTTTTTTTCAAAAAAATCACTACCAACATTAGATTTCTAATGTGTTCAGATGCAGCTCATACTGGGACAAACATCTCCTAGATGCATTCTTTATCCCTAAAGATGAATTACAAATATAAAGATTTGAAAACAATAAACTGTGAAATAAGAAGTCCTATCATATAATCTATGAGACTCGCGTCTAGTCATATGAAATACAGAATAAAAATATTATACAGCTATCAAGCTGCTGAGAAAAACATTCAACCACCTTAAGCAGATGGAAAGATTTGCACTAACAAAATTTCACCAGTCAAGTTACAATCAGCACATCCAATATATTAAAGAAGACAGCAATGCAGAAAAATACCACTGCAGTTGAAGACATGGACAGCAAGGCACCAACAAATACCCCTTCTGATGGCTTACCACCACATAACTGCAAAAAGAATGTGATCATTTCATCAAAAACTCATTGCGAGAATAATATGGCTGCAAGGGGTAAAACACATAATAAATATAGCAGAATAACAACACTTTATTTAAGCCAGAAATCTGAAAATATATATATATACATATATATATATATATATATATTATGGCTGTATATACCATGAAATACCCAATTCAAGTGATGAAGTTAGATATTCCACAGGTTCTGTTTCACTTAAAGGCAGTCTTCATATTTGGCACATAAGGAATTCTATGACCAATGAATCTGTAATTTTCATGATAATAAGTCATACCGAGGCTATTATTCCACACAGGCACATAAATAGAAAAATCTGGAGAAGGCCTCCTAGAACAGCAACTGCTCGAACAACTCGAAGCTGTAACATGAAAGACAACATTCACACCAATTGAATAAGAATCAGAATAGACAGCTGAGTGTAGGAGAAAAATACAAGCAAACCTTTGACGTTGAAAATTCAAGGCCCAATGCAAAGAGAAGGAAAATCACACCGAATTGAGCCACTGTTTCAACCTGAACAAATGCAACAATCAGACTATGGAAGTGATACATCAAATTAAACAGCAGTAATATTTGCAATGCATCACATGATGAATGAAACAAACCTATTCTAATATGAAACTATATTTATATAGCAAGAAAATCAACAATCTACAAAATTCATACAGATTATATTTCTTTTTCTTATCCAACAGAACATATTTTCTTTTTCTTTTCTAACACCAACGAAGTATAATGCCAAAAAAGACCAATTTACTTGGTCAACTGTAGTAATAATTTGTTTATCAATGGCTAATCACTGGCTTCCATACAACCAAATGCTTACCATTTCTTCCTACACAAAATATATCATACAAACAAATATCACACGTCAAACTTGGAAAATAATAGCATAACACAAAAGTTTAGAAGACAAAAAATGTGTCCAAACCAAACTCAGAAAATTGTATACAATATCAAACCGCTATTAAAATGGTTTAACTAAAGCAATTAAAAGATGGGAAAGGGGAGAGCGAAGTATTGGCCAGAATACATGCAAAAGCAACATACTTGCACCATTTCACTGACAAAGCTGAAACCTCCAGGCCCAATAACAGATCCTGCTAGCAGATAACCAGTAATAACCTGCAAAATGTGAAATTAAAAGATGCTACTAATGGACGATGCATCAAAGTTACCAAAAACGGAGTCTTTCAAGCTTCAACACTCAAGATCTTCAAAATACGTCCCAGGAGAACCTTAAGAACCAACAAGACATCAGTTTATATTGACAAAGATAAAAGGAAAATATTGGTCTCACCGGTTGCCCAGCACAAGCAAAGGCAATGCCGCCACAAGTTGCAGAGACAATAACAACTACCAGATCTGATATCAATCTGAACTAACAGCATTTCAAGCACATTAGAATGGTCAATGAGCGGGTGATAGTATTACATGAAAAGGAATTTGGAGTTTAAAATAGTGAAGGGAAGGTGGAAAGTAAACAAAAAGGAGAATAATCTAACCTCAAGTCCAGTTGTAGCACTGGATACTTTGACTTTGGATTGGATATGATAAAGACATTGTCCTGATGATAAATTTTCAAAAGATCAAAGTTTCATCAACTTCAAATATTGGCTGTTCAAACATATAATTATTTGAGGCAGTGTAAGGTCATGAAGTGTAAAACAATGCCAAAATTGATTTGAAAATTAAGTAAAGATTTTGTTGACGTTTACTAGACATACCTTCCGATCAATTAATGTTGGCATATCTTCAGCTCCATTTTCATTATCCAATTTGAAAACATGATGAAACTGGAATGGCCTAACATAAGGCTCACAATTGTATCAGCAGTTTGCAAAACAGGAGTTGTGAGGTAAACATAGAATAACAAAAGAAGCATTCCTCTTGCTTTAACTACAATGTCCCTTTAGAAAAATTAATAAATTAAACTGTGATCTTTTTTTGAAGCTACAAGCACATACTTCTCCTCCTTGGTTTCATTTTTCTTGGTCCTAAGTCTGGCAACAGTTTCCAGAACAGCCTGACAAAACCAAACATATCAAGTTCAACCATAATACAAGACCGCAGTTTGTCTGAAACAATGAAAAGTATTGATAAAATTCAGTAAAGGGACAAATAGAATAGTTAACAACTCAATCGTGAAAATAGACTTCATTGGCCAAATTTGACACACACAACAAGATAAGTGCTCCAGGAAACTCTGAACTAAACCAGCATCCAGTTTATTTAGCCTTTCAATCAGCCATCAGCATTTGTTTTACAAAATTTACTTGTTTACTACGAAATGGGTGGTCTTACTTCTGAGTAGTCTCAAATATGATGTTTCTCTTTAACTTCTTGCTTTATTAATCACTTTTCATCTTTGAACATTACGCACTTTTGCGGACAATTTCCTAAGCCCATTGATGGATATTCACATCAATTTGGTAAGTAATATTGACCCAACAGTGGCTCATAAAACCTATTTATAAATTACACAAATATAAAAGCAGCATTGCTCCCATGATTGCATACATTATTATGAAGAGTAATTGAAGAAGGCCAATAGATTTAAAGAATGTGGTAACCAACCTGCTGTCCAGCAACACTATTGTTGAAGCTATCAGGATCAGTGGCTGCAGCAAGAAACACAGGCAAGTAAACACGGTCTTGCTTTCATATTCAGTGCTTCAATTTTTTTTTATTTTCCAATGCATTACTTGGTTAAGATTACATGCTCGATTGGAACCTTAAAACTTATTTTCTTTCTTTTTTTTTTTTTATTACGAATTAGAAAAAGCAAATGATTCTTTCAAAAAGCAAAACTAAATTAGAACTTCGTAGTCGTGCATAAATCTGCGTAATATTTCCACACAAGAAACAACCATGAAGGCATTAAAATTAAAAGAAATTAAGTTAAAGAAAAGCTGATCCACAACCTCAAACCCCTGGCTCAATAACCGGTCATCAACAAATGCAGAAAGAAAGTAAAAGGGAATAAGAGCTCAGATCTAGTACGGACCTTCGTTTTGGTCACTCTCATTGAACTCCTTCTCCAGAGCACGATCAATCATGTCGGCAAAGCTATCCTCCTTGGATCTCGGAATCGAAACGTTCTTTAACTCAACGGCAGTGGCATTGATCTCCAAGTCCGACTCAGTGACGTCCTCGGTGGAGGCGAAGCAGAGAAGTAAAGAAACAATGACGAAGAGCGCGAGGAATATCCTCATTTCAAGTTTAACAGCAAAACGTAGCGTTCCGGCTGTGATTCGTTGCGGAGAACGAACGAGAGGGAAAGTGTTTCTGTTCAGTCGATGTATTATAAATTGAATTTATGATGTAACCACATGAAAACGGAGTGGTTGCTGCAGCCCCGGAGTGATGTTAGCCAGTTGGTGGCAACTGTTAATGAATGGTGCTCTACGCGCGAGACTATGCGCGTGTGGTTGCTGGAGACGGTGAAAATGTTTGGGATTTCCAGTTGCGCAAAAATGTAAATGGCCCGAGTTAGCGAGGCAGGCGCCGATTGACGATTACGGTTCTTCTAGTTTTAATGTAGAAGTGAAGGCGAAGCAAATGATTTTCTATCGTCTTGATTTTGAACTCAATTACCATTGATGTAATAATTCATTCATGTCTAAAGTTTGTAATTTAATATTATATAAACATAATTTTCAGTTTACAAACCAATTATATTAATCATATTAAATTGATGGTGTTTTCCTTTTTTTTTTTTTTTTCGCTCTGATGTTGAGCCCTAATTTCTGATTATTTTGCAAGTGGCTGGGCCGTGTTCCTCACGCTCCCAAAATGGAAAGCTGTAGAGAAGCACTTGCATGGCTGGGAGATATACTGTAACACGAGGTCACAGCCGTTGACCAATAAGAAAAGAGCAACGGTGAAGATAATGACAGTTATCAACATGTGGCGCATGGAGATATCATAGGTGGACAGACCAATTGGACTGTGGCCCACAATTGAAATGACGGAAAGAAGGAAGGGCAAGGGCAGAGCTCGTTCGATGGGGGAGGGGAAATATTGGTAAAATCAGTTATTAATTTTGTTTTTATTTTGATATGTTCAATGAATAAATTAAGCCCAAGCTAAAGATGAAGATCAAGACAATGAGATCTACCCAACTCATTATTTAAGGTCAACAAAGTCAAATTAGCATGGGCAGAACAAACTCTTACACAGGGATGACAATTTTTTTCTGGTAAGCTTCGCTCAATTCATTCAAATTAAAGAATAAGATTATATATATTTAATTTAATTTTTATAAACAAACCAAAAAAGAAAGATCACGTTATATTTTATTTACAAAAATAAATCAAAAATAGGATGGCAACCTTCAGCTTATTACCAACGATAACATTTATTTCCTTTATTTAGGTAGAAAAAGATGAAAGCATACTTCTTTCTTAAAAGTAAAAATTAAGTATATGAAAACATAAATTAAGATTATTCTTGAATTAATTTAATAATTTATAAAAATAACAAATAAAAAATTTTATTATTTATCTCAAATTCAACTCAAAGAAAAAGGGCATTACCCGATAAATTAATATTTTAAGTTAACACTAAAGCATTCAACTAGCCATAATATTGAAAAGAGCCAAAGCTTTTTGTATGCATGTTAAGCGCCAAATAGGTGTTATGTGTTCCCTTGAACGTAGACAAGGAAGGGAATAGTATCTCGCATGCATTATTAATATTGAACTTATTTGAATTCTCAATACTGTTTAACAAATTAGTATTGCTTTTACTCATATAATCATATAACACTTGATACTATCCAATTTTTTTTAATAAAAAAATAATCATCTAACAACAATACCATTGTTTTATCGCACTATTTATTTAGTAAAGTTATAATAAATTTAAGTAAACGATGGAGATGACAAATTTTGAACAAATAGTAAATTCGTGAATTGACTTTACATTTTTAGAATAAATCCACAAATTACGGAGACCAATTTAATAATTTCTCTTAGTACTCGAGTGGAAACAGATGACCGACAACATCGCACACCCACATCAACCCGAGTCCATTCATCCTATAGATTTTGAACTTAAGAAAAAAGCCGTGCCACTCGTCATTTGATGATGATTAATAATAATAAAGAATATAAATAACTCCCGGTTTGATTTTAATGACAATCATGTATCATTTTTTATCCAACTAAAGCTTAAAATTAAAATAAGACCACAACTTTCCGTATTCATAAATTTATCAATGAAATCGATGTTACTGTATGTGCGTAGATGTTATCATTGTAGTGATTATCACGTGATATCAGCCTATGACTTGTTCTAGTTTGTCTAGGATAGGATGACGCCTCACCTCTCCCTTCCTCTCCTCTCGTCTCCTCTCCTTTGGTATTCTAGCAAAAAATCTTGCTTTGAATAAAGGTAACTTACCAACCAAACAAGATCCAGTGGCTTGTACTGCGCTAATGAAGTTTAGTAGATCTTTCGGTAACTCTCCTTAAAACCCCATGTTTCTCTTCAACTCATTCAGTGCCTAACTGCCACTAGTTTTGCTGCTTAAACTGATGATTTCCAATGCTAGAACATGAGAATAAAAACAACCAATCAAAGTTTCCCACTAATAAAATAAAAAGACATTTTGTCATAAGTTATTCCAACA
>CP135562.1:5314789-5452769 GCA_032401905.1 Swietenia macrophylla | reverse complement strand
CCGAGGCAGAGGCAGAGTTCACAAGCAAAACCAAATTAACCATGGGCGTGGCCAACAACATAACGGCAGTTCTCAACTTCATAGCTCTCCTGTGTTCAATCCCCGTAATAGCAACCGGCATCTGGTTGGCTTCCAAGCCTGACAATGAATGCATCCATATCTTTCGATGGCCTGTTGTCCTTCTTGGTGTTCTTGTTCTCTTGGTTTCCCTCTGTGGCTTTGTCGGAGCTTACTGGTACAAGGAGACTCTTTTGGCCTTCTATCTCTGTTGTATGGCCATTTTGATTGCTCTCCTTCTCATTCTCCTCGTCTTTGCTTTTGTTGTTACGAGACCCGATGGTAGCTACGATGTTCCTGGAAGAGGGTATAAGGAGTACAGGCTTGAAAAGTTTTCTACCTGGCTTAGAAATCATGTAGTTGATTCTAAGAATTGGAACAAAATTAGAGCTTGTCTTGCCGAGACTGATGTCTGTTCTAAGCTTGCTCAGGATTACGTCACCGCTGATCAATTCTTTTCCGCTCATATCTCTCCTCTTCAGGCATGTTCTCTTCTCCTGTCCTTCTGATTATTACATGTTTGTGCGACGGCAAGAACTGAAAAACTTTCTTTCTTTCTACACTGTTCAAATTTAGAGTTCTTACAACTGGGTAAGAAAAGGTTTTCTCTATGATGCAAGAAAATTAACAAAGCCATGGAATTTCTGCGAAATCATCCAAACTAGTTGCTGGTACTGGAACATCAGTTTGCCAATTGTTGTAATCTTAACCTTGGGAAAAGTGGCAAATTTCGCCGGTTTCTTTTAAGGCTAGAGGGATGATGATCGTCATTCTTCTCTAGTTTTGTTTGTTGTGATATGATGTAGAACAGACTGACCATCTACTGATCTGGCGAAGCATCGATGTCCGAATTTTGGACTCACTTCTACCTTAAAAAAGTTATTGGACTTACCATAATATTAGTCAATATAGGGTTTGTTTTTTTAATTTGTGCTAAACAGGCATCACATGCTGTACGTGTTCTTTTTCATTGAACAATATTTATGTACATGAAAGATACAACTGATTAGCTGGACTAATTTCTCTTTTTTCTTTTTATTTTCTCTGCAAAATCTTCATTGGTAACTTAAAATCGGCATTACTTCTTGTTTGTGGGGCATGTGCATTTATCTTGGAAGATAAAAATTAGACTATTATGAAGCCGGGAAAGTTTCTGCCAATACCACCAACTGAATTATTGTGAAAGCTATTGAATTTAGGCCCCCACTAAAATAATCAACTGGTGAATAATTAAGTCCATAGTTCTGTCGTTATTGCAAACTATAAAAAAATCCATGTTCTGGTTGCCAGCTTTTGCAATTTGCATGTATGTAAAGGCGTAGTTTGGTGGACTTCTATTTTCACACCCACACCCACACCCACCCCCCCTTTTCTTTTTAGGCTGTTATTGTTATTGTGATTAAGGTGTTGATTTTTGGTGTATTACAGTCAGGATGTTGTAAGCCTCCAACAGTTTGTGGCTTCAGTTATGTGAATCCAACACTGTGGCTAAACCCAGTAAACCCAACAGGTGACCCAGATTGCTTGGTTTGGAGCAATGACCAGAATCAACTCTGTTACAATTGCAATTCTTGCAAAGCTGGTCTGTTGGGAAACCTAAGGAAAGAATGGAGGAGAGCCAATATCATTCTAATTGTGGCAGTTGTGGTTCTGATATGGGTCTATCTGATTGCCTGCAGTGCTTTCAAGAATGCACAAACTGAAGACCTTTTCCGCAGATACAAAGAGGGTTGGGCTTGATCAGTAATCCGAACACCAGTTGGGTAATTCTTTTTCTCGATTTTTCTCTGAAGAAAACGTCTCTATCTGTACATACATTCCCTTGTTCCGCTCTGTCAAGAACGTATGGTCCTTGTTTTGCTATCATTTACAATGAGAACAGAATCTTATCTTCCCGCGGGTGCATGCACGCTCATAGGCGGACGTAATAAATTGCACAAAATGTTTTCTAAAATGAAAAAGTCACCGACATCACCAACTGAATATTAATAAGAAACAAGCGCTTTACGATGTTTCAGATCTTCCACAATCGTTTTCTGGAGAGATATGATTATAATCCAAGGAAAAGCTATGCCTTCCACAGTGCTGGTGCTAGTAGTGGGTTGTGTTTTGCGGTGGGAACAAGCTGTTTTGGATGTTTCAAAACAACAATAATTACTTAACTATCATTGCATGTAATACAATAGCAAAGAACATAGGTGAGTTTGTTCTGTCTATGCAGTTGACTTGGAATAATAAGACCGGGCTTGAAACAAAATTTTCGAGACCCGGAAAGAGGGTTTATATTATCTCCAATTATTCTACTCGTCACCTTACCATTAAATAAAAAAAAGAAAACAAAAACACCCTAATATGACTGCTGACTCTGTTATTCTTCGGTGTTTTGATGTACAATTTGAAGTCACTTTTGCGCAGACACATACTAAAGTTCAAAATGGCACGGTTCACTATTCTCAAAAATATGGGAAGTATTAACTATCAAATGCCACAGCGGACAAGGGATGGCAAAAGCAACGAAGTCTCATATACCTCAATGTTTCTGCTTCATCCGCAGACGTTTGAACCCTTTGCTTTCGAGTTAGTCACATTGCGACCTAGTCAGCATGCAAATGAGGTTGCTAGTCGTCAAATTTGTTTGTTTAAGCCGTAGAAGCCTTTCTAGAGTAAACAATGTACATAGGGTCTGAGTGTCCAGGATTAGGAGATACATCCACAGCCTGCAGAAAAATGATAATTAGTCCAGAAGTCTCTCATTACTGGACTATCATCAACGGAAGCACCAAATGAACATGCATGTGCTTAATATCATACATAAATATGACTAATCCAGAATTAGGAAAAGTGGGGATTATCAAATGCTGCGTGCATCAGTTGATTCCAATAGACATTGATTAAACAGCTAAAGGACGATGAAGCTGCCATGTAGCATTTGCATTCATGTCCACAAAAAATGGTACTGAGGTCACTTGCAACATAATGCCAAAAATCAAGCAAGTTTTACTTTAGAGGACAAAGTAATAGCAGAAGAATACTTTGCAGGTCTTCCCCACTGTCAATAGAAACACTTAAGATATGTAGTTAATTAGCTGATCATCAGGAAAAGGCCAAGGCGTTGCTATATGCAATGAAGAACTTTTATGCTTAAGCCACTGCCACTTAATATTACATCAATTACCTGAGGAGGTTCAAATCCTCCAGCATAATGGAAATATGACCCGACAATCATAACATGATCAGCATCACCAGTTGATGTCCATATAGAGACTGCTTTTGTCCAAAAGCAACGATTGGAAAAGCTGTGTCATAAACAAATTCCGCAAAGTCAAAAATTGTTGAACATAGAGCAGACATGAAAAATTTTAGAAAAAGAAAAAAATAAAAGAAAAAAAAAGAATGAATGAAGTATAAAGACTTGAGTCATAATATTTTACAGTTATGAAATCAAAAAAAGGAAAGATGCATTCATGTTGATATTCAAGGCCACACGTATCTGATGTTGCGAATCAGCAGCAAATATTCATGAAAAAATCTTAGAAAATGAGTCTACTGAATATTGTAGGCAGCTTTGTTCTAGCAATAACAGCTATTTCACTGTAATTAATCTTGTGATTATGCTTAAGGGCTATCATTATGAACATAAATTTCAACAAACCTTTATGGACTTCAAACAAATGTTTGTATAAGCGGAATTATTTATAGATTACAAAAAAAGTTTGTAGTCAAACTTGAAGTGAACAAAAATACCACCTCATTATAGCTAATCCCCCAGGTTTAAGGATCCGGCACATTTCCTTGAAAACTTCCATAGGCTTTGTCAGATAATCAACACTGACCTGTCAGATTTAAACATAAGAAACATGACCATAACAAGCACATTAACTTTATAGGTTATCCAAAACATTTCACTCATTAAACATCTGAAAATATAAACCTTATTAGCATAGTTGTAACAGAGTAGAATAAGAAATATAAAATTGAAAACAGCTCTGAAGCTAACAGAACAGTTGTTGGACTTGAGTTACTAGTTATGATGTAGTGAGTTAATCAATCTACTTCTGACCTCACATGTAATACCATCAGTAGAATAACATCTTTTTAATTGGAAAGAAAAGGTAAAGCATTTCAACTCAGTTCTTAGAACTTCAACGGATCTGACAAGTTTACATATTATAAGCCCTTTAAACCATCACATTGATGAGTAAGATGGTGGGTACTTCAGGGATAATCTCACATGGACTATCACCAATCTTCTGCCAATATAGACAGTAGTCTTTTGTTCTTGAAAAGAAGCTCACCATACCACTGCATAGTCCACAGTTTCAATCAAGATACATTCAGCTATGTGATTGAAAACATTTGAATAAAATCAATGATATTAAGTGTTACCAAATAAGAAACCTAGTTATTAGTTATAACTACAAGTAATACATGAAAATGTGGGAAAGAAAATACTAATTGCAGATTACGTTTAAATATTTGAACTGAAATGTTTTTGGTAAAATTCATAAAGCATACCCTGCTTGCAATATCTACAAGAAACAGCAATGAAATTTTCAAGAGTTGGCAAAAGTTCACATACCACGTTAGTGATGACATCAAATGAATTGTCTTCAAATGGAAGTTTAGGATTAAAATTTAAGTCTTGCACAACATACTCTGTCAGAACCTGCAGAGACAATAATCCAAATTATTATGGATCCTTTATCTCATCAATACAGAAGTTGCAGTTATAAATTTTGCGAAGACAAAGATTATATAAAAGTGTACATTGTCCATTAGTTCCTAACTACCATGTCCAAGCTGCAAAAGTCACATACACATGCATGTGGTTTAAACTGAACTTGTATTAGAGGGATCTCAATACATCATTAATCATATACTCATATATATATATATATATATTCATGTTAGAGAACTGCGTGGTTTCTATGAAGTCATATTGATAATAATGATCTACTGGAAAACACGTTCATGCAAAGAAGCAAGGATTTTAGTTAATACAGAAATGTTAAGCATTGTGCTGGGAAATAATGAAAGTGGAATTATTTTCAACAACTATCGTTCAACCAATGATAACTATGAATGAAAAACCATTGTCAAGAGTAATTATGACAGAAAAATTGCAATTGCGAAAATCAGCCTCCAGTGACAGCAAATCTGGATTTTTAAATGGCAATTATAGGTCAACGTAAAATGTCTACAAATCTTAGCAAATGACACTGAAGAGTTATTGGAATTCTTACTGGATTTTGCTTGAGTTCTTCTTCATTCATGCCCATTCCAACTATCCGATCTTGCTTGTATCCTCGGGGAAAATGGCTCACCTAAATGCAAAGCCAAGAATGTGGATTATGAAGATATAAGATGTATCCCTGAAAGACACTGAGATGACTATTAAAAACATCATACCCAACTGCTACACATATCCAGGATGCTTACTCCAGGAGTGTTGCTAGGAGGGAAAACCTCTGAATAATACTTGGTCAGTGCGGCAATGGCTGGATCATCAATGTGTGTCACAAAACGAGGAGTTTCATAGAACATTGAATCAGGAGTCCTGAGAATATCAATGCAGTATCTCAGATGAAAAACTCAAACAGGAAAGCTTAAAGCAAGGGGAATCGGTAAAAATTGAAGTTGCCAGTAGACAGTACAAATGGAACCAACTCCAATGACCAACTAGCATGCAACACTCTAAGAATGTAGAATTTAATGCTGAATTCAGCATATAATTACTTACGCATGCAATACTCTAAGAATGTAGAATTTAATGCAAGTGAAAAAAAAAAAAGATGAAGAAAAAGAATGACATGGAGCCTTTACTCATCAAATCGCTGAAAATCCTCTTCCTTGAAGGGGAATTGCTCTGGCCACTCAACATTCTTCAGTACCTGTGAGGTTAAAGTGAAATGAATCATTTAGACAACACTGCCACATAGTTAGGTCCCACAATAGCCCAGGAAACTGAGAGCAACATGAGACAAGCTTAAAAAAAATAACTTGGGAGTTGGGCTAGTAAACTGAGTCAAGCAAGTTGTTTATAAGTTTGTTTGCCAGGACCAATCATTCTCTTTGTTCCCTTTTTTTTCCCTGTGTCTTAACCTGTGGTCCTGGACATAGATGCTTCAAAATAGTTTTTATTACTTATTCCTTTTGTATGGAATGGAACTAGTAGAGGAAGCAACAGTATAGCTCTTCATGGATTGTAGGGTCAAAAGGCAGATATGTTGACACACCATGAATGAAAAAAAGTTTTATGTCATGAGAATCATTCTGGCTTCCTAGGTTTGACAAAGAATGTTGCATGGTACCAAGTGGATTTGCAGAACCAAGTTAAGAATAGTAAATCCTTCTAAGTGAGGTTTGTTAACTCTTGAGTAATGTGATTTTGCAGCATTTTTCTTATACGATTCAACCAACGTCAACATTTAGACGCCTCACAATTTCAATATTGAAACGCATTGCCTCCATTCAAGTTTATCCCATATGTTCAACAGGAATCAAACACTACAAAAATAATGGATGAAATATATAAATGAGTACCGTGCTATAATGTCTTTTTCTTTCCAATAGAATCCTATTCACCAAAACAGTAACAAATCTAAAACCCTAAATCACCAAAAATATTTTAGTTATACAACAATAACCGGCTGTCCAGTCATTCCAAGGCGTTGACATCCAACCACAACAACATATAGCACATATTTATAATCTCTAAACCCAAACCCACCACAACTGATTATTCAATTGCTTCAGTTACGCTAATCTTGCATCAACTACCAAATTTGTACTTATTATTGTTAGCATGGCACATTATCAAAAGTTCAAACTTCCACTTTTAGTGGAATTACTCCAAGCTCAGTAAAGAATTTGACTGCAATTCCAAAATCCAATTCCAGCACAGCATATATCATAAATACATACTGTACCAATCAAATATCACATGTTAACATTTTAACAAAAATGCAGAAAATAAGCCAACAAGAGTGGTGGAACAATTAAAAATCAAAATTCACCTGTTCAATGGCACCCTTTTGCCTTGCAGAGGCAATGAAAGATTTGGCGCCAATATTACCCGCCATACTCATAAACTGAGCCCAAAATGCAGCTCCGAGGCCCACCACCAGACGGCGAGATTTGTTAAATTTGCTGTCACAATTCTTTGAAAGGCCAGAAACAGAATTAACAGAAGAAAAAGAAGTAATTGAAACAGTAGAAGAATAACAAGAACAGACACCAGCCAAGACAGGAAGCCTGTATTGCAGTGTTAGTCGAGGAAGAGTTGCCATGTTTGACAATTGCTGCTGATACAATATATATATGTTGGGACCTTGGGATTGAAGTTCGTGGGTCGCTAGCTATCGCACAATGAATGGTAATATTACTGTAGCTTTTGACAATACTCCTAGTGTAGCTTGCTGGGGCTAAAGCATTCCACGGCTTGGGGACTACATTGGTTTTGATTTTGAATCAGTGATGTATAATCAGTTTACGTGGCCATCTATCCTTTCTTTCAACTGTCCAAGCAAGCGAGGTTAATAAATGGCCAAAGTGTACAAATCCAAGTACAAAAATGGATTTTGTTGCAGAGAAAATAATGGATGCCCCCCTTGATTTTATATCCTTTATAAATTTATTCCCTTCTGGGGTCTTCAACATTATCTCATCTTCATACCGGGATTTGTCTAAGTTGTACAGTAAGTCGCTCAACACGCAACCGGAGACAGCGGGGTACTTTTCGGTAACGACTTCTAGAGATTAAACTGGAAAGTTTTATTATTTTGTGTGTAGACTTAGGATCAAAGTCAGTTAATTATAATATTGAAGCCCAAATTCTCATGCAGAAGCCGGCCCAAATCCATTAGATGGATGGACCCAGCACACAACAGCGCAACTCATCTTAAAATTCTAATTCATGTGAAGTGTACAGGTTGAAAAGTGTAAATGACTGTTCCTTCTCAAGGTTTGACTTGACCATTATAATATTAACTCTGAATGATTTTTAAAATATTTAAATGTACAATAAAAATCTTTTTATAGTTATAATATTAGACCACACTAATCTTATTACTATAACATAATAGAAGTGTAGTTATAAAAATTATTAGGAATTTAATTATTATTAATATAATGAATAAGTTACTGTCTTAAATAATTTTAAAAAAATATTTATTCTATCTTTTTAATTTTATTTTAATGTAACAATGGCTACATAGAGGCATATTTTTTTCAGACGAAATTTTAAAAAAAATTATAACTTATTTTAATATAAAATTTATTATTATTTATAATTAGTTCAAATTAAAACTAAAATTTTTCATCGCTACATCAAAATTATTCATATATAAAATATTACTATAGAGAGATATTTGTGTAGCTACAAATGTAAGGATAATAACATAATTAATGAAAAAAATTAATGGGTCTATCAACTCATTTATACAATTTTATATAAATAAATAATAAATATTAATAAATTAAAATGTTTTGAATTTTTTAATAAAATTAAAATTAATTAATACAATTTACTATTGTTGGATGAACTCAACAATCAGTCCATCCAATTTAAAACCTAACAGGCACGCAAATGCATGCTACCGAACCCAAGAGAGTAGGAGTACATAGACTACATATGCACATATACCGTCGGCGAAAGATTGGTAAGTAAGAAAGTGGACAAAGAAGATCCAAATTCAGTGATGGAGAAACAGCATAATAATATAAACTAATGCTTGCAAGCTTGCAGCAACTTTATTAAAAATTGAGGCAGGTAAGGTCAAGGCCAATGTCAGCAGTATAATTGGGCAAAAAGCATCAATTCTTTTTTTTTTTTTTTTTTTTGTGGCTGTTTCTTCAGCATGGTAAGTTGCTGCATGCGGTGAAAGCTATCATTTTTCCACAGAGAATCATAAATTAATGGCGAAGTGGATGACAATTTGAAAGGAAAGAATGGATTATGCTTTTTGGATAACAGAAAGGATTTGTGTGTTGTTCAAAGGCCCCGGGATAGTGTTCAAGATTTCACTTGCCTTGTTGTTTGATAGGATAATACTAAAAAAACTTGTGTTCTTTGGGGGTACCATATCCTTCCCTCATCATCAATGCAAGTGCAACAATTGTCATATTTTCTCAGCTGATGTATTATTAATAAATGCTGCCCTGCCCCGTTACAAAGAAAGACCGATGATACCTTTGTTTGTTTGTTCTGGCATGCTAATGCTAGGAATTGACTTGACCCTTTTGTCTTGTGAATAATTTCATACTGCCTGCCAAGAAAGAAAAAGGCAGAAACACCACACTCAATTCATACATCCTTTCCTTTGGTTTAATAATAATTCTCAATTACCATGTAGTTTAAGCTTTAGCTCAACTACTGGTTTTTGTCTTTGCATGCATGGACAACTATCATCATGTTCCTTTCAATGCACACAACACAATTATCTATTTACACATTTGCAACATGTTTATATGGTGGTCAGATGATGCAACTCCTCACCAAATTCTTACATTATTTCATCATCATCTGTGTATGTATAATTTTCTATTCCCTTTCCTAATTTGAAGGATCTCACGTTCATCCTAGAGTTATAAAAATTTTGTAATTGATCTTGCAAAATAACTCTCAAATTTTGTCCTATAAATAACACAAACTCCCTCCCTCATTTTCAGGAATCTCTCTTCCCAGTTCCTGCCGTTTCTTCGATCCAAATCCAATCTCAAACTGGTCGACCCTTAAATACGAAATGGACCTAGGCAGATTTGTGATCGAGGCCGCCGAAGCCGAATCATTGGCTCAAAAATCCAGCCTTACAGTCCCCCAGCTCCTCCCTACGCTTGTCAAATCCGCGCAAACCCTCGCCCGCCCTCCCATCTCCAACTACCCCGTTGGCGCAGTCGGACTCGGTTCATCGGGCCGGATCTTCTTCGGTGGCAACCTCGAGTTCCCGGGTCTCCCCCTCCACTGCAGCGTTCATGCCGAGCAGTTCCTCATCACCAACCTCATCCTCAATGCTGAACAAAAACTCCAATACCTAGCTGTCTCCTCCGCCCCTTGTGGCCATTGCCGCCAATTCTTGCAGGAAATCCGGGACGCTTCCAATATTAGGATCTCCATCATATCACGTGAAAGCACATATTCTGATATTAAAGGTGATCATGAATGTAACTATTCCCCGTTGTCATATTTTCTTCCCCACAGGTTCGGTCCCGACGATCTTCTCGACAAAGATGTGCCTTTATTGCTAGAGACACACCACAACGGCTTATCGTTTATCAACGAAGAAGATGGTAACAATCATCAAAACCTCTGTAACGGTCAGATATCGGAAAATTCAAAATATTTGAAGTATGCAGCGTTAGAAGCTGCGAATAAGTCTCATGCGCCGTACAGTAAATGCCCGTCTGGGGTGGCGATAATAGATTGTGAAGGAAAGGTTTATAAGGGGTCTTATACGGAATCAGCTGCGTATAATCCTAGCTTGGGTCCGGTGCAGGCGGCGTTGGTGGCTTACGTTGCGGTTGGGAGTGGTGGCGGATACGAGAGAATTGTGGCGGCCGTGTTGGTAGAGAAAGAGGGGCCTGCTGTGAGGCAAGAAGAAACGGCAAGGATGATTTTGCAGGTGATTTCGCCCAAGTGTGAATTTAATGTGTTTCATTGCGGATGTATTAATAATTAGTTGTGGTTCAGAATTATTTGTATTGAAGATCCAATCATGTTGATGGAAGATTGTTCCATAAATGGATGAATGAATGAATGATATATCTTTCTTTTTCTTTTTCTCTTGAGTTGGTCATGTACTATTAGAACGAAGTGTTCTCTCCTTTGTCAAGTTTCAAAGTTAATTTACAGAAACAGAGAAAATTACCCATTTGAAAACAATAATAATAGTAGTAGTAAACTCCATTGACAGCATATTATATTATCAGCATGTTTTTTTTCACTGTTGTTATCACGTAACCTATAGTTCTACTGCTCTTTCTCTGCAATGAGCTTTGTTGTTCTTCCACTGTTTGATAACTTTATAGTATACTGTACTGTTACCATCATCGTCATCAATAGTTTAACACAGCAAATATAAAGTGCATTGAAAAAGCAACAACTATGAGTAGCTGACGATTCTTTTATAAACCTTTTTGAACTTCTGTTTGGTTCATGTATTTCTCCAATCCCTAGGAGTGGTGTAAATCGAAGTAACTGATATTGGACCATCAATGATTAGAAGATGGTGTAGAATGCTGCGGTGGAGTTCCAATATTTCACTTTTTTTTTTTTTTTCTCTTCAATACATTTTTTGTTGATACTAATCTAGCGACAAAGTCAATCACTTGCCTTCTTTATTACCTTCTAAAGTAGTGCATTTGCAAAGCAAGAACTCGTTTAACTGATAACCGTCCCCAGGCACACAGATTTTAAGAGTTTATGAAAGTTGGTAGGTTTTGTGATTTTCAACTGCATTCTGCGGAGTGGTGTACTAATGTCATGCAGTCCATTGGATAACTAGCGTTTACTATGAGAGAAGTCTAGTCTACTACTAAGATGATTCCACTGCTGGTTGAAACAAGATTATAGGGTGAGATTATGTAGTCACCTAGCTATAAATGGAATCACTTCTCGAGAATAATGCTGGCTCACATTAGTGAACACCAGGCAGAACACAATCTGGAGATTGACATGCATCATATATCAATGTTTAGGACCAGATAGTTGCCACTACCAGCAGAAGAAATTGAATGAGTTTCCTACTACAGCTTTTTAAGTGATGACTTATTTTTGAGTTCTCTGTCTTCATCTATGAATTCCGACCCAGCAACGCAAGCTTCATAACAAGATTGAGATGCAATTTGGAAGTGAAAAAAGAAATGCGTAAACATTTCCAGAATTTAGGTGTGTTATCATGGTGGCTGGCCCTGGCAGTTCACTAGAATTAATATTCTCTGTTTTAATGAAACGAAATGCTGCAGTAGCTCATTACTCCATTGATCATAAGGAAGAAAAATGATTGCTCAAAACCAACACATCAGATTGATATTATAATGTCAACAACACTTGCTGCACAAGTTCTCAACATATCTCGGCGGCCCAATTGGATGCAATGAATGCCAAATTGCTGAGGTGATAATAAGTATTGAATTCATTTGATTCCTGTTTCCGCAATTTAATATGAAATAAGAGATGAACAAACAGAGCTAAAGGAATCAAATCTGAAAACCAAGAGTGGGGGGAATTTCACAGGAGTAACCTAAGAGGAAGAGAAAGAGGAAGTTGCAGCATGCTTTAGAGGCAGAGGAGCAACACGTTTACCCTGCAATGGTGCAGCCGACCAGAGCCTTTCTTCATCATCTTCAGATAACATATCATCAGTATTTCTCAACGCACCATGAACCAAAATCACCACCGCCCCAATAGAGACCTCAATTATAATATTTTTGGTCACATCCTTTAGAAAAGCGCAACAAACGTAGCCAGAAACAGAAGAGTCATTAGAAGGCCATTATCAATTTCATACCTATAAACAACTAATCTGTCTTGATCACGTAAGAAATATAGGAACAACCATGAAACCGTCATGATCATTAAAACGATCGGGGAAATGGGGTTCCAAAACAAGCCGATGAAGACTATGAACAGTATGATGATGGCATAGTTCATGCGACAGAAGGCAGCATTTGATCGGATTCTTTCACTGACGTGACCATATGATGTTGGAAGACTACAAGAATGGATCTGAATCATATCGCTCCATGGTCTTTGCATGCCAAAACATGATTGGATCTGTTGTTTTAAGCTTACGATGAAAGAATGATTAGATGATGTAGGTGTCTCTGTTGGGGTTGTTCCATATGTTGTCATTTTCCGGTGATAAAGACACACCCACGGACATACAACAAAGAAAAGAAATGCTAAGGGGGAGAAAACAGAGATTATGTTCCAATTTATCTGACGCACAAGAACAAGATATTAGACGTCAATTAGATGATTTATTGATGATTGATCAGACATTGTTGACTGAGCATGAGATTTGGATTGAGGCCCGTAAAACGAGAGGCACTTGATTTTGTTATTTCCTGCCAAAACAGACCGTGGGAGAAAATTTAACATGCCAACTTTAGGATTTACAGACAATATAATGAACGAGGGCCTTTGCATTTCATTCCAATGCTAATCTATTTTAGGGGAGAAGCATGCCCGATTAACAATAACGGTAATCAATAAGTGTAGAGAGAGAGAACCTCACATGAGAGAAAGTGAAATAAATGAGAAATGAGTACCAAGATATGGGCTATATCGTCTTGGTACACACTAAGAATATCGAAGTAACACCAGTTACACATCTCCAAATCAGTTCTATACGAGGCAAAATGGAATGAGGGATTTCCCAGAGAGGAATATTTACATGCCCGTACTGCTTCATATAATTCCACTTAAATGACATCTATCAAAAATGTCGGCTTACCTCCCTTACCTCTGTTGTCCTTAGTATGAAAAAATAAAAAAAAAAAAAATTGAGAGACAAAATTACTCACCTTCTTCTACAGCCAAGCTTCTGCAACTATTTCTATTCGTAATTTGCATTAACACTTCCAATCTCCATTAACACCAGTCCACATTTGCACAAGAAAAATACAACTAAATTCAATAATTTAAGAGTATTGCATTTGATGCAGATGTCCAACTAAGTCCAGTTTGAGCTTTCAATTCTTAGATATCAGACTTCAACGTTCTTTTTATATATTTCATTTAGTTATTCGTTCATTAATATGTAAATCATTAAGAGAGGAATTTGTTCGGTAACTTTTCTTCTAAAAATGCACATTGGTATCCAAGGAAATTAAGAATAGAAATAGTTGCATTACCTTGGTGGTAGAAGTGAATTGAGTACCATGTTTAAAGGGAATAGGTAAGTAATTTTGCATTTTTCTGTGTTAAGCAAACTAGGGCAAGGAAAAAAGAAGGAAGACAAGTAGACATTTCTTGACAAATCATTTAAGTGCAATTATATGAAACCACAGCGAAGGCATGTAAAAATTCCCTTGCCCAAATACAATAGCCAAAGAAGTTCCTTGATTTCGCCGGAACATCAACATTTCTCCACATGAATGCAACATGCATTTTTTTTTTGGTTCTCTCAACTGGGTTAAAAGTATGCATTATCATTCTCTTGAGGTTTACTCTAATTATTTCTCATCAAGAACAACTATCTGATCGTTAGGTACCATCAAACCTATGACATTTGTACAATAGACACTAGTAGAAAGGAAGAAACTTGAACATGATTCTCCAACTAGTAGAAAGACATCAAACCCATGGCTTTCACTGATTTGGTGGCAGGATATCCCCCTTATACACCTTCCAGGGTCCATAATAGAATTTTGGCTTCATGAGTGGTACTGCTTCCCCAGGGTGATCTTCCCAATACTTCTCCTGCTCAACACAACATGCACAATTCTCATATCAATATCCTTGACATTGACGCCCCGAGATAAAATAACCCATTGTCAAGCATCAACATAATCAACCTAGCCAATTCATGTGTACATGACACTCTAAAGTAATTTGTAGAATAAAATATATGAGCAAATTAAGACAAACAAGATCCTAAAATGGGGTGGATAACAAGACTCACAAATGAAATCATTGAGAAACAAGTGTGTGCTGGAGATGCTCAAGAGAGTCAATGCCATTGAGATTTGGCATAAATTCTTTCAAGGATGTTGACAAGGCATGCAAAAATGTCAAGATGACAGATGAGTGAACCATCGGTTAATGTGATCACTACTTGAGATGAAATGGAATTACTAGTCTGAGTTATACTTCTTAATAAACAAGAAGAAAAAAATCATCAGTTGCTTAGCTTGAGAATTTGGTGCTTCAGGGAACAAAAATGAAGTGATGTAATGACTTCAAACAGAGGAAAAATCCATTAATTCATGAAAAGAAGGCCCAAGTGGGTGTTCCCATTCCCCACTCTTGGAATTTTTAGAACTCTGATCAAGCCTTAGTTGCAAGTATACTCTCTGAAAGCAAAGCCCTGTCTCATCGCGAAACCCACTAATATAACATAAAAGAGAGAATGAAACAATGACTATGCTAGATGTCATTTACAACTTAAATCCAATAGACAAGAATGCATTAAATGTTCAATTTTCAATATTCTTTCCCCCATTTCCTGAATTTGTTTCAGGGTGATCGGAGCATATCAATTTCCCTTGGTGATGCAAATATGTAATCCGATGACAAAACAAATTGCTATACCAAAAAAATATATATATTAGCAACAACTAAATATAATTAGAAGCAAAATTTTCATCCCATCAAGCAATAAAACTAAGCATAATAATAATTTTAGATTGCGTTAATACATGTTTGAACGTTTTAACGACGTGGCTGGAAAAGATAAGTAAAACAGAGAGCTTTCGTGTCGACTTCTCAGGTTCGCCCACAAAAATAATTGAATAAAACAAATTTAAAGTAGCCAAACAGAGGATGTTCACACAAATGCAAGAAGTGAAACTAACAAACTAAGTGTTGAGATAACTTGAAGAAAAAACAGTAACAGGAAGAAGAATTACCTTGTAGAGTTGCTCAGTAATAGCAGAAGCAATGACACCGGTGTAGAAAGCGGCAACATAGATAGTGACGAGAGGTTTAAAAGATTTGGGTTTCCTGTACGGCTCAATCATGTCCCAAAGTAGGGTTCTTTCCCATTTTGTGTACACATAGTCCGCGTATTTTTTCCATAGATAACTCGCCATTTCTACCTTATCTGCCTACCCTCTTGAGCTGCACAGGAACCTAATTGCAACGCGGCGGCGCGTGAGATACAGCGGCCCCTGCCTGCACTTGGCTATACCAGGGTTTGAGGAATCTGTCAAGAAACTGCTAGCTACTCCGAAAACTGTTTTAGGGGTATTTTAACGAAATGGCTCAGTTTGGGGCTCAATTATGTTTTTAGTCCTAGTAAAAACTTGCTTATATTTGAGACCAAAAGAAAATTGTCTTTGGAATGAAAATATTCTTAAAAAATTTCTAATTTTGTCCCTTTTTTCAATTTAGATTGTTGATAAAAGTAGCTTAATTTCTAAATTAATTTATATTTATAACTCAAGTTTCAAACTTTTTACATACGAAGTTAAAAGTTTAATTTTTAAATAAAATTACTCTTATTTTTTGAGTTAATAAATAGTATTTTTTTCTATGAATTTTGTCAATAAAAATTAATAGAAAAATAATTTTTTTTAATGTATTATTTGTTAACCTTTGATGAAATTCACTGAGAGAGACTGTTTTTATACTAATCTTCTTTAACAAAATTTGTAGCGAGTATATTATTCATCAATTTAAAAGTTATGGACAATTTTGTTTAAATATTAAACTTTTGACTTTAAATATAATAAAATTTTAAATTAGATTAAATTTATAGTTGAACTCAAAAATAATACTATTTTTATTGAAACCTCATTCAACTTAAATGAAAAAGAAAGACAAGAGAAGGAAGAGAAAGAAAAAAAAAATTTAATGGTGAATAAGTTTGAGAAAATAATAATAATGGTGCTCAGTTTGAAAAATTTAAAAAATTAAAAATCTTTTTGTGAATCAATTGATTTAGTCTTAGTTTACAAATTAAAAAATAGTTAAAAATCGAGTTAAAACAAGTTTTAACTATAATTTGTGTCATTTAAATATATTATTGTGATTTGAATGCATTACCACGACAAAAAAGATGATAAATAATATCATTTTGACATATTTTACAGAGATTGTTTATAAAATTTATTAAAAAAAATAAGTATATATAGTAAAAATTCTAACAACATTCGTCAAAAATATATATATATATATATATATTCTCTTGACAAACTTTATAGTGATCTTTTATTAAAATTTTATAAAATATCCTAATGAAAAAATTTTAATGAAATTTAATTAAAATTTTTTATGAAATTTTACAAAAAGGATAATTATCCTTTAACAAAATTCTAATTTACTTGATGAATTTATAGTTTCATCCATGGATAATTATATTTCAGTTTTAATGGTATTTTCATTCAAAAGATATATTTTGGTCTCAAATATTAACAATTTTTACTAAGGCTAAAAATATAATTAAGTAAAAATGTTTGGCCATTGTCATTAAAAAAAAACCTTACAGGGAATATGTCACCTGCCTCCCTACGATTTTGAATTATCACTGTATAAACTCTGCTGTTTTGTCCTTAATTACTACCCCTACAAGATTGAATGTTTTGGTAGGTTATTGCGACTATTCTAGCACGACAACCCGACCATGATAATTTTTTATACGATCCATCAAATTAATACAAATATAATATGATATTAAATGTGTGAGTTTGAATTGATATAAGATGGCAAAATTTATTAAATAAATAATATGATTAATAATCGTATTAAATTTGAATTCAGAATTTTTGATATATAAAATCGTTTGTAACATAATCAAATATTTAAGTAATTATATTATGTTAATTTATTTACAATTAATAATTTATTTAATAATTTTTTATTTTAAATATTTTAAAAAGATAATTTAAATATATTTAGCGTAAAATTGAATAGTATTTAAGAAAATACTACCACAAATATTATAAAAATAAATTAAATTATAAATAAAAAATATTAAATAAATAATATAATTATTATTTATTTAATAATTTAATAATTATATTAGATTAAAATTTTTATTTTTTAATATAATTATTAATTGAATTGAGTTTGAATTAACTTTTATAAAAGAACTCGAATATAACACTAAAACAAATATCACACCATTATTTGCATTATTATCCCTAATTGTAACTAAATCTCATAGACTGACGTCGAGGAAAAGACAAATTGAGGAACCTTTATGCAGTTCACTTTAAATTATAAAAGACATTTCATATTTTGCTCCTCAATAGAGCATCATGGTGGCCACTCGCTTCGAAAAAGTATACACATCTGTGTTTTATCTGAGACACCACCATCTCAATATCAATTTGTATAAAATTCATAGCATGTCAGATATTTGAGTTATCATATTATAAATTTTCAGGTTAAATATCAGCAATCTTACCTTCTGGTGATTTTATATCCAATTCTCTTCTAAATATAAAAATATATTCAAGCATCTCAGGTTGCAAGAACATTCAAAACACAGAGGAAGGTGATAATGAGTCGGTCTTAACAAATTACTTCATTCTTGATTTACTGCCTACATCAGTTGTGTCTTTTCAATTTATGCTTTTGGGCACATATGCAAGAGTAAGACAAGCCCAAAAGAACTTTAAAGATTTTTTCACTTTCTATTTGTCCTTGATCTCGGCTTCCAAAGCTATGTTCTCTTGTCCTAAGCAATAATTTTCCCATGATATTAATATCACTATGTGGCTTTCTTTTAATCAGGTTCAGGGTCACTTTATCGGCACGTCTGTCTGTCTGTCTGTCTAGCTATCTATCTATCTATATATGTATATATTTTTTAATTTTTTGGTCAGTAGATAAGGTAGCATTAGTTTATATGTTGAATTGTCCGGTGATACAAAGAGAGCAGAGTTCCTTACTTTGGATAGCTCTTCAATAAAAACCCAATTTGCATGATTACATTCACCTACCTGTCAAAGGACAAGTGTTTCCTTTCCAAAACTAAACAGAACGTAGAATTTCATTTCCATTTGAGTTAAGAACTTATACATACCACACCACAGCCAGAAAAATAATGACAAAGAATGATGTTGAATAGAATATTCTCTTACTGCCCTGCAAACAAAAATATGCAAATATACAGAATTACCAATGGGTAGCTCACCGCAGATAAAAGCTTAATTAAGAATCCAATGTTAAATACTTCAGCTTGATCCTGCTGGTTTGTCCACTGGAGCAGAGATAATTTCAAGACTGAGACCTCCAACTCCCTTAGGTGGACCGATGCTGCAACGAGCTGTGTTGTGGAGTTCGATAGCATCTTTTATTTTTTGAAACTGCAAATGGATTTGAAAATAGCAAGATGCAATGAAAAAATAAAAAGAATCCAGAGTACACAAAAGATCCTCTATTTTAAATCAATGTCAGTAGCATAACATGCAGGTCATACCAAGAGCCGCTGGCAAGAATCATTAAATTACAGTTCCTCTAATTGTTATTCACCAACTTCTGTAACAATATACAAGTCTCTCTCTCTCTCTCTCTCTCTCTCTCTCACGCACACACATGCTAGTTAATCAATAAACCCTTCATGTACTGGATTCAGATTTTAATTTCATAACGAGGTCCTGAAATATATATTTCATGTCACCAATCTCATTTCTATGAGCAAGGTATTCCTAAAATTTAGGAACTAAGCCTGTTCTTCCATATTGTGCTCCAATTATTTGCTACATGGACAAAGATGACAAAATTATATGTGCTTCATACAACCCAGAAATCAATTAGATAACAAATATTTCTGGGGTCAAAAATACAAAGTTGACCAAGTTAGGTAGTGCATAAATTAGGAAAGAACAGAGATTAATAAAAAACACTCACCTTAGCGAGGGAACATGAAAATGATTCTAGCTGTCCATGGGCTCCACGATAAAAGTGAAAATAAGGAAGGACCTTCACATTCAAACTTTTGCACATTGGCTTGTTCTCATCAAAATTGACTTTCAGGAATAAAATTTCAGGTTGTTGCTGAGCTGTTTTGCAGAGCTGACAGATCCATTACATGACAAAATCAAGCGAAAAAAATCACAGTTATTTGCAGCGTAGCTTAAGAAACGCATGTGAAACATGTACAAGTAATAATGTCCTACAACCATCTTAACAAGAAGCGGATACTGGAAATATTATCTAGAGAAACTACGGATTCTATCTTAAGGGATTCATTTATTTGGTTTGTCAAGGTAGAAGGGTAGAAATTGGCAAAATTTAGATCGTATCAAAAGCATTTGTCAGCTGTATCCCTTTACACATAAAACTTGTTTTTATCTCCCATAAATGTTTTCTATGTCAACATTTCCTGTTAAAAATAGGAGGGCACTTAGAACATCTGAGAAAACTAAGCACTCCACAGAATCACAGATGGTATCTTAATATCAATAGAACTATCAATATAATTGGAGTTAGTCACCAGTAACAAACCACTCATCTCTTGTTACTCAAAGCAGTAACAAAAGGTTCCAACAGCATACTAATCTAAACATCAATAATAGTATGACAGTTTACAGAGCCTGAAGAAATTGTCAAGTAACAAAAGAGGTGTTACCTTTGGAAATAATGCCCGGCAAGATGCACACCAGGTTCCATAAAATTCAACAATGACTAATCTATCACCAGCTTGACTCAAGGCGTCCAAAAATTCTTGTGTAGAATGAATGTCAATCATATTTGGCGCATTCTTTTCCCACCATTTTGGCTGGTCAGTTTGAGCAACAGTTGCATGTACCTTAAAGTCAAGCATCCAAAAACCTCAGAAAAAATCCAAAAAAAAAATGAAATAAAAGAAAGAAATATTGGGCCTGTAGCATGATATAGAATCCTAAGAAAACAAAATTTCTTACAAAGTATCAAGGAATGAATGCAGTGACACTGAACTTATGGAACAGTAAATTGATAAGTGAGGAAACTATCCTTTGAAAACAATCATAACAATGCAGGGATGGATGGAATCTTCCAATATTATCACCAGGTGAAACATTTTCCCCTCAGAGGTGATATGCCAGTCATAATAACTCTAATTAAGCATGTGCCACTGATCAATAACATTGTGGCCACTGAGGGGAATTCAGTAGCAATGTGTAAAAGTAATTGGAGGCTAACATTTTGGAGAAAGCAATACCCTTTAAAGCCTAGCTCAGAAAACTATGGTATTTTATTTTTAACTTAAATTAGTTTAATGTTTCAGTAACTCAAATCATGCCAACATTGAACATCTACAGAGAGAAAATTTTGGCCAATAAAGTTGTAATATTCTTCTATAGGGAGATGCAACAAGCTACAGACATTATTTTGATTCATGCATTCCTACCAACCCATTTGTTACTAAACATAAGAACAGAAAAAACCAAAAAATAAAAATAAAAAAAAGCAGCAATGACTCCCATGCACATGCAAATGCATTTCACAAACTGATAAATCAAAAAATTTTGATTCATGCTTTTCAACCATCCAGGAAGATCAAACTAAGAGTAAGGCAGATTAAAATTAGACATACTGAGGCACCTGTCTCAAATTTTCATAATAAGATGTGAAAAAAAAATAATCAAAATAGATGTGCACAAAGGTTAGAAATCTTTCTCAGAGACTCCAAATAAAATCGGTGTTCATAATAGATTATACTAGCAAATAGATGCTTTTAACATGAGCTAGGGACTCCAAACCAAAATTTATAAAGAGAAGAAAAAGAAGAAAGGGCATCATAACGATGCCTTATTCAATAAGGCTATTTAACATAATCCCTACAACGTTTACTAAGAATCCATTTATTAAACCCACATCCAAGCAAAAATAAGTACTAAGAAAAAGAAAAAAGGACGTATAAGTAATATAAGCAGAAAAATTGCCAAATTATAAATTAGTCCCAAACCTCACTCACTTATCATGACATTACACTATAGGATTCTAGAAATTCCTGATACCAGCACTAAGAACGAACGACATCGCGGTATGCATATAAAGATGGAAAACAGAGTCGATCAATTTATTAAAAACTTGAAAGCATAAAATTTTCATAAAATCACCCAAGCTTCGGCCCAAAATGCATGCCAAAACTCCTAATTTCGCTATAAAAGCTGATTATCAATCAAGTTTAGCGAAAGGGATGTCCTACGTTCGCCACAGAAAAGCACAAATAGTAACTCAAACAGACAACAAAACTCCTAATTGCCATATAATATTGCATAAAAATAGTCCTCAAAATCTCCAGACATTTCCCCGAAACACAGGCATCGAATTAAAAGCCGAATATTGAACAAAGGACAAGTAGTTTACCTTGAATGATACTAAGTGCCGCCTGGGTGTCAAAGAAAGCCTAGCAAGACCAGCAGAAGAAGAATAAGGAAAAGGATGGATAATCTTATCTAAATTTTGATTGGGAAACAGACCCAGTTGGGGAGAGGAGGCAAATGAGCCGAGAGCCAAAGAAGACGGAAAGCGAAGTGACTGAAATGAAGATACCCGAATAACATCCGCCATTTACAGATAGCCCGGGAAGAGAAACAAAGAAAGAACAAAACAGAAACAGTATAATTGAATATATTTATACAATTTAGGGGGAAAGAAAAGTCAATTCAACCACACAAGGTCAAGGGGCACACGGGAGAAAAAAACTCAAAATTTGGTTGAGTTATTGTTGTGTTTTGTGCAAGTAAATGATGTGCCAACGAAACTTCTGTCTCGTGTTGGAACTGGCTACTGTGTCCGCGAGGGAGAAGATATTAGATCGTACGAAGAAGCTGTGTCCAAATGCAATTGTAACTTTCGTTGAGCTTTTTGTTGCAGTTGGCCGGTCACCCAAACTACTGAGTTCTGAGGCCCTGTTTGGATGTCGCCTTCAACAAGGTTTAATTCAAGCTGGTTTTTACTTCTATTTCTTGAAATCAGAAATTAATATCTGAAATTGTTGTCAACGAGAATTATAAATACATAAATAAATAAAAATTCTGAAATCCTTCTTGTATGTTTTTCTTAATTATTTAGAAGAATTTTCATAAATCAAGAAATTTTAATTTTAGTCATCGTTAAATTGCAGTTAATTTTTTTCTTCTTAAATAAAAAAAACTTATATATCTAAATAAATAAATGAATACAACCCTTTTGCGCGAAGCAACCGTGCCAAACAAGACTTTAGCGCTAACTGGCAAATCAACAGTCGGACGTGCTTTCCACAGGAAATGGTTGAAGACGCAAGGCTATTGAATTTCTGAATTATAGGAATCACGTTTGTTCAAACGAAACGATGAGATTCATTCAAAACATTAAAAGGCCAAAGAAAGTTATTAAGAGCATTCACAATCACAGATGGAGATTGGAGGGAGGAGGCTAGAAACTGCCAATTCCTTCTCAATCCCACCTACCAATTTGCCAAAAGCAAAAGCCTTTTTCTTTTTGCCTTCCTTATTTCTTCCTTCAAAGTCCATCAAAATTAGTGAAACAAAATATGAGCCACATTTTGAATTCTGACAAGTGACAACCAAAAATATCAAGGATGGATGCCTCTAACAAGTCTGTGTTCTATTTATGATCCTATTTACACTCGTCTCTACAGCAATTTGAGGTTTTCAAGCATACCTCAGACATTTTATAACATATAGTCATTACGGGCTCCATTGCGCCAAAGTGCCCATCCCAAGCAAATGTTTTAATAACTAGAATTTAGCAAGAGATTCTCTTCCCACTTGATTGATTGTCCTCTATGGAATTTCATTAGATGCATGCACAAGTCAAATCCAATATACGAAAGAGTAATCGAATTCCATTCTTAATTGTTGAGCAAAATTGGTATGTAACATCCTTGCTTTACATGATGAATACCAACTGAATTTAAACGCACACACGACGAACCCACTACACAAAGAAGTCTTGTAGGGACTGGCCTTCAATCAAAATAATTATAACAGCCTTTGTTCTATGCAGGCAACCAAGAAAGTTTCTGTGGATGTAGATCGTTAGTCAAGAACTGCACCAAGCTTGTTGACTTGGTTGTCCAAGCTAATAAAGCAGCTCAGCTGAGTAATAATTAATATATTTTAATTCCATAAATCATGAATTCAGCAATATTTACTTTTTTCTCAATTAACTTTTTAATTATCCTATTCCACAAAGTGAATGCATCTTTACATGGTTTCATCTCTGCACATCACATAGACAGATGAGATACTCATAAAGAAAGCTTATGTCTTGCCGACCCATGAACTATTTGTTGCATTACTAAGTGTACCAGATCAATTCAAAATTTTCATGCTACTGGAAAGTATAAACAATCAGGGATATGCCACAACCAGATATCAAATTGGAATTGGATATGCAATTGTGTCTTGGTCTTGGTTACATATCTTACATGTAAATAAAAAGAAACTTCCACATTAATCTCCACTTGTCCAATTGCTACTGAAATTCTACATCAGAGAAACCTCGACAATGTTGTAAAAATACCATTCAGTACTTCAAACGCTACTGCTGCTCAAAATAAAGAAAAAATTCGAGCCACGCAAACAGAAGGAATAGTATACAAAAGCAACATCCATGACTCAACAATCTAATGGGATCCCAAGATTACTAATAGTTTTACCTTTTTACTCTGCCCATTCAAACCCACACTGGAGACCGTCTAGGTCAGTGAACATATATCAAACAGCTTTGTCATGGCATAATCCTGCTTGCTTCTTCTCCATCCTTGGGCAGCACAGGTCAGTCGAGGCATACTTACAGATATATTTGTTAAGCACTGGGCAAAATAATAGACATGGGAAATAAGGCAGATCCATTATTTGGAGCACCTTGTATCTTGAGAATTGAAGTAATCAAGTTGTATATCTGAACATTCTCAAAGGAAGGCACCTTCCTTCCCCTCGCAAACTGAGGACCATGTCCAATACAGATGGTCCTCATGGAGAAAACTGCATTGTCATACCCATGTGCTCCTCCACATTCTTTTCTCTTTGTCCTCTTCTGCTCCACCTTAAAACCATCTTCAGTCAACCCAAGTATTGGCGGAATTCTATCGCTTGCCGCATAATGTAACCGACTAGGGAGCTCCTCCTTAAGAAACACTTTCAAATTCTTCCCATTCTCAACTTTCCCCAACTTCAACCCTTCATTCATCTTTTCAGCGATATCAGATGGATTATAAGCAGAAGGTGGATGAATTGCAAGCAATGGACTGTAAGATTGAACCCAGCCTGCCGGAATTTCTATCCAAGAAGCCAAATCATCTAAGAATATCAACTTCTTATCACATGTACCAACCATTCCATGATCACCAACCATAATAATGTTAACGTCCTCAAAAACCCCTTTTTTTCTCCAAACCATCAATCAACCTCCCAATCATTCTATCAATCCTGGCAACCGCTTCAGTTATTTCCGGATCATCAGGGCCAACCTGGGGACCTTGATGATCAGGATCCTCAAAATACAAGGTCATAAAATCAGGAATTTCACTATTGGCCAGATCAAAGTAATTCAAAACAGTACCAACTCTCTCCTCAAAAGGCACAGAGCCATTCTAATCCATACACATGCCATTTGGACAATTCCAGGAACCTTTCTTTACCTCAGAACCAGGCCAAAAACAAGTAGCAGCCTTTAAGCCATGATTGACCACAGTCTCCCTGAGTGGCTCGCCTAACCACCATTTGGGCTCATGATTTGCCATAATAAAGGTATCACCAGTGTACGGGTCGACAAAATGGTTATTAATAATGCCATGAAAAGCCGGATACAGTCCACTCACAATAGAGTGATGATTAGCGAAAGTCGAAGTAGGGAAAACAGGAATCAAACCCATCTCAGCTTCAGTCCCGTTGTTGATTAAACAGCAGATGTTAGGCATTGGGGTCTTGAAATGGTACCCGAACGGAAACCCATCAGATGAAATGAGCAGAACAACCGGTTTATCCAATTTCTTGAGAGAACGAGCAGTGGTATCGAGGCGAGATGGTGCTGAAAACGAAGAAGAAGAAAAGAATAGAAAAGCGGAGGCAGCGGCTGCAGAGAGAGCAATGCAGGTGCTAAGTAGAAGAGCTATGAAGATGATTGTTGTGGATGATTTTTGAGGAAGATTCCAGGAAGGGTCTGAGGGATCAGTGTTGAAAGAAAGAAGAGCGGTAGATTGATTTGTTGGTTCTTCTTCTTCTTGCGTTGATAAAGGTGTGGGCTTTGTTGAAGTCAACGCATCAGAACCCATGATCAAAACTGGGTTCTCTTTTAAACCTGAGAATTCTGAAGCTAATATTGATCAGGTAATGTTTTCTTATACAGTAAGATGCAGGGGTTTTGTTTGGAGGTGGTAGAAGGAGGAGGAGGTGATTTTGTTGGCAGGTCGGTGTCGCTGACTGACTGAATTGGAGTCTTAGCTACGATAAAAGTTGTCTTTTCTTAAATACGACATGGTCTACAGAATATTAGCGAGATTGAATATGATCCAGCGGCCCAAAATTTGATGGAACGGTTAGAACTGTATACGACTTCATTGAATCACATTTTCCAGACGTACAATTAATGGTGTGCTGTCCTGCCTTGAAGAGCACCATTCTTGTAAATAATTACCATTTCACATTCGAATGTGCATGCTGAAAATTGTTGTCTGTTCCCTGTTATTGAAATGTTGGATAAATTAATTAGTTACAATATATATACATACATATATATATATATATATATATATATAAAAGCAAAACTATTTGCTCAACATCTCTATCAAGCATATTCTTTTACTAAAAAATAAAATAAAATTAGAGGTTTTAATATTTTTTAAAAAAAAATTTAGACACTTGGTATCAATTAATGATGATGATTATTATTATTATAATACAATTGTTGAATTCTTCTAATATTATAAATTGAATAATTATCAAGTGTTCGTCAAGATACAAATTTTATATTATTACTTTTATATTTGTTGCATTATGCATTTAGTAATAAACTTTTGATATTATACATTGAGAATATAATTTTGATTTTATGCACAGATAAAATATTTTATTTTAAAATATATTGATTGTTTATTCAAATAAAAAGATTATAAAATTAAAACCAACCATTTAAAATATCTAAATACATGTAAGCACGACAAATTATTAACATATTTTAAATTGTGTTTTAAGTTAATACTTATTTTGAATATTATTTTTTAATTAACAATATTTTCTAATTAATGAGTAAAAATCTTGCTAATTCATCTAATTTTATATTTATAAAATGTTAATATTTCTATTACTGTTTTATAATTTTTTTTATTTCAACTTTGACATCTTTTTTTCTAAATAATTGTTGTACATACTAACTAAGGATAGTAATGAACTAGATTTATGACAAATATCGCTCAATTTGCATTTACATCTACCAAGAATTTTAATACCAACCACGTACCAAACTCATAATGAATTTAATGTTTTATTACGAAATCTACTTAAACATAACATCTATTAAGCTTGTGTGAATAATCACAGATTTTTAATAATTTTTTTTTATCTTTTTTAATTATACTTGTATTATTAAAAAATATTAAATTTAAACTTATAATATAATTAATTAAACTAATAAAATTTTAATATTAATTCAAAATAAAATATATAACTCACATAAAATATCAAATTCATTAACATAAAATAACACTGATCATAACAAATTTATAAAAGAAATATATAATTATTTTATAAATTTACACATAAAAATTACACAGTATTTAAAAAGTGATTAAAAAAATATTTATCAAGTATTATTAAAAAATTACAAAGAATACTTAGCTTAATACTAAAATAAAAACTCAAAATTACAAATAATATTTATTTTAAATCTACAGTTAAATTCTAAAATAATACTAACTTTGTAAAAATATTAGAATTTAAATTATAAAACTATGCATTGGTTACCTAAGCAAAACATTATTTTATAATTCAAATTCTAGCATTTTTTTCAATATTGGTATTATTTTAGTAAATTAATTAACTCTAAACTAAAATTTATTGTATTTTATAAATAGTTGTATTATGTTGCACTAGATTATTAAATTAGATAAATTTTTTAATTTTATCTTGTCATAAAATAATTTAAAATTTTTTTTAAAAATGTGATAATTTAAAAAAATTAATAATTTTAAACAAATAGATTTAAAAATATGTCTTTACAGTTTAGTCAAATTTAAAATAATTATATGTACATGAAGTAATAATGTATAACTTAAAGTGATTTTTTATTTTTTATTAATTACTTGTCCATGATTTGCCTATGTATTGAGATAGAGTTATAATTTAATTAAAGTTTAAAAATTTTAATTTAAGTTAAAATTAAATAAAATAAATTTTGAACAAAAATATATATTTAAAAATAAAATAATAATATATAAAAATTAAATTTATAAAGATATTTTAACAAATATTCGATGAATATTTGTTTATATTCATGTCCATATTAAACTCACTATAATTTTAATTTTTTTTTTATATTCATGTCCATACTAAACTCACTAAAACATATACTAAACTTGTCTCGTTAGAATTTGGTGCTAACAAATTTAGGAGTCATCTATCAAATGTATATATCTTATAAAGGAGCACAACATTTAATGTGAATCCTGCTCCCAAAAAATAAGGAAAGAGGTAATAATGATTGGTGAGTGAAGATTGATAAAACTAAAATTTCTTTTTTATATTTATGTTTTTTTAATAATATAAAAATAAGTGACTCTCAAAGTAAAATAACTTAATTAAGTTAATTATATATATATAAAAAAAAAGGTTAAAAATTTAATTTGTAGTTAATCCGGGTTACCTATTTCAGTTCGGTTTTCCAGTCCCAGCCTTACCACTTACTTATGTGGCAGTTCTTTCTCTGTGTACCTCTTCTCCATCGTCCTCTTTCTGCTGCAGTCTTCTCGCTCTCTCTTGCGCTGCTTTGTTTCCTCTCTTCTGTAAAGAAGCCTGTAATTCTGACTTTGATTTTAACTGATTCAAATGGCATACTTAAGCATGGGAGAAGCGCACAGAAGGATCACAGAGTACCTAAGCCGCTTCACCGACGCCGTTTCATCACAAGACGTTGCTTCTCTCAAGCAACTCCTCTCTCTCTCCTCCAATTCCCCCTCTCTCCTCTCCCTCGCCGACTCTCTCAACGTCTTCCAGGACGCTAACAGATTGATCATACAATCCGATAAGTACTCTCAGTTTGGAGATATTACAGTTCCGCTCTTTCGTTGCCTGCAAAATTATCGGATTGGAAACTTGGTTGATGCCTATAATGCCTTTGAAAAATCTGCCAAGTATGCTTCTTCTTCTTTTTTTTTTTTTAAATCACTATTATTAGCTTTAATTGTGCAATTGTCTTTCTTTGTTATTATAGTGTTAATATTTATTAGAGATGCAATAACGTGGGAGTTAATCGTGAGAATTACAGTGCGTTCATTCAGGAGTTTCGTAATTGGGAGTCTGCCTGGGCTTTGGAAGCATTGTATGTCATTGCTTATGAAATTAGGGTTCTTGCTGAGAGGGTATGATTTTCTTTACAATAATATTTCATATATATATATTAAAATTTTCCGTAATAGGAGGACGTTTAGTTATTATGAACTTGTAAATGATTGCAGGCTGACAGAGAGTTGGCTTCTAATGGAAAATCCCCAGAGAAATTAAAGGCAGCTGGATCTTTTCTCATGAAGGTCTTTGGTGTTCTTGCTGTATGTTTCTCTATGCCCATTCACTTGCAAATTCTTTTATTTTGAATAGGAAAAGAAAATTTACTTGCAGTTGGCACATTATTAAGTTGTTTAGCTTGTAGTTGATGTGGGAATCAAATATTTTCAGTATTGATGAATTTCATAAATTGCCTTAAAAAATATTTGCAATTCTAGGGGAAAGGCTCAAAACGTGTTGGAGCATTATATGTGACGTGCCAGTTGTTCAAAATCTACTTTAAGGTACACTTAGCTTTGTTTATTGCTATACTTTTTAGGAAATTACCTATATAAGCTAGACCAGGATACTTAGCATATATCAATTGCAGCTTGGTACAGTTCATCTTTGCCGAAGTGTAATAAGAAGTATAGAAACTGCTCGTATTTTTGACTTTGAGGAATTCCCTAAAAGAGACAAGGTAAGACTTGAGCTTGTTGATGTCAGGTTTTCTGTTTTCTTCTGCAAAATTGATACTTAGAATATCAGTATTTTACCATCACCAATCACCATATGCTACTGCAGGTGACTTACATGTATTATACTGGCCGATTGGAGGTTTTCAATGAAAATTTTCCTGCTGTAAGTAATTTAAGTTCCTCTTTAGTAATTAATATGTAACTTTCTTTATTTGATGAGAATCTAAATTCTCAGCTCTGGGTTAGGACTTATCATTTGGAGCCTTGACATACTGGATGATCATTTTAGTGCATACCTGGTATCATGTTACTGGATGTGGTGCTGTCATTTTTTTCAATGGGCAAATAATATGACTCTGTGTGACTTTATGCTCTCACTGGGTGCAATACATGAACTTTACATGAATTCCACAGAAGTTTATTATGGCGTATGTAAAAATGCTTAAGTTAGTAGTTGAGTTCCTTATCCAGTCAATTATTTATCTAGTGTGCTTTTATGAACTTGCAGGCTGATCAAAAATTATCGTATGCCTTAATGCATTGCAACCCTCAAAGTGAAGCTAATGTAAGGTCAGTTTCAGGTGTGCTTATCGTATGTGTTTTGCACCCGCATGGTAGAAAGACTTTGGAGGTTTCTTTGTAGGAATTATAGGTGTATTAGGCAGTATTTATTTATTGCACTGGCTGTCTCGGAAATTGAAAAGATGATGTTTATATCAAATTAATTTCCTTTATATCTCTGCTTTTGCTTAAATAGTTAGGGGCATTCACACATATCTCCCTTGAGGTTTAGGGAAATTGGTTCGTCCAATATCACACTTACCTCCTGTCAACAGTAAGATATGTAGCTCAAGTCACTGGAGCTTTGTAGCTAGTTTGCTTTTCTATCAATTGCTTTAACTAATGCAAAAACAATGAGAGATAAAGACAACTATGTGTAGAGAAAACAAGTTTTGTTTTCTGTTCTATCTTATCCAACATATTTACCATTTGGTTTGCTAGTGGCTGTTTTTAATAATTCAAGCATTCAACTCAATTTTTGTCCTGGGTAAAGGGAGTCAAATGACTCTCTCTACATCTTAAGTGATCTAAATTTTTCATCAATCTATAAAAAATCGCATGAGATGAAAAAGTAGCTTTTAAAGGCAGTAACAATAAATCAATGACTCAACAACTTAACAAGTCAAACAACAAAGCATATGTTTTCCACTATGTCAGTCGTCATTGAACCGGACAATAAACCATCTGAGATGAGAAGTAGCTATACAGAAGCGATGCAACAGAGCAGGTGAATTTGACATAAATCACTTGAAATTGTAAGTAAATAAAGGATGTTTTGTTGACTCTGGTTTAGTGCCTTGCTTGGGTTATGAAGGAAGCAAATAGCTCTCAAATTCCTTATTGTTCTGTGATACTTTTAATGCCTCATGTATGACATTTAGCTTTCCTTTCTCATTGTTGACATCTGCTAATTCTGGAGATGTGGAAGAGGATAGAGTAGCTAGCGTGTTGAGTTGGATAACAAGACAGGAGGAAAAATTTAAAATCTGCAAGTAAGTGGGTCAGTAGAAAATATTCATTTTGCAGCCAATAACTGGGGTACTTTAGTAATTTTTTAAATTTTATAAGTCAAATAACATTTATACAGTTGAGAGGTGTGTTTGATTTTGAGCAAACTTTACATCTATGGTGATTTCTCCAAACCTTAGGGGAGCTATGTGTGAATTCTCGTAAATAGTTAATGGTGATTCAATTCTTCCTTGTCAAAACAAATTTTTGGCTAATTGACTGTTTGAGTGTTTTTACTTGATTTCTTAAACGTTCTGATATCAAATTGTGTGGTTTATTTTATGTTGTAAAGCATCTTGGTTCTAAGCGGTCTCTTGTTTCTGTTGTGTGGCTAATATTTTCTTTCTTAAATTGTTAGGATGATATTAAAATATTTGATACCTGTGAAGCTTTCGATAGGCATCTTACCTAAGGACATGATGCTTCAGAAGTATAACCTAGTTGAGGTAAGACTGCATATAAAAAATTGTTTATTTCCTTTTGTGGGGTGGGCAAGAGAGGGAGAGAGCTTTTGTCTGTCTTGATTCCTGGATTGGCTTGTGATTTTGGGAACATGAACAGAATGCAAATAATAGCAAGAACAACAATTATTAAAATAATAAGGTTCAGGAGAGGGCCACCTCCTCTTCTGCAGCCCTTATCTAATATGCTATGGTTCTTTCACAGTACGGGAATGTCGTGCAAGCTCTTAGAAGGGGTGATCTCCGGCTTCTACGACATGCCCTCCAAGAGCATGAAGACCGGTATTTTTTTTTAATTTAACTTTGGTTAATTTGTTACCACTGTCCATAAAATAAAATGTTGGAAGGTAAAGTTTGAGTCATCAATCCCCTAGCATAATATGAATTATGAGTTTTTTTCTTTAATTTTAATAAGGTTCTTAAGATCAGGCGTATATCTTGTGCTAGAGAAACTAGAGCTCCAAGTTTATCAAAGATTGTTCAAGAAAATGTAAGTTGCATGGCTCATTATTTTACTTTAACAATGAATGTACTCATAATATTTATCCATAATTATCACATACTCGTTGGGCAGTTACATTATCCAAAAGCAGAAAGATCCAAGTAAAGCACACCAGATGAAGCTGGAAGTAATTGTTAAGGCATTGAAATGGCTTGAGATGGACATGGATGTTGACGAGGTGCTTTTCCCTTTTGTGTCTCTTGTCAATTTTGTGGCAGTTTAGCCTCACTGGTTATCTAATTAGATTTTTGTCTTGGGATGAGTAGGTGGAATGTATAGTGGCCATATTAATATACAAGAATCTTGTAAAAGGGTACTTCGCACACAAGAGTAAAGTTGTGGTATTGAGCAAGCAGGATCCTTTTCCCAAACTAAATGGGAAGCCTGTGAATTCATAAAGATGGGTGAAAGAGGTCGCCATACGCATGCTTGCTGGTTCACTTCATTTTAGTCCGGATATGTCCTCAATTCGGATCTTCGTATGTAATTGTGCCTTGTATTTTGTCAAATTAATTTATGCATTTTTGTTCCAACTGATAGATTATAATTTCTTCTGCATATTAGATTCTATACTAAATCACGGTGAATACTGACTGGCACTAATTTTTGTATACAGATGAACAATAGATTTTTTTTTTTAATATTTAGGTTTTTCTAAACTGTTATTTAATGTTTATTCCAGGGATGAACCTACACTCAGTTTACATTAGTAAAGGACTGCGATAAATTGTGTATAAAAAATGCCGAACAAATCAGTCTATAATTCGATTGGTAAGTGCGTTATAATTAAAAAAGCTTCAATATAAACGGTAGGTGGACCTGATTCCCTGTTTGTATTTTTTTGCTTTAATTAAATTTTAAAAAAAAATTATTCCCACCAAGCTATGAATGAGAAATTATAGTGCTCTATCAATCAAACAAAACCTCCTACTATTGATTTTTATCAATCAATTATACTGATCAAAAGATGTTGACATGTTAACGCAGAAATGAAAGCGCAGATTAAGAGAATATTTGTGCACGTTAATCAAATGGCGAGGTAGAAAGAAAATGCGTGCGGTTCATCATCCATGGGTCATCCGCATTGTTAAAATTACGTTCCAGTTCAGAAGATGAAACCTATGAGTTCAGAATCGTTCACATCACAAAAATTAGGCGCTAACTTGCATGAAACTCAACGAAACTATAGAACAAAAAATAGACTTGTGTGTTTGCACAAACTCTGGGTGCAACAACGAAAATGTACCCCATGTTTCAACAACAAAAGGAGAAGCACCTCGAAGGAACAAAAAGGCAACTTTATACTTCAGATTCGTAATCACTTTGTGATTTACCTATCTACCCCTGGCTGTTGACACAAGCCACCAAAATAATGACAGTTAAAAAAGGCATGGCATTCAAGCCCATCAGCAGCCCAGGAAGCACACAAATCATGCAGTTTCTTTTCTCAGACAGCATCCTGGGGAAGAGTACTTTGTGTGTTTGAAGGCATCAAGATGTTAAAACCATCTGCTGCAGTATCCACAATCATTCCTGGAATCTGAGCATGCCAGTGAAGTTCTTTCAAGTCTTTCTGTCCCTGTTTGCATAACACAGAATGCATATTAACATTGTGAAATAATAAAGGATCTGAAGTTGAATACCATGACTGACAAGAGATAGGAACAAAAATCACCTGATGAACAAATAGAAGTTGAGGAGGTAAATCTTCTGGGGCATTTACTTGCTCTCTTGTTTTAGCTTTGAACTCTGCCTCCTCCTCTTCATCCTTCTCTAAAGAAAGGTCCCATATCCTGGCCAAGTACAACAAAGGAGAAACAAATTATAAGCCAGTCAAATACATCTTAAACCTAAATTTATCTCCAGCCATTCCTTCCATCCTTTTCTTTAGCTGGTTCCCATGTTTTGGACATTTTTACTCACGTTAGCTGGTTGTCAGCTGATGAAACTGCCAAAGTAGAGCCTTCATGTGGATTTATTTCTTCGTAGAGCCTTCTCCCTTGCCCTTGATTGGTGTAGATTTTAACATCTTCGTAGTTTTAAAGTTATTTCTTAGTCACTCAATTAATTCTAGTGAGAAATAAACTCATTGTTTATATTTTGCATATATGTCACATATGTAATATCCGCATTTTAAGTGTTTGTCAAAATGCATGAATGGTTCATGTAATATCATAAATCTTTCCTTTACTTCACTCTAAGTCAGTGTTTTTCTTTTGTCGTGCTTTTTTTTTTTTTTTTTACACACACATACATATATATGGAGTCTGTTATGTCTGTTTTGATAATCTGGTCTTGCATTCTGTTTACTTATCATCCGGGTTATTTTTTTTGGTTTTTACAGTTTGATTTTTTTTAGTAAGTGTGACTTGGTCCTTTTTGTAAATATTGAATTTTGTATTTCTGTGATTGTCATAGGTGAAAATGGCGCAGATTTTGCTGCATGGGACTTTACATGTTACGATCTATGAAGTGGATCACCTTGGAAGTGACCGTGGAGACAACATTTTCAGTAACGTACATCATTTGCTCTTATAGTTTCTCTTTTTGATTGACTGATATCTGTTTTTCTTTGAGTGATCTGTGTGTGTTTTTTCTATTTGGATATTGATTGGTTATAGTAGATAATTTGACTGATGGGTGAATTCTTGTTTCTGTGTGGTGATCAACTGGAAAAACAAAATATAATTTTAGTGAACTAAATGAATTAGTGAAGTGATATAGTGCCATTGAATAATTGCATACGGCTTTATGTTGTTGTAATTGTGAAAATTTGTATGTCAGCATGATACAGCATCTCTAATTCACTAATTGTTTTGATCAAAGCAGATTTCATTGTTCAGCTCTAAGTATTTTTTGTACTTATTATGTCTACCTGCCTTAAATTTACAGAAGAGCCTCTATCGGATGGATTTGCTTGTTAATTCTGGTGAAATTAAAATAAACAAAAGAAAGCTTGTTTGATGTTTATCTGCTATGTTCCTGTTTGGAAAATAATTATTTTGAATCCTTGATATCATTTCACCATCTGAATATACGTTCTTTAGGATTAGTACATCTCAAAATTCTCACCCTATTGATTTGATCCGAGCTTAAATTCATTCCCGAGTAGTAACTACTTCTGCTTGTTTCTTTGTGATTAATCACTCCTATGTTGTCGGACAGTTTAATTCCAAACATTTGCTCTGATTAATGTCTAAATATCAAGATGACCTCTGTGGTCACTTATTTTAAATATGGAAACTGGAGTTCTTTTCTTATTCATGAGTTTTCTGGCCACATTTTGTATTTCACTGACTTTTTCTCCTTCATGAAGAGCATTTTACAGCCTGAGATTTTGTATTGCCTTTTTCTTGGACTTTGTGTGGCTATAAAATCCCAGAGATATCTATATATGAATAACTAGTTAGAGTTTTTTCCTAAGGGGAATGCCTTCAAATATGGACTTCTATGTTATTTCTATTGCTCTCTTATATTGCAATTATACCAAGCCACTTTTATAAATGGTTATGAAAAAGTTTGCATATTGTCATATAGTACTTTGTTTCAGTTGTTCTGAAGACCATTCGTACCATCTTTAGATCTTACCAGATGAAGAAGTTGTACGTAACTAATTTTGTTTATTCCTCTTTGCTTTTAAATATGATCTGAAGACATATCCCCATTTTCAAACAGAAAGTTTCTGAACTAATTTCTTTTACATAGGTTTCAATTTCTCAACCCAACATTGACTAGAACTTCTTGTAGGATTATGGCCTTGAATTTTTGGCCTCAGCTTAATCTAGAATTTGTTGCCCCATCATGGGCTAGAATTTCCCATTCATTGTGGGCTTGATTGTGCTTTAGGATGCAATCTTTGTTCATTTTCTAAATTGTCGATGTAATCGCATTTACTTGCCTTCAGTTTCTAATTGATAAATTTTTTTCTGTAGCTTTTGAAACTTTGCAAAGGAGTTAGTAAACTCTATGCAACTATTGATCTAGAAAAGGCTAGAGTTGGGAGAACCAGAATGTTGGAGAATGAGGCTTCCAATCCGAGGTGGTACGAGTCCTTTCACATATACTGTGCCCATATGGCTTCAAATATCATTTTCACTATCAAGGATGATAAAACTTTAATTGGGAGGGCTTATGTACCTGTTGAAGAAATTATAGATGGGAAAGAAGTTGATAAATGGATTGAGATCTTAGATAAAGATAAAAAGCATTTAGAGTCAGGCTCAAAGATTCATGTGAAGCTTCAATATTTTGAAGTAACAAAAGACTGTAATTGGTCTCGGGGCATTAGCAGTGATAAGTATCCCGGGGTACCATTTACATTTTTCTCACAGGGAACAGGATGTAAGGTTTCTCTTTACCAGGATGCTCATGTCCCAGATAAATTTGTTCCTAAAATTCCTCTTGCTGGAGGCAAATATTATGAGGTCCACAGATGTTGGGAGGATATTTTTGATGCCATTACCAATGCAAAACATCTGATTTATATCACTGGCTGGTCTGTGTATAGTGAACTTTCCTTGATAAGGGACTCGAGGAGACCAAAGCCTGGAGGAGACATCACACTTGGAGAGCTGCTGAAGAAGAAGGCATCTGAAGGTGTTAGGGTTTGTATGCTTCTTTGGGATGATATAACCTCTGTTGATGTATTTAAGACTAGGGGCCTGATGGCTACTCATGATAAAGAAACTAGAAATTATTTCTGTAATACTGATGTCCATTGCGTCTTATGCCGCCGTGGTAGCATTATTAAGGATATGAAAAATTCCACCATATTCAGTCATCACCAGAAGACTGTGGTTGTGGATGGTTCGATGCCCAACGGGGATGAAGAAAAGAGGAGAATTGTCAGTTTTGTTGGAGGTATTGATCTTTGTGATGGGAGATATGATACTCCCTTCCATTCTCTTTTCAGGACATTAGACACTGCCCACCATGATGATTTCCATCAGCCAAACTTCCAGCTTGCTGCAATTAAAAAAGGAGGTCCAAGGGAACCTTGGCATGACATTCACGCCCGCCTTGAAGGTCCCATTGCTTGGGATGTGTTATTTAATTTTGAGCAGAGATGGAGGAAGCAGGGTGGAAGGGATGGACTTGTGGATTTGAGAGAACTTGGAGACAAAATGATTTCTCCATCTTCAGATATGTTCCCAGATGACCATGATACATGGAATGTGCAGTTGTTTAGATCCATTGATGGTGGAGCTGCTATTGGCTTTCCAGGGACACCTGAAGACGCAGCAAGAGCTGGGCTTGTCAGTGGAAAGGATTATATCGTCGACCGAAGCATTCAGGATGCTTATATTCATGCTATTCGCCGTGCAAAGAATTTTATCTATATTGAAAATCAGTATTTTCTTGGAAGCTCATTTGCTTGGAGTGCTGACGACATTAAGCCGGAGGAAATCAATGCTTTGCATCTAATTCCAAAGGAGCTCTCACTGAAGATTGTTAGTAAGATTGAGGCTGGGGAGAGATTCACTGTCTATGTTGTTGTCCCCATGTGGCCTGAGGGGTACCCAGAGTCTGGTACGGTTCAGGCGATATTAGATTGGCAGAGAAGGACAATGGACATGATGTATAAGGATGTTGTTCAAGCTCTCAGAACTAGGGGTATTGAGGAGGATCCCCGGAACTATTTGACATTTTTCTGCCTTGGGAACCGAGAGGTGAAGAGGAGTGGAGAATATGAACCTTCAGAAAAGCCAGAACCTGACTCAGACTACATTAGAGCCCAGGAAGCTAGACGCTTCATGATCTATGTTCATGCCAAGATGATGATCGGTAAGTCATTTTATTTCGGCATGAATTAGTCTTTTGATTATTTTTCTTTTTAAACTAGCCGATTGATAAATACAGAGAATTCCCTCTTTTTTCTTATCTAGTTACTTCCAAAATGAGAAAGTCTGTATAATTCAAATTATGTTTCTCTCTTGCCTCGTTCCTATATTTGTATGTCATATGGTTAACAACCCTTGCCCTTTGCAGTTGACGATGAATACATTATAATTGGATCTGCCAACATCAACCAGCGATCCATGGATGGTGCCAGGGACTCAGAGATTGCCATGGGTGGCTTCCAACCATATCATTTGTCATCAAGGGCGCCTGCGCGCGGTCAGATCCATGGCTTCCGTATGTCATTGTGGTACGAGCACCTGGGCATGCTCGATGACACCTTCCTCCAGCCAGAAAGTGTTGAATGTGTTAAGAAGGTCAACCAGATTGCTGAGAAGTATTGGGACCTGTATTCCAGGGAGTCGCTTGAGCATGACTTGCCAGGTCACTTGCTCCGCTACCCCATTGGCGTTGACAGCGAAGGAAATGTTACAAAGCTTCCAGGAGCCGAGTTCTTCCCCGACACCAAGGCTCGTGTTCTCGGTGCTAAATCGAATTACGTGCCTCCATTCCTCGCTGAAGCGTGGATTGAGGTCCTGTGACACATTTTATTGCATGAATAATCATTGATTGTATTGCATAATGGCATGGACGGTCCCATCTATTATCGTAGTTAGCTTAACAATGAAGGAGCACTGGGGTGCACCTATTTATGCTCGTGACCTACGACCGCATTAAACTAAAATTTGGTACAATTGTGTATGCACATTGCACCGAGCAAGACTTCTGTCATGTTATTTGTTTGTTCATTCTAAGAAAATTATATCGCGTGTATTTATTTTATAATTATTTAATTATTATATATAATGCTAAAAATTTTATAAAAGTTCGATGAATTTTGCATATTAAAATTGATTTCATATAAAATTTATTCAACTCTTTATCCAAAGAATTGCAATCAATGCATTGAAATTGAAAATTTTATTTTAAATAATTATATATTCAATTTATGATTTAACTTTTAATAAAACATAAATGCCTGAAAATTTTTATTTTTATTTGAATTTTTACAAATTACATATTTTATTCCATTATAAAATTAAAATATTATTTCGTAATGTAAAATATAATTTAATAGGGCAGTGGCACACAATCTGGAGAAAACAAATCACACCAACATAAACAATCTCTCTCTCTCTTTGTGTGTGTATACATTTGTGGGTTAGAATCCCCTATTTTTTGCACAATATCTTACACTAATTATATACCATTAGATTAATCCCAATTGAATGATTGAGATTATATTTCAAGTATGCATCAATTATGATGTATTGATTACACATGTTAGATTGAATCTCAACCCTGCCCCATATATATATATATATATATATATATATATATTTGATCAACGTACATACATAAGACTAATAAGAAAAAGGATTACCTTTGTCCCCGCAACAAAATAACTTGTGTGTGGAAACTCATTCCGTACCAGACCCAATGTATCACGCAAGATATCAAGGCTGTCAAAAATAATTAAATTCTGAGATTAAAGCAAATAAAGTTCTCCTACTCTCACAGAGAAATGAAAAAAATGAAAACAAAAAACTCAAATCATCCTTTGGTTTGCTTAAAAGTGAACAATTATATTAATTATTAAGAATCCCAAATTGCAGTAGATGAAAATTTCCAGGATAATTTAAAAAAAAAAAAAAAGCCAAACGCAACTCGAATTGACCAAACAGTGCATTTCCATTAGCCTCAGCTGAATGGAAGTTCCAATAGTTTTTTAATCCTAGAAAAGAAACGTTTGATAAACAACGATAACTCAATTCTAAAAACAAGTTGAACTTACCAACTTTTCCAGTTTGTTTGCAAAAACAACGATAACCGAACTCACTTTTCGAAGCAACAAAACAGGAAAAATAAATAAAGGAGAAATTGAGAAAACCTTAAACAAGGCCAACCAATGTGAAAGGCGTGAAGAGAATTGTAGGCAGTAGGGTCACACTGAAGCTCCTCTCCTTCCAGTAATTTGTCAACTCCTGGTTGCCAAACCTTCGCAGGTAAAGTTGGTATTGTAGAAGACGATGAAGATGACCCATCTCCTTTCTTTGAGTCCTGTTAAAAGTAAACAAAGATGATGGGCAAAGTTATAATACAAGTGAATGATATGATTGAATAGTGAAGGGACTGGGAATAAATGACAGAATGAACCTTGTCCTTTCTTTTGGCCTTCTTGGGGTTCTTAAGGCTGCGAACCATTTTATAACTTGTTTTAATTTTGGTGGGTTTTTGGAGCCGTAGATATTGATAACAATACCTGGGTTTTTGCAGAAGTAGGGTTTTGCCTCTTCTGCACCCTCGGTCACTCTTCGGTTTTTAATTTTATTTTTAACAATTTCTCTTTCAGGGACAACGACAAAGAAAGCACTATTTTACCACTTCCACCTGTGTATTCGAGTGTGTTCAACTTAATCCACGACATGCAGGCAAGCACTTGAGGGCTTATATATATATATATGTATATAATTTGTGAGGTTTAAAAAACTATTTTAAACTATAATAATTGTAGACCTTTTATCAAACATAAGAAATAATCTTTCTCTTGACAACTCATTGATAGACAGAAATATTGTCTAAACTTTTTTTGGCAAATTTTAACCAATGAAAACAACTTTAAAGAGTTTAATTGGAAATGATAATTTAAATTATTATATTATATTATATTCGTATTGTGTCAAATAAAAATTAATTTAAATTTAATTTATTTAATAATTATGATAAGAATTAAAATTATAATTTGATATAATTAAAAAAATTATCATTGATTCATCCATTTAAGATATATTTTTGTATATTATAATTTATTTCAATAATGAAATTCAGATCTAAGACTAGAAGTCTGATTTCAATGCAAGCCATACCACTCACAAAGTTATCACAAAGAAATAACAAATAAAAAGTAAAATAATAAAGTAATAAAATAAAAATCTTATGAAGAACTTTTCATTATATAAAAATTCTCTAAATTAATTACAAGAGTCGTTAAAAATTCATTAGTACAAGAAAAATTTATAATAGATAATTTTATTACAAAAACTCTAAAAATTCATTTAAGTAATTTGCTTTTAAGTAACTTCATTGTCTAGAACTTTAATTTTTTTTTAACTAAAAAATCAAAGAATGATCCATTTACAAGATTAGAACACTTAACATCCATATCTATTAGCACTCTAAAATTCTCTTAATTAGATTTTAGAAAGAAAAATTATAATAAAAATCTTTCAAAAAAATACTCATATTAAACTCAAGAACAATCATAAGATATATGTTTCTTTTAAAGAGCAAATCAATGAAAAAGCTAAGAAAAAGTACTAGAGAAATTTCTATGCTTAGATAGAAATTAAGTTAGAAAATGCAACCTTATTTAAATCTTGCATGCTCATTTGAGCACCAGGTTGGTGCTAGTTTGGCGAGCTACTCCAGTTAAGCTTGGCACTATGCTCTTGGACAACTTTTGAGATTTCTGACTAGAGCACAAGGTTGGCACAAAATGAATAGCAAGTTTCTGGAGGATGGCTTCTCGAGCGCCAGGTTGGCACGGAAATATAACTAGCTTGCACAAGCCACGACTTGGCACTAAGATGGCATAAAGGTTTTGAAAATGTATTACTCGAGTATTAGGTGGGCACTAGGTTGGCAGCAAACTTCTATCTTCATGATTTTATTCCTTTGTTTATTGACTTGAACTTTAATATGTAAACATTTTACCCTTAATGCACAAACTTGATTTTTATGAGGAATAAATTAACCTTATGTTCTTTAAATATAATATTTATGATACTATATACTTAAATACTAATTAATTTTATTTTAATTATAACTAAATATATTTTAAAACTTCAAAAATATGATTACTTTTTTTAAAAAAATAAAAAATATAAAATAAATTTATTAAATCATAAATGAATTATTGCGTTATAATTACTTAAATAGTTAATCATGTCATAAAATAGGTTCATGTATAAAAAAAAAATTATAAATTCAAACTTAACATGATTATTAATCATATTATGTCATGTTATCTATTTAATAACTATATTATTTTATCTCAACTTAAACCTACAAATTTATGATAGGTCCATGTCTATTTAGCAGGTTATGCAAAAAAATTGTTACTTAATCAAAATTTCCATTCTTATACTTATGCTCTCGACAAGATTTATTCATATAGTTGATTTTTTTTTTTGAATTCTCTCAACAAATTTTGTTAGAAGAATCGGCATAAGAGAGTTTAAGAAAAATTTTAACTCTTATACCAATTTTTCTCGATAAAAATTTAACTAAACTCATTCCACAAAATTTGTTAAGAGAAATCATTCATTAGCTTTAGTGAGTGTGGGATAAAATTATCCAAAAAAAAAACTTCTTTTTTTTACTACAAATAAGAACTAAATATGATGTGAGCTATATCATGAGAGTTTAACCATCATTTGTCCATTTGTCAATTATAGAATTATTATTTTTTGGAATTATCTCTTTTGAGTAAGTTTATAATAATTATTGAAATAAATCTATTATAATGTATCACTATTTTTGTCCAATTTAAGATTTATCAGTTATATATTTAACTTCAATTTTTTGTTTGGATTGATAATTTATACACAATAATAAAAAAAAGAAGAATTGCTCAATTCTCAACTAAAAAAATTGATAAATATTTTTAAAATAAAAAAATCAACATAACTGACTAATTTGATCAGACCTAATTTCATTTTTTAGTTCATAAATTTTTTTGCTCAACCTTAATGTTAGCTTTTTATCATTTATGTAAATATTTGTATCTTTAAATAGTAAAGATTGAAAGTTATAAAAATAAGTATTATCAACTCATCCTCTTTCTCTATTTTATAAATCTTAGTTATTCTTTTCATGCATTTTTGTAATGCCTTGTGAATAATACTGAAACTAAAAATTAATTTGCATGCAATATTATGTGGCAATCTTGCTCGTCATAATAAGTACAAAGTTGCTTATTTCATTAATTTTACATACAAATACAAACATTTTTTTTCAGTCCATCTCATAAGACACATCCACACATATGATAGGCTTGGGTAAGGACAACAACATCATCACCTATTAACACACACACACACACACACACACACACACACACACTAGTAATTATATGAGTTGAAAATTCATGTTCATCCTTTCTATCAAAAATAGAATCAATTTTTTTAAACAATTTTGATGGTAATTGTTGCCGCTCATTTTTTGCTTACTTATTACAAACAAATAATATTATTCTCATGACTTTTTGATATCTCATTTTTTATAAAATAAGTAATTAAAGGTGTAAATATACTAGCAAAAATTCTCTAATGCTTAAGTCAGAAATATATTTGATAAATTTTTAAAAATATTATAAATAAAAAAAATAAAAACAATGTTTAAACAAATTTACAAAGTAAGTTGAGAGAATAATTTAGCAACATAATAATATATAGATTTTCTCCCCCTTTTTATAAAGGAATCTTGCTTTTATATGTTCTAGTTGAATAATTACAAAAGGTGACATGTCAATAACTACCTTTTAATAATAGATAGTTATTCAAGTAATGAGTAGTTATTTTAGTAGTGATCGATTGAATAATTACTTGAACAATAATTGATTAAGTAGTCATTGACCAGTTTGCTTTTCAAAATAGTGGGAGGTTACATAGAGAATACGATATTCAAAATTTTTTTTTGCATCCTTAGAGAATATAATATTCTAAATGTCTTTGAATCCTCGGGTTTTTGACACATATGTTAAAGAGGTTATTATTCTAAATTTTTATCAGGTAGGAACAATAAAGGATGGATTCTTTGTTGGAATATGAGAATTTTAAATGTTAATACAGTACACAATGGAAAAATATTTTTTTATTTTATTATATATACAAGAAATTAAAAAAAATACATCAAAAATATTAATGCCTTGTTCGTTATTTTTAGTTTCTATTCTCGTGTGTGAGAATATTCTTTGGTTATTATGTAAACCAAAATAGTCTTTCAAGAAAAGTTGTATTTATTTGATGCGCAAAAAAAACTTACAACTTTTCACTTTTTAATATCCTTATATAAGTTACATATTTAATTTAGATTATGAGTTAGACTTGAACTAATAAAAAGATTTTAAACTGATGAACTTTCGAGTTTTAACTTAAAAGGTTCAATCTTGATTATCTCATAATTATTTGTTCTTCCAAGTTAACCAATGCTATTCCACTAAAAACCTAAGATTGCATTTGAGAAAAACCGTGTATAACAAATAAAACTTATTTAATTTAAAATTATTTTTAATTAAATTTAGACTTGGTCATAGACTAATAATATCCATTTAATCAATCCTTTATTTTGATGCTTATAATTAAGTTAGATTTATTGTAAATGTCATACCTATTTAATTGCGTATTTACCATAAATCATTGAATTGCATTAATGATCATTTTTAATATTTTTATATTTGTAAATAAATTCACAAATAAATAATATTATTCAATAAATAATTTAATTGAATAAACTATAGCCATATATCTAAATAATTAAATACTACAAATAACCTGAGTAAACATCATTTGTATAGATTTCATATTGCAAAAATATGTTCTTATGATTTATGAAATCATATTTTCAAGTCATCCGAGTTTTAATTATATAATAAATATCACTTTGTGATAATTAAAAGATATAACCCACGAATGTAAGTTTATTATCTACTTATGATTAAAATCAACCAAACTTATTAAAATTCATGTGAATTAAGATTAATGACATTTATTTAACTAGATCTTATTTCACAATAGTCAGTTTAATATATAACAAATATACACTAATTTTTTTAATTTAAAATCTCTACTTCAATGATCAAAATCAATCATTGACTTGAAATAGAAAAATTATAATATTATATTATGAAATGCTCATTTTATAAATGACTGTGAATAATCTTTTATTTATAAAAAAATTATAATTTATATTTTTTTGTATTAGCATTTCATGCTTGCTACATAAATTACATACTTGATAAACAAGGGCTTATAAATGTGTGTGCGTGCACGCTTGCTTAATGGTATATATAAATAAAATTTATTAAAAAATTTTTATTATAATAAATACTTTAATGAAACAAATTATAATTCTAATCTAACAATCTTCTACTTGCCTTAAAGCATGTTAAGAATCCACTTGCTTAAAACTCTTAATTGGTAAGGATTTGATGAAAGTATCTACTAATATAATCTTAGAAACTAAGACTTTACCTTTTTATACGAATTCATGTATTCAATGATATTTTTTAACAATATGTTTTCCTTTCTTGTGCTTTCTTGATTCTTTTAATTGTCTTACAATTTTATTATTATCATAAAAAAAGGATAATAAGTACTTCAACATTGGAAACTACTTCATGTTTTATAAGAAACTTTGGGGCCATATAATCTCTTTTCTAGTTTCTAAAATAGTTACTTGTTTAGATTTCATAGCGAAGTATGTGATATAGGTTTGCTTTACACTTTATTAATTTATAGCTCTACTATTTAAGGTGAACACATAATCATATATAGATTTTTGAGTATCTTTATCTGCTTGAAAATTAGAATATGTATATCTAGTAAGAACAAGATTTTCCTCGAAATACACAAATATGTAATCTCTCATTCTTTGAAAATACTTGAATATGTGCTTAACTGCAATCCAATGTTTTAATCTGGGATTTGATTGATATTTACCAACCATACCTATTGCATAACAAATATTTAGTCTAGTGTATAACATGTCATACATGAAACTTTCTACTACTAATGCATAAGGAACGTGTCTCATATGCTCTATCTCATCAAGAATGTAACTGGCTTCACTATGGTCTTTTATATTAACTAGTTTAATATCAAACTTTAACTGATGATAAAACTTTTACGTCATTCCAAATAAATAGAATATTATCAACATATAAATTTAGAAATGCTACCAATCATTCATTTATGCTTTTATAAATACAAAATTTATCAAGATTTTGATCAATACCAAATGATTTGATTGCTTGATCAAATTTAATATTCTAAGATCAAAAAGCTTGTAATTCTATAAATAAATTTTTGTAGTTTGCAAGCCATATATTTTTGTTCTTTAGTTATAAAACTATATGGTTGCATCATATAAATGCTCTTATTAAGATTGCCAATGAAAAAAATAGTCTTGACATTTATTTGCCAAATCTCATAATTGAGATGTATAGCAATAGGCAAAAAAAATCTTGATTGACTTTAGCATGGCTACTTGTGAAAATTTTTTTTCATAATTGATGCCCTTTTTCTAAATAAACCCTTTTACAACAAGCTTAACTTTAAAGGTTTTTACTTTTCCATCTATCTATCTCTTCCTTTTATAGATTCATTTATAACCTATGGGTTTTATCCCTTCAAGTATGCTACAAGTTCTCCGACTTTATTGGAATACATAAAATTCATTTTTGATTTCATACCTTTAAGCTAATGGTCTATATTCACTTCAACTATTGCTTTATCATATCTAGTGAGATGTAAACCATGTCCATTAAAAATAATTTGGTAAAACTCATTTGGTAAAATTTAGATTGGAGAGCCTAACTATTATTAATTGAAGGTTATAATTATTTAGAGGTTCACAAATGTGAGAAAATTATGAAAACACTAGTAGTAGAAGACAAACTTGATAAGTTAATGGAGCTTGAAAAACACTGAAATGGACCTTAGGGATAATGATTCACTTTAAAGGAAAGGTAATGATAGATTTAAGAGTTTCACGTGGATTGCTTGGAAGTGGACAAACATGCACAAAGAGAAGTTTTCTTACAATAAACTTCATTATCTAAGTTAGCAAGTAAAAGAGTCTTAAGAATCTAGGTTTAGATAATAAGTGTCAAATAATAACGTATTATTTTATTGTTATTAGAGATAAGTGTAAAGTGTTATTATTTAAGTTGCTTAGGTGAATAAATATAAGGGATGAAAATAGAATTAATAAAATTATTGTGATTTAATTCTTACTCAAAAAGAGTCTTGTAATTTCACAAGTATTTTGGAACTTGTAAGAAACCCTATCATGATTACAACTCTCATGATCTGAATAGAGAAAAACAAAATATTTATTCCTTAAACTACAATATTGCTTATAGAATACAATAGTGCTTTTATTTTTGTTATATGGTGAAATCACATAAGATAAAAGGAAAGTTAACTGCATAATAAAAGGAACTTGAAGAGAGTAAGGCAAAATCTGAGATATTTTTAATCTTGAAAACCTATATATTGCTAATTAACTTTAATTTTGGACTTCAAGTATCAATTCCCTAGTGTTCTTTTTCACCAAGACTTTATACTCTTGAGTCATCATTCTTCCACTTTATGATCTCAATACTTCTTCTGTTGTGTTAGGCACCTTGTCTATACTTTAACCCTTTTAATTAGATACATTTAGATTTAAAAATATTTGCTTTAAACCTAGTCATCACAGGATAAATGTATTCAATTATTAAAACTTGAATTATAAGAGTTATATTAAATTCCTTGAGCTCTACTGGAATTTAGCTTTAAGTGGAAGGTTCTTTTTGTTTTGTTTTTTAAAGGCTACAAAAAATTCATATTTAGAGAATGTAAGAGTTCTTACTTGAGTCTAATTTGAAGATTAAGTATAAATCTGTGCTATAACCAGAAAAGGTTGATTTAGGTTATGCTTGATTCATGTACATAGGAGATAAAGTTCAAGCAACTGAAGATAATTGATTGGCATGTGACTTCTAACATTGTTTCTAACTTGAGCAAATGATGAGTCTATCTTGTATGAAAATTCACTTTCATTAAATTACTTAAGCAACTATAACCTTTATATTGTATACTGTAACCAATGAAGATACATTTTTTAGTATGGTATAAAAATTTATAATGGTTATATGGTCTCAAGTAAGGAAACATACACAGCCAAAAGTTTTGAGGAAGGTAAGGTCTACTTTATTATTAAAAAGTTTTTCATAGGGTAAGAAATCACTAAGCACCTAAGTTGGCATTCTATTAATTAGAAAAACATATGTCTAAAAAGTTTCCCACCACATGTTTAAAGGTAAACTAACCCAAGTAATGAGAGTAAGGATCTGTGTTTCCTTTATAGTCTCTTATTTTGGTAAGAAGTGTGGGTCTAAGAATGTTTAAGTATGACACTTTAGTTTCTTTAAGTATGACACTTTGGTTTCTTAAGTGATTGGCTAATAGAACATTCACTTCTCCCATGTCAATTTGTAGGACGGTGATTTTTTTTAAAGAGTTTTTCTATTTATTTTTAAACTTAAGGAAGATTTGAGTTGCTTGAGACTTGTTTTGAAGTAAGAATATCTATGTGTATATATTATAATTATCAATAACACTTAAATAGTATCTAAAATCATTTCTTAAAGTTATTGGTATTGGATCTTAAAAATTTAAGTGTTATAGACAAAGGGCAGTACAAACATTAAAAGATTGGATTTTATTGAATAAAATGTTCTCATTGGCAAAAAGCATCTTCTTAACTGTTTGGTCACAAAGGTGACCAAACTTCTTATGATATATATCTAACACATTTTTAAAAACAAGGTTAGATTAATGTCAAGTTGATCAGTACTAATTGAAGTAAACAAGGACATTGCAATGATAAGCACTTTAGCATTACAATGATTAGTTACTTTTAATAGTACTACTTTTTGTTTTAAATCCTTGAAAACACAACCATCATAGTTAAATTCAACGGAGGTATTGTTATCTAAAATCAATTTAGAGATATTGTGTATGTTCTTTTTTATTTTAGGTACATAAAGAATTTTTTTTAAAGTTTCAGTGAGTGTGAAGTGTTTGTATGTAACAAGATATATCCAATGTCAAGGATTTATGAGTCTTTTATCATTTTTTATAGTCAGGTTTTCCTTACCCTTATACTTAGATTTCAAAGTAATATTTTTTAAATCATTTGTGATAGGATCGATGGCACCATTGTCAACGTACCACTCATTTTCATTTGGTGTCTCTTGTGAAGTGATATAAGCTAAGGAATGTTCTTGATTTCTTTGGTTCTTTGGCTCAAAATCTTAGTTAAATCTATAGAAACATGTTATGGCTAAGTTACTTACTTTACTACAAATTTGGCATGTCACCTTGGATTCTCCTTTATTAGAGTTGCTTCTTCCTCTGCCTCTTCCTCGAGGATTATCTTTATTACCATCAGTGTTTTGTCCTTTTCTAGTAGGTTGATAGTTCGTCCTCATGTTCCAATTGCTTTAATTATTTCTTGATACAACGTTGGCCTCAATGTTGATATTTCCACCAATGTTGTTGATTTTCGAGCGATTTTAAAAAAAGAAAAGCTGAGCATAAATGGCTTGGAGTGACAAAGAGTTATCATTAATGATATGTTAACTATAATAACATTTTATTCACTTCCCAATCCATTCAAAATATATTCCTTGAGATCCTTTTCAAGAAATGATTTTCTTAATATGGCAAGGGCATGAGTAAGCTCTTTAATTCTTGTGTAGTATTCACCAATGGTCATGAACTTATTTTTGGTATTCTGAAGTTAGTTCTTCAACTGCATGATTCTTGCATGAAATTAGGATAAGAACATTCTGGTAATAACATCCCAGAGTTGTTGTGAGGTAATGCAATTAGTAAACAAGATCAAAACATATTCACTTATGGTCAAAAGGAGACAATATATGAGGGTTTGGTCTTGTTTTTACCATTTTTAAAAAGCTTGGTTCTTTGTTGTTGTTGTGCTTTAGTCCTCGCTTGTGGTGATGATGAATTTGTTTAGGCTAAGTTTTATGCCATTGATGTATCCGTTGAGTTCTTTACTTTTGATCGTGGCAAGACTTGTATTTTTTACATAAAATAGTTATTAGTTTTAATAGAGCACTTAATGACAAATATGTTTGTGCTTGTGTTGCAACTGAGTATGTATTTGATTTTTTCCTTGGTGCAGTGAAAGTAACACATTTTTAGTTGAATTGGTCATGGCTCTAACACCAAATTTGATTTTTGAAGTGCTGAAAAAGAAACTTTGAGAAGATACTTGAATAATTTTTATAGGATATTACACAAAAAAAAAAAAGAATAATAGGGCATTAAAACCTTAAAGATTCAAGCTAATGAATATGTGTACAAAATACAAAATGATCTATTTGTGCGAAAGGTGAGTGAGCATTGACACTACTTGCAGGTTGATGGCTGCTCTTGGCATAACGAATAAGCAGTCAATTGCTTCTATTCAGTGCATTGATTTTTTAGTAGGCTTCAGAGGCCTTCATTCCTCAACAATAACAAGAAGAGACCCATGATTACGCATATTGGGTAAGGGTAAGCACAAAAAAACTAATAATAATAATAACAAAATAGAAACCCTTTATAGAGCTTAGATTAGAATACATTATATAGGGAGAGGATCATGTTTAGCAACTCTTAAGCAAAGATTTTGTTTTTCTATTCACATTACAGGTGTTTGATATTGCACTTTCGCATTACGCAGACTAATGTAAACGAACTATTGGAGAAAAAAGATAATATAAGAAAAATATTGGGCTATCAAAAACCTAAATGATAAAACACGTAAATGAGCATCTGTCGTATTTATGGTAATGCCAATGTCATTCCAAATAGAAAACCTTCTATCTCTGTGAACAATACATACCCATCAAAACTCGAATTAAAACTCATAGAAATTGTTCTATAAAAATCAAATAAGTGCTAGTAATTCAACTTCTAAGTGAGAAGTTGCTCTTCCCTGTGATATAAATGCCTTTTATGACATTAACGAGATTAAAAGTTGACCCAATGGCTAAGAGCTAAATAAAGATGACATACAGAGAAACTAATCTAGTAACATTAATTTAAAGTCATATGCACTAGCTACTTGAAGTCGCAAATAAAAAATGAAGAAGTAGAAGAAGCTCTCACACTTAATCATTTCATCAAACACATTATCCACGGAAAAAAGTATGATAAAAATACATGTACATTCTACTTTAATGCACATCAAGAGCGAGATTAGAAATAAAGAGAATACGCCAAATGGGTTTGTAACATCTAATGCATGATTCGTTTGAAGATAGAGGCCGTTGATAAGGATCCATATCCATTTTAATGATTGATTACCTATTCGACACTTGGTAGTAATAATACAATGTAACTAACAAGTTGAACTCTCCTAACTGAAATTTTTTTTCCGTTGCATGGGTAGATTTTAACTATTTATTAAATAAATCCTAAGATTTCATTATAAAACTTTTGTTTAATAACCAACGATAATCGGGTTTACGCTGTTCCATTTTTTCATGTAATTTTACAAGAAGGTTGTGGTCAATTTGAGTGTGACCTTTTAACTTGTATGAATTTTGATATTTGGGGTAAAGAACCAACTATTGGCCCAAGTAGAAGGGGCCACACGGCCCGTTTGACACCTATACCTATGAAGGGATTCTTCCAAGGCCTGGTTAGCTCCTGTAGTAGATAGTAATCAAATAATATGAGCCACACCCTTCATGAATTGTTTTCTTTTTGGTAAACAATATGAGTTGATTTTAGGGTTCCTCAAAATCAAAATGCAATGCGAGTGTTGGATGACAAAGACCACATCATTCATAATAAACCTCAAAAGTTTGGTAAATCTGAAATTAATTTGTCCCCTTGAGCTATATGGGTTGACAGTCCACCACCAACTCAAGTTAGATATGCACTGTAGAAGTTCGGTTGTGCTTCTTGTACTGTTATTATTTCAAGACCCCTAATGAACAGATAAGCGTTTTCTGCCAGAAAGGTACTATTATTTTCTAGGTAATTTTTCAGAACACATAAAAGCTGTAGCCCTGTTTGAATCATCGCCATCATGAATACATGATTGAATTCGATAAGCCAATTTCATTCAGTCATAAGAGAGAAAGTATTGTTGCTTTCTCCTTTCACTTTTCAGTTTTAGGGTACAAATCTTACTGATAAAATGATCTATATATGCCACTCAATACTCGATATATACACCTACGCGTTATCGCGTACGATTTTGTTCACATTACTATCTTATCCATGGTGGGTCACTTAAATGTGCAATGATGGATTTCAAATGGTAATATATGGCACTAATATGAAACAAATACTTGAATTAAAGTTTGTTATGTGAAGGACCCAAGTCCTTGAAATCAAATTAGAACCAAGATACTATAAGAAATACTTGTATTTCTTACAAATAAAGAGAGCAAATCACTGGCTGAAAGAATGTACATAAAACGAAAGAAATTTGAATGAGAAACTTCAAATATTTTATTAAGTTGGAAAACAAAACAAAGTAAGACGTAGATGAACAAGAGACCCTTAAGATCAACCTATTCAAAACCCACCATGTCCTCTTAAGATCTCCACATAACATTTATTTATTTTTGTTTATTTTCAATTTTGATTCCTCACATGATTTGATTTCTTAACCACATCTCTTGCTACCCTCTAGTCCTAACAAAGCTTACCAAGAAAATAATCTAACATAATTAGAGGAAATGATTAAGAAACTGATGATCAGCCGTGAACCAGGCCATACGACAGAGCCATTAGTAAGATCGCGGCTTCCTTCTCATCTTGAGGGAAAACCCTTTGAAAAGCCGAATTCTTGCTCAAGATTATTGTTAAGTCTTCAAAACAAAGATTCTTTTTCCCACGTGACGGGGTAGTAGTGAATTTGCACCTTTTCTTGAACGGAAGACAACTGTTGTTACTTGATGTGATCTTATCTCTGTGTTGCGCCTTATTCTTCTTCTTAGATGACGTATCAGCAGCTGCAAGTATTGTGCCATTTGCAGCAGCAGCAGCTGCAGCCATGGCTCGTCTCGCCTTTCTTTGACGAATTCCGCAGGCGTTGCAAAGCGACTGCAACAAATTTGCGATATTATATGAAAAGAATTGCCAGTTTTTAAGTGCTTAAGATAAATTCCAAGATATATAGAGAATGATTATAGATCAATGTTACCTTTGGACCTCTAGGTCCGCTCCTCCAAAGAGGGGTCTTAGTTGTGTTACAATCAGCACAAACCCTAATTGTGTTGCTGCTGATGTTACTGCAGGAATTATTGTTGCAGCTGTTGCCAGTTTCTAAAGATGATGATGATAGTTGCTTCTGATCTTCAAGCTTTTGCATACAGTTGTTTGGTGCATCGGCAGCATCGGTATTCATCATCTTTTTCATCAACCTCATCTTTGAAGGCATCCACTTAACCGAGCTGTTCTCACTTTGATTTTCATTTTCTTCTTCTTTCTTCCGGATGGATAGATTGACGTGATTGTCACCCTCATTCATCACTCTTGGATGATCGCATGATCCAGCTGCTTGCGAAACAAATATCTTAGCCTAAAATCAAGGGAGTAAATAACGTCACATAATAATTAAAAAAGATTAAATAGAATTGAAATGATAGCTAAACAACGAAGGTTAACCCAGGTATAACAAATAGTACCTCTTCTGGGTGTTGAAACTGATGTGATTCCCTACAATAATATCCTCCTTGTTCTTGAACTGGTTCGAAGAAAGTATGAGATGACGGAGCTAGAGAAGAAGAAGAGACAGAAACTGAAGCTTGATTCAAAATGAAAAGGTGCTGGTTTTGTTGATCATCTTTAAGGTCTAAAGGAAAAGGATAATTTGAAGGAGTCATGGGATCGAGATCGAGATCGAGATCGAGAGAGAGAGAGAGAGAAGAAAGTCTTTTTTTTGTTGTCCACCAAAGATGGAAGAGATCAGCTGGACCGGACCTGGACCTGGACCTGCAGACAGCAGAGGGATTTGAAATGAGAGAAAGAAAGAGAGAGTCAAGGCAAACAAAAAGGTCCTAAGCTATAGAGAAGTAAAACCCTTATAAAGGAGAGAGCTGCAAGGGCAGACCTATATGAGGTTCACGTGACTTCATGAAACCAAACAAGCTAAAAAGACAAACCCCAAAAAGAGAATTGTGGAGTGCAACTACACGACCACATTCAAAAAACCCTATCTCTAAAGATTTTATCCCCACCAACTCTAGTTTTCAATGAAATAAATTGTATACAATTTGATGAGATTGTCAGCCACAAATAATAAGCTATCATACATGCCTAAATAGGTTAATTAGATCAATCGTATTCATGCATTAATTCCATGGGATGCAGTGCAATTGTGAAAACATAAACAGATTGAGATTTGATTTGAGGAGCTGATATGTTAGATGAAGATTTGGGCTTAGGAGGAGGAATGTTCATCTTGTTTCTCTCATGCATTGTCAAGCAAGTATGGGCATGATACAGTGAAGAAGGCACGGGTCAGAATTGCACAGGAGCATCTCTCCCCCACTTTAGGATTTTGCCAAGACACAATTAATGCGTGCAGGCAAGAGACAATTCTTAGACATTCACCTCTCCCGACACCAATTAAACATAATCCGGTCTTATTTTATTTATTTTCAGCAACGCATACGTGATAAAACAACTTAATTAGTTACCTCAAGCTAATATATAAATATATGGTCAGTTGTCCAACTTCACTTTAAGAAACTAAGCAATATTTTTACTAGTTACTTTTAACTTGATTTCTATATCTTTTCTGTTTGTTATTTTTACACAGTAACAGCGAAATGGCAGTGGCCACAGAAAAGAGACGGGAGAAAGCTGACTGGAAAAGGAAAAGACAAGGAGTGTGTTGCTCGAAATGACATTTGATCCAAATTGGTTATCGGTGCTTCAATTTTCTGCCATTAGGAACCACCGAATAGAGCTATGCACCGAGGATTTTGACTATAGAGAAATTTTTCAAACTGTTCTGGACTTTTCACATGATTTACCTTTTTAATATTTAAATATTAACAAAATTTTTAAATAAAAAATTTCTCTTACTTTAATATAAATAATATGATATAATTATTTAATTAATAAAAAATTAAAAATAAGTTTTATTTTTAATTAATATAATAAAAAAATTTACAAAATTTAATTTTTATTTTTTTATTTATTATCATTGCGTGACTCACTTTTTCTTTATTTATTAAACAGTGTTACCAATCACACATGGAAGAATTATATCACCTAATATTTTCTCTTTTAAGTCTAATAGCGCAGGTAACTTAGATGAACGTGTAATGACTTGTCAAAGTGTAAGAGCATTTATTACTCCCACTCTTGTCTTTCTCTTTCTCTTGCTTTCTTGTGGTATGTCCTTAATGTTTTTTGCTGGATTCAAATACAATTTTGCCAACAGCTGTTTACTTTGTCATTTCAGCTTCTGCATGCGTGTCACCAGCGGCAAAATATCCAATATTACCCATCACCAATTTACCTACACGCAGATGCGAGCAGTGAGGTAAATCTTAAATTTGCCTTGGGATTATCGTATGTACGTTCTTATGTGTTTTGTCAATCAGGTTGAGTCACCTCTCTGTGATATTTCGTTTTTTAATTTAGTCATGGATGGTTGTCTTGCTTGTCTTCCAAGAGAAAATTAACGATCGTCAAGTAAAAGAGCCTGACATATACAATATTTTATAGATGGTACACACTATAACCCCAAAAGAGTGTTGGTGTTTCTTGATCCTAGAAAAGGATGAACATCCCATTTGAAAGTCATGCCGGTTGCTTGTTATATATGTTTCACCATTTCCATTAAATCTCTGTCCACTAATGTAATACACACACACACACACACACTCTCTTACATTTTGATCTTGAAGACACATCACTATTAGATTGTTCTTTTTGTTTTGACAATTCTCCTCTGAATACAAATTAATTCATACCATTCCATATTCCATAGATAATGATCATAAAGGCTCACAAATAACAAAGTCTTTATCAAATGAATCTTAGCTAATATGATCTACATTGTTCTCTCGTTAAGAATATATAACAGCGACTGAGTATGATTAAGATGCTTTATCTCTAATATGGGTATTTCATTTGATCTGTAAATATGACAACAAAAATATCCCGTGTAAGGATAGTACAGGAGAGAACGTAAAAAGATTTTGTCTATCTTATAACAAAAAGATCATGATAATATCAAATTGATAAACAGAGAGAGGAAAATGAGTAGATAAAGAAATGTTAATAAACACAAATAAAATTAACGACCACAAGGTATGCTACGTATGCGGCTTCCTAATCACTCCTGTACATGCTGTAGGGGAGAGACATGGATGGCGACATGGTTTAAAATTCTAATAAAGTATGGTGTCAGTAATATAAGGTATGTCCAACCATAGGTAGTTTTCAAAGTGGTCTTCAAAATCTGGGGGGCCATGGCTCGTCAGCTACACGACAGCATTTCTCGATGGCAAAAGGTCTCATTATCTTCTCTCTCTTTCTCTCTCTAGATAAGCATAAGAGCTATATATGGTTGTGGGCAGAAAATTTTATGGGCATGGTTAGATATATGTATACGTAACAAGCTATGTTATGGCCACTAGCTAACCCACTAGCTGGAAAAATGATCATTAATCTGGGGTGAACATATGATCAATTACGTGTTAGATTGATGATCAAGTTTCTTATATCGCTAACGCTTAACTATTTTTAGTAAAGATTTTGTAGGCTTTCAACTGTAAATTTTTTACGTGTTTTCATAAAAATAGCTAGACCTTGTCCCCCGAGTCTTTTATTTATTCATCTTTTATAGATTCATCAGGTTATTATATACTTTACAAATTTGTATAATGTGATAAAATTATATTGTTGACAATAATACAACATGATTACATCAATTTATAAAAATAAATTTGTATATATTGTAGTAAGTACTTTATAGAGCAAGTTTGGAGTGTTAATCAAAAATAAGTAAGATACAATTTAGACTTGTTAGTAATTGAAAATAAGTTAAAAACAAAAATGAAATTCGGATGGTTTTGTCGGTTTGTTCAATATCCCACTCTTTGGTCCAATATTCCTCAACTAGCCCTGAGATTTCATAAACCCCTGTTTCGATGATAACAAATTTTGATATTCTTATTTAGCTAATTTCTTTTAGTATTTTTTTGAAAATTTTTAATATGAAGATTTGAAGTACATTTGAACACTAAAACAATATCCAAAATCAATTTCTTTTAGTATTAGGTGAGTAATTTTATTTGTAATTGTGTTTTGAAATTGGTTAATAATTTGCTCATATAAAGTCAAAATTATTTTTCAATAAAAAGCATGCGTCATGAATTTTTTTTTTTAAAGCATTTGAAAGATACTTTTCCATTTTAATTATTTCTATTACTTGGATTAAAATTTAAAAACATGCAAACTCAAACTAGAGTTATACAAACTAAACAGAAGGACTTGTTTTGAAAACTAGACATCGAAAAGTAAAAGCAAGATTATTACAATTTTAAGATATCCAAAACAAGATTGTCTTGTTTACAGATAGAGAAACTAAATTGTCCTATTATGAGAACCAAATTAAATTTGTCAAGGTTCTGTATAAGATAGGCTATTTGATTGTCCAGTAGAGAACACAAATTTAATGGCTAGATTCTAAGAAAATAAGACTATTCGATTGAGTAAAAGTCAAACAACGAGTTTTTTTTTTTCTTGCCTACAAAATTAAGCCTAGATTCATAAGTTGACAGTAAAAGTGCAATATAAAAAGAAGTAAATTTTGGAAAGGTTTTAATGATATATTTCCTTTACTTTTCTTAGGTTTTAATCATATTTCTTGAGTTTTATTTGTAATATCCAAAGAAAAAGTTTTAATATATTCATTGACTTAATTTCTTGATCAAGATTACATTGGAATACATGACTCCTTTTTTTTATAAGGATTTGTATTTCAAATATTTAAGAAAAATTTTTGTTTTAGAAATTAAATAGTCCTTATATTGTAAAATCTCTCTGTAGTTATAATATTAAGACCAAATTATTTTTATTATTATGAGAATGTTATAACTTAAAGAGATGTAATTACAAAATTTATTATTTTAACTTAGTTATCCTTAACGCAAGTGACATAAAAATTATTGAATTAGTTTCTACCTTATTTGTAAGGGTTTTTACTTTTAATTCCTATCACCAAATAGATCTTTTAAAATCCAATCATGTGAAGCAAGTGTCATGAGAAATTTTAGAAATTATTTTTGTCAATGTTTTAATAATCTATTTTTAAAATGGATAAAAGACTGTATTTTAAAAATAGCAAATATAAATATCTTTTATGAAATTTTAAATATAATTTTTACATGTATAATTGATGTGAAATCACAGATATTGTTAATTATTTTAGTTCTAAAAATTAGGACTTTTAATATCGATGAATTATAAGTTATAAATAAAGTGAAAGAAGAGAATCAAAAAGTTATCACAGAATTGAATGATAAGATTCAAAAACCTTATTACACTAATCAAATAAATATTTATATCTTACTCAATCATTCAAATAAATAACAAGTCATGTATATTTTAACTAAAAAAAATTATTATTGTAATTAGACAAGAAAAAGAAAGAGATAATTTTAAGGAAGATAGTACAAAAATATAAAAAGTTACATACCAAAAAACTCTAAACCTGATTAAGAGGTTAAAAAATATATTTTTTTCAATAACAAAGTGTTCATGCTAACAAGTTATTATGTATTCACAAGTTCAAAGATATGGTAATAACTCTAATGAATAAATCTTATTCCAAACAGTTTTAAAAAATAATTTTTGTTATGTAACATAGTATAAATTTGTTATAATATATAGATAGTTATTACTATGTAGAGATAAGATTTTCAATATGGGATTTAGAAAATTTAAAATTGATTACAATGTAGAGTTTATTCTTATTCACAATTAGTATAAATTAAGACTGAAATTTTTTATGATTACATAGAGGTTAATCTTATATATAGTATCATTAAAGAGAGATTTTATTGTAGGATTAACTTCTTTAAGATGAAATTACATTTATACAACAAAAGAAAATACTAATCTCAAAAGAAATAGATTATTACTCACTATATATAGGAAGGTTGAGATTGCTTATAAAATAAGATTACATAATACGCAATGTAATATCTAAAAGTAGATGATTTCTTATAGGACTATGGTCTATTGAGATTAAGTATTAATTTTTAAGGAAGATGGATTTTGTGAAAGAAATGATGAGGTCTTTTTAAATGTAATTAAGATTCAGATATAAAAAAAAAATTACTAAGAGTGTGATTGTAATAATATTTTACATAGTAAATTTTTCTTTCATTGTCCTTTGTGACCATAATTTTTCTCTAATATAAGAATTTTTTATATAAATATTTTTATTGCGTGATTAATTTTTTTCAGTATATGAGTTTTTCTTGTAAATATTTATGTTGTATGATTGGTATTTTCTTCATTTATTACTTTATCTATTATTTGTTTGATATATTCATTTTAAGGGATCTTGGGTGAGACTTGAAAAGTATCAAAGCCCCATATTTTAGGGTAAGGAAAATATATTAGCAATTAAATTTTAAAATTTAGTAAAGTTTGATGTGGAAAAATTTAATGGGAGAATTAATTTTGACTTGTAATAAATAAATGTCATAGACAAGATATTAAAGTTGAAGTTACCCCTAAGGTGTGGCCAATTAAGGCATTTTAAAGAGAATTATTAAAAGATGTAGTAATCAAGGCATTTGAAAAATGATTATGTAGAGCAAGTTCAGTGTATAACTTTAAACTAGTAATGAAGATATTAGAAATATTGGTAATAATGGATCTTTTTCTCCATAGATAGATTTTGCTTTGTCTGAATAGATGAAGAAAACATTCTTATGACATATTGTTAGTTTGCCTCGGAAAATAACCTGTTAATGCTAGCATTCCATTTTTTTTTTCACATAAGGCATGCTTTAGCAATTATATAAGGTGTATGGTAAGGTTTATTTCGATAGTTGAGGACTTCCAAGGAAACTAAATAAGAAAATGGATAATTTTTAGTATATTGTTTGACATGTGTCAAAAGAAATTTTAGAATTTGATTTTAAGGGTATGTATTTGAAATATGTTGGAATATATTGATTCTCTATGTTGAGAATCATGCTCTACTAGAGATATTCAAAATATTATGATTCCTTGTATTGAAAATTATGTTGTTGTTAGAGAGGATTTTCATTTAAAATCTAATTGTAAGTAGATTGTTTCTCGTAAACCTCATATAAGTATGAATTTTCTAGATTTTAATGAAGAATATTCAATAATAAATTTTGTAGATTTTAGTAAAGAATATTCAAGAAGGCTGAGACATAATAGTTATTTTGATATAATGATGGTAAAGTTTATTTACATCATGGTTTCTTGCTCAAATTGAAAAATTCATTAAAGTGAAGATTGTTTAAATGTATGGCTCATTTTTCGATAAAAATTTATATTCTAAATATTTAGAAAGCTTCCTAATTTATTTTTTTTTAGTAATTTTTTTCTTTTAGGATAATTTCTATTTTAAAGATTAACTATTTTTTGAGAATTTACTTATTTAAGGTGAAATTTGACTTGTGCAAGAAAATAGAATATTAATTTTAGAAGAAATAAGTTAATAATCATTATATATTGAGAGGTTGGAATTGCTTATAAAATAATATTGTACAAAACACAATTCATAATGTAATCTCTGAAAATAAATGATTTGTTGTGGGAGTAATAACTATTTAGATTATGTATTAATATTTGGAGTAGATATTAATATTTGGAGTAAATAGATTTTATGAAAGAAATGATAAGGTTTATTGAGGTTTCGGTATAGTATAATTGAGATTTGGGTACGAGGACAAATTACTGAAGATATTGTTGTCATAAATTTTTGTTTCATTGTCTTTGGCGATATTGGTTTTTCTCTGACATAAAACTTTTCTAGTAAATATTTGTATGGTATGATTGGTATTTTTTTTAATCTGTTATTATTTAATATATTCGAGATTATTTCTATTATAAGCAGACCTAAAAATTCCAAGCAAGTTATTTTTATTATAACTGTAACTCTTGTGTGAGAGTGTAAGAGAAAATACTCTTTAAATGCAAGGTTTGATTGACACCATAAATCACTTGTTTGTAAAGGTTTAAGAGGCAATTGTCAAACCATTTTGGTGCAAGTTTTAAGTGATAGCCCCGTTAAGTCGAGTTGGTGTTATAATTGCTTGCTTTGAGTTTAAAGTTACAATAATTGTAATCCTTAGTTTGGAACTTGAAAGAGTAGACGTAAGTCAAAGTTGTAAAACTCTTTCTAATCCTTAGTTGATTTTCTTATACTTATTTTTTATTTTTATTATTATTTTTTTATTTTCATTATTCTATCAATTGCTTTATTACTTCAATTATATAATACTATGTTCATTCTTATCATATAATCTTTCTCAAATAAATTTGTAACTTAAATTGTTATCATTTATATATGAGAATTGTATCAATTTCTTAAATTTATTAAGTTGTCCAATATTAGTATTGGGTTGCAAACTGATTTAATTTCTTTTTTTCTTTTTGGGATTTTCACACACCTAAACTCCATCCCACTCTACCATATTAAAGCAATTTCTCCCTTTAAAATTGGTGCAAAAGAAAATTGATTGTTTGACCTCACCAACAACACTCAAAAATAAATTAAAGGAATCTCTGTTACGTGTAAAGGAGAATCGATAATTTGATCTCTTGCGATAATAAAAAATTAAAGAAATTCTTCGTCTAAGGTTGGTATGAGAGAGTCGATTGCTTGACTTAATACTTTCATAGTAGAAGGCCAAACGACCTAGGGTATTATCGTTCTCATGATCTTGGTATTATATTCATAATCTTATTGTTAAAAATGTGTGTTGCACCATTATGGCTAACAGAAGAAAATTTTTATTATTCAGTCTAATCTTATTCTTTGGAGTAATAATAATAATAATAATAATAATAATAATAATAATAATAATAATAAGTCTGCTACACCGATATCATTCTCTAGATTTTAAAAAATAGTAGTTTCAATAATTTGGTTCAAAAAATTTTTGCTCTATTCTTTTAAGACAAAAGAGTAACTTAATTATTTTATTAATTTTTATTTTTTAAAAATATTTTACAAATTTTAATATATATTTTATATTAAACAAGATGGATAACTAAATATGAACTAAATAGATTCTGTTATTCAGATACTTCAAATAAACAAGCTAAAAAAATAAAAAAAATTCTATAACTACTCGTCACGAATATAATTTTTTAAAATTAATTTAAAAAAAATATTAACGGTCATATTCACAACAAATTGAAACTAATGTTTTAATGATGGAAAATAGTTGTTGTTATTGTTATTGTTGATATTATTATTATTATTCTTATAACAATATTTTTTATTGCGTTAAAAATAATGTAGAAAAATTACAACAACAAATTAAAATTCGGAAATAACATGGAAGTGTTGAGGTAGTTTATAATTTGAAATTTAACACAAAAGGTTTTTGGGTGGAGTTGGAAATCTTGAATCATCATAAAACTAAAGCTACAACGTCCATGGCATACCATTGACAACCTTTCTTTGCCTCTGATTATCAGCTATTGTAATCCCTATTATCTAACTTGCATTATTTACAATTGAGTTTTATTAAAGAATAACGACCTGAGTTTCGATAAGACGATGATGAGTGGCTATGGAAGGCCACCACCTTTTGTAAGTTGGTCAGAATTAAAAACAAATGGCAGTGAACCTTTGACGATGACAATTCATAGTTATTTTATGGCCAAAACTTAATTTTCCAATTTCTTAAGGAAAAAAGCTAATGGCGGCTGAGATTTTGTACGGATATGTAGACTAGGTCAGTCAAGATTTGCATTATTAACATTCTTTAAAAAATTGTGTTTAATTTTTATGTTATAAGATACTATATTAGCTAGTGTATATTAAAAGTGATATTATTTTTTTTATTTTTAAAATTTTCATAACGTGAGAATGTTTAAATTTTTTAATTATATTAAGTAATATTGATATTTATGGTTAATTAAGAAAGTTATTTTAAGATGTATTTTATAAATTTAAAAAAAGAATAATAATTGAGAAAATAAAATTTTATTTAGGAAAGAATTCTTCTTAATTGAAAAAGTATATTCTTTTTTATTTCAAAAAGAAAGAATAAAATAATTTTTCAACAAAAAATATTTAAATTGGGAGAAATAAATGATTGGGCACAACTAAAAATAATTCGATAATCATTAGTTAGATAATTCACGAATTGTATATTGAAATTTTATTTATGAATTAGATAAAATTTTTCACTAACAGAATAAAAACTAAAAGATCCTTTAAATAAAATAAGCATAATCAGAAATCAAATAAATAAAATTACAAAAAAAAAAAAAAGATTGCTAACTCAAGAAATAAATATTAGTTTGAATAAAACAAATTTTTGTGCTATAACATTAGAATCATGGAAAAAAGTTTGGCAAATATTAAAATGAAGAAACACTCAATTTTTAGGAAAAAAAAAATCACACACAACTAGAACCAGTTTATGCTTTAAATATGTGACTTATTAATTTGATGCAATAACTAAGTTGTTTATATATTGGTCTTGTGATTTCAAAAGATAAACAACTTGATGAATATTATAATTGCTATAATATCTAATTTTATAAATTTAGATATAATTCTTTTAAGTGTTGTTAAGATATTGTTTTGGTATTCTTCGTGAAAAGATTTATAGTTGTTAAAAGAAATTCAACAATTATGAATAAAGGAATTTTATTTAGTTAAGCCGAAGAGAATTCGACTTACTAAAATGAATGGGTTTTGCTAAATAAATTCATCTAAAAAAATTTAAAATTACGATGATAAATATAATAAGAAGTCATAAAAGAAAGTTTTTGTTTTGTTTAAATCTATTAGTACTTGTAATTGTCATTTTTTTAATAAATTATTTTTCGCTAGGGATGGTTTCGTAAATGTAAAATTAAAAAATTTGAACTATATTAAAATTCGATAATTTTTTATTTATTTTGTATTATTATTTACTTAAATTAATTAAAATTAATCAAAATTAACATAAATAAATCCATCAAAATCATTCTGACATTACAAAGTTTATCTTTAAAGAACACCAATAATTAGAAAGAAGGAGAGTGGTTATGGTAATAAGTGATTTTTTATTTTTATTTTTAAATAATGGTTTGAAAATAACATGGGTTAATATAAATAACAAAATGTATGCTTTCTGTGTGAGCGTGTGTGTAAAATATTTGCTTTAAATATTAAGTATAGTGTTTATTAATAATGATAATATTAATAATTATACTAGTAAATTTAATCGTTAGTCCCATCATTATGAAAGGATTAGAGACGGATTTGGTTGGACTGTACAACATTGTTTCAACCATCTGCATTAAATGACTTTAATCACATCTTTGGCTTAATACATAATATAATCAAAAAATATATTATAATAAAATATTATATTTTGTAATATAATAATATAATGAATTTAATGTAATATAACATAAGAATAAATATCATTTGCAGTGAATTAAATAAAATATAAATTAATATAATAATATAAAATAATAAAATAATACAATACCACCTTGTACCATAATTCCTCCCACATAAATCGTCTATGAACTCAAAATATACTAGATAGTAAGGTGGGCTGGAATGGAGAATGGGTTATTAAGTTGGCACACACAACAATACCCTACTACAATCCAAATATAAACTCACTAGATTAGTTGAAAACGGGCCAAGACAAACATTTACGTAAAACCCATTTTCCATGGAACGGAATAGACCACAGCCCAAATACTATTTCCATTTTATTAACGTGCTTCTCGTAAAAGCACTTGGTAGAAAAGTGGAAACAAATACCATTAATAAAAATTTATATATATATATATATATATATATGAAGATTAGCAAGTGTAATTTTGGCTGTTTAAGAAAACATTACTATGATAATGTAATGTAATACGATATATAACATGTACGTGTCAAACTTGATAGATTATTGAGAGAAAGAGAAGGGTAAGTGATGATGATACCTCTCAAAAGTTATGACCTGGATTGATGTGTCTCTTTTTCATCTTATCCTTAAAATACATTGAAATTAATTTCGTACAAGTAAGGTTTGTTAGCAGCAACCAAAGGCAAGTCTGCTTCACCTTCATCTGTCTGTGTTTGGCCCTACTTTTGAAGTAACCAACTCAGTACTCCTAATCCTGTATAGAATTATTAATCGACAGTAAGCCCTCCTTAACTATTATGTAGAATTGTTGACTGGATATCTCTGTCTGAAGAAGAGAGCAACAAGTTGGTTTTTTTGCCTGAAAATTAAGCAGGCTGCTGGAATGTTTTTTGCCTGAAAATTAAGCAGGCTGCTGGAATGTTTAACCTAGTACCGACTTCTGCATTTAATAAGTTTTAAGAGGAAGTGTTGAGCGTAATTAATGTGATTGAATATGGAGTCTGCTAATTGCTAATGCTTTAGTGCAATCTGTTTCTGCAATATCCTTCTCAAAGGTATTAAATGTGACTGATAATTCAATCTAGTCAATGCTCATCTCATCCCGATTGGACACTTTTCGCTTGTTTTTTTAGGAATAAGATTCATTCATTAATATTTATTTGTCTCTGAAAGAAGAGTCTACTCATAAATTCTGTAAAAAATAAAACACATCACGGCTCGAATGCAATTGCTATTGGAAAGTGCCCACCACCCGAGTCATAAGTGACTCATTTAATGTTAAACATATACAGCTATACTTGTGAATGGCCCGATTTACACAACTATATTTATGAAAGATAAAGATCAATTCAAAGTGGGGACTCCTTTTTTTCAGTTGAGTGGAACCCAGAACTCAATTTTGATGTCAGTCATCAGCCAAGCTGTCACTGCAGTTCTTCACTTTGTAGTCTATTTGTGTCTGTATAGTTCATGGCTTAGGCTTAGGCTTTCCCCACCAAGCTACTTTTACTCTTCTACGCAAGCAACTTGCAACTAGACATCACAGATGGAGAGAAATTGTGGTTTGGTCCGTCTAGATGCACCCAGGACTTGAATCCATTAATCTGTTGAATCACTACGTATGTGTCTGGTGTCTAACCTGACCTGGTCCCAACTCCAACAAACAGACTAGAAATTTTGGGTTTGAGCCAGCTTCTGCCAGAAGGGAAATTATGGTCGAGAGGTATTGGTTGGCGGAAGGAACAATAGTGCAATATAAATTTGCAGGAGAATCAGCTACAATGTCAATGGTTCCCAGAACTTCTATTCAGAAATTGTATGTAATGTAACAGGTGGTGATATGAGTGGTAATGGTTGTTGAACAAATGAAATCGTTACTAGTTTGAATGTGAAGCAAAGTTGCCTGCGTTCCTCAACTAACCAAGAATAGCAACAAAAAAGTATTAGATGTTCAACTACAAATTAACAAAAAATTTGCTTAAAACTTCAATTAGTGAACCTAATGTACTAACTATAAATTATAATAGTAGTTAAGTCAAAATGATCTTGTCATTGATCATATAGGATGGGATAAGCTTGCTTAATACTATGTCACTAAGATACCATTTCGGATGTGAACTTGCCTACTAACGCTTCCACATTATTGACCTAAATTATTAACTGGAAGCTAAGAAGTCATTATCAAAGTTTTCTTCTTCTTGAAAATTGAATAATAAATTTAGTAAAATAGGATAATTGCAGTATTGATAAAGCCATAACATTGGATGATATGAGTCCCCAGGCCTATGTTCTAACAATATTCAATTGGGACATGAAGATTATTGAGAAAGAGTTAAGCTAGCTAGCTAGTAATGCAAAAGAAAATTAATAACCAATTAGCAGAAGATGACAAAAACTTAGGAGGGACTGACGTGCAATGAGTTGTCCCAGTTCATTGAACTAAAGCTTCAAGACTTAAAGAGGGTGGTGATTTCTTTAGTATGAATCAAGTAAATGAGTGGTAGCAATGCATAAAATTTTATTCGGTACTTGAAAGTTTGCACAAACTAGTGCATTCTTACAAGAGTGTATATATACTGTTACTTGAATTATATTGGAACCCTGCTTAAAGCTAAGCTATTCCTTGCCTTGCCTTGCCTTGATTTTTGAAAATAAATAAATAAAACTACGACATTTATACCAATGAAAGAGATTGAAAAATGTCTAGGATTTAACCTATTTCATGTCAATTTTGGTGTCAATTAGAGATCCTTTTCACGGAGGGAAACAGCATCTGATATGAGGATAATGCTCGTTGATTAAGTTTGATTTGAAATATGATCTAAAATTTAACGAAATTTGAAATTTAGGGTCCACTCTTAGTATAAAGTTTGTATGGATATGCTTGCTTGCTATGGATTCATTCATATTCATTGGAGACGATGGAGCGAGCGAGCAAGCAAAACTAGGATCATAACAACGTGGCACACTCATCCATATTCAATGCATGACAATGTGATGATTATCGGGATCCAAATCCAACCCGTGTTTAAAAGATTAAGAAAGAAAAAGGCCGGACCCACATCCATCCACAATTTTTTTTTTTTTAAAAAAAAAGAATTATAGTTGTGGTGTGTACGCAAGTAGTATTAATTCAAAAGGGATGATAAAGGTAGGTTGCCTTCCCATTCCCATATTATAGTTACAATATTATTTATTTATTTAATGATGAAGAGATCCGAGTTTTATTTGGATTGGATGTGGAGCCCATGAAATTCGTGATGTAACATTAGATTGGATTAATGGATTGGGTTGACAACAAGTTTTACACCAAGAGTAAACTTCTATATTCGACATTTGTACGCTACGGCCATTGACAAAAACACACCATGATTTCCGTCAATTTTGACAATTCCTATATATTAGGGAAAAAAAAAAAGACACAAACACATCATGATTTCCGTCAATTTTGACAATACCCATAAATAAAAAGTACCGTTACTTGAGAAAATAATGTGGTTAATAAAAGTTAAAAAGTAAAGTGAATTAGCAAACTAAAGGGTAGATAGATATATAGGCATACCATATATTTAAAATATATTGTGTATAATGTGTGCGTATGTACGTTTAAATGTTTTGTTATGATAAGGAGGAGTTAAAAAGATGAATTCCATAATATTAAGGCTAGGGCAAATATGTGTCTTTTTTTAATATTCCCTCTTACTTAAATAATCAAAGAGAATCACTTTGATTTTCAATTAGGCAAAGTATTTATGCTTATAATCTCTCTCTCTCTCTCTCTCTCCACAAATTAAAACAAAATTGGGTTTAATTGTTGCTTTTGGATAACTTTGACATTTCAACAATGTTTAAAACTTAATAATTTTTTTTTTTTTTATAAAAAAAGAATTTACTTTATAATATTTGGCTGAAAGAAAGAAACAAAAACTAAGAACAAACTTGCCTCATGTAAAGACTGATTAACACATACATCTACACCCACCTACTTTCTGTGGCAAGCAAATAAAAAAAAGAAAGAAAGAAGTTAAGAGTCGTTAATTAATGTACTTACAGCTACATTTTTCAATGTCTTGTGGATACGGGGGTTTAATTGAATTGAAAGCAACTGGAAGCCGATGAAGGTCGGTGCCTAGCTTTCGTACCGAAATATTAATGTTCTTTTTTTTTTTTTTTTAAATTAATTACATATTACAGCAATTCTACAATAATTAAAAAAAAAATTCCGAATACACTCAATTAAAAACTGACTGTTTTGGTTTGGTGTTAACGAAATCCAACAAACCCTTTGATCTTGATGTAATTTTGGTTCGGAAACTACAATAATAATAATTATTAGGATATTATGTCACTTGTTTTTTAAGACACACACACACACACACACAACAGCTATATGTGTTGAATTACTTTGGTTTTGAACAACCATTATTAATCTGATGATATATACTTCAAAAGCAATTTTAGTGCAACTCACACCCACATTATTTTCCACCCTCCATCTGTTTTTATATTTTTTATTTTTAAGTCGACGAAGAGACAGTTCGTTCCACCATTACTACAACCAAACTATAATGCTCTTGTCGGAAACTTGTTCTCCTCTCCTCTCTCTCTCTCTCTCCTTATACCACATTTTTAACTTGTAATTTTATTTAAGCTTTTACAATTTATCCCCCCAATTTTCTTTTATTTAATTGATTATTTGGGTAAAGTAAGGAGAAACTTTTATTGGCTTGCCACGAGTTATTGGTGGAAAATCAATTCTGGTGACGTGGCATTCTGAGATTGGTTACATGGGGGACTCGGCGAAAACACTTGCAGTCAAAGGAACTGCGTCCCAGGACAACTTGACTTTCTTATTCTTGTACGAATATATATATATATATATATATATTTATTGGTATTGTCTGCTGTCTGCAGGGGAATTGCCACTTGACGGAATCCATCCGTTCAATGAATAAATAAATGAATTATAATTTGCAATACCGGCTTATACCATGAGTTGTTAAAGAAAATAAACGATTGATGGTTTAAAACAGTTTTGTATTTTTATGATGTTATAATATTAGAAAATACTAATTAATTAAAAAATAAAATACGATGATTATAAGAAAAAAAGAAAGAAAGAAAGAAAGAAAGAAAGAGCAAATAGTTAAGTCATTCCGTTTCAACAGTAATTCTAAGATGACTGAGGCCCAATCATTAATAACAAGAAAATTATTAGGTGTCTAATCGAATTCTACATTTAATAAGGTTTTCAATTTACTAGTCCACATCAAATTGATATTACAATAATATTTCTTTAAGAGTATTAAATATTAATTTTTTTAAACATATTTATTAGACATTGCAACTAACTTTTTTTTTTTAATTTTTAAATTTAAGTAACATTAAAATATTACGCCTTTAAGACATATAAATTAAGATATGATTATTTTAAACAGTTCAATTAAAACTATGAGGTGTTATGATGAATGCATTAGATTAACAACTTGTGAGTAAATAAAGAGAGTTCATCTAAATTAGCCCATTTAAAATATATATTTATTGTGTAAAATATTGAACAAAATGGTATATTTTTATAACCATTGATCACCTTTAACTGCTAAAAAATATATATGTATTATTATTATTATTATTTCTTCTGTTATATTATTTATGCATCTATTAAAAATTAAATTAATTTATAATTATTTTTTAATTAAAATATATCAAAATAAAATATATTTATAAATTAAATATATAACATGTATATTTTAATTTTTAGCAATTTCTCTGTTCTTTCCTTCTTATGGTGGGTTAATATTTTATTTTATTTTTTTTCCCAGGTCTAACATAAGATCAATTCATAAACTACATCCACCAAAATATCAAATCAATAATTAATATAAATCAATTTCAATGAACAATAATTTAATTATATTAATTAAAAACTTAATAAAAATAAAATAAAAAACAAACAAACATAAAATCCAATATAATCCACCAAATTGATAAAAAAAAATTCACAACAATCAAAGAATGGATGGAGATGCTGAATAACCAACTACCTCGCTGGTGGCAATGGGCGGCCAAGCGTGGCCGTCGCATTTTACGCATCTGAACAAGGCTGCTGGGATGCGCGCTTTGTCGCGCGTAGCATCATGGTGACAGCGTTAGGTTCCCACCCTGTGTTTTTCGATGAACGGAATTTCTAAGTGAAGCAAAAAGAGAGAGAAAAAAGCTAACAAAAAAAAAAAATTTTGTTTTTATTTTATTTAATAGTATATAGTTATAATTTTATTTTTTTATAACAATTAATTTTAATGGTCAAAACAACGGCCTGAGCGCATTTTGGTAACTTACAAGTAAGCATGGTTAATTTTAAAGATTACATCGAGCTGAAATTAACCCTTTTTAAAATAAATTATAAAATATTTATCAATTATAGGCTACTCCTACGTAACGCCACCAAAAAAAAAAAAAAAATGTCTCAAATGCTTTTGCTTGAAACAAATATAATCCAGTGGTCTTCGCTTTCAGATGCAAAAGCGAAGCAAAGCACAGGCAAAGCTTAGAAGATTTGTTAATGGTAGAAGTGAACAGAAGATACGAGAAATTAAGTTCCGTGTCAGATAGTCAGTCCCTGCCAAAAGGCACAAGATTTGCGTCCCACTTGATTCTTCAAATGTTATAAAAGCAGCTGCGCAGTACGAGCTTCCCAATGCATTAATTAAAACCAATCCAAACCAAACCAAACCAAACTCAACTCTTAGCTCTCTCTCTCTCCCGCTCTCTCTGCCAACTCTTCTCCTACATTTCCTTCCCAAAAGAAATCTTAAACAAAATAAATAGCAACAACAATATTCTGTTTTGTTTTTGCCCCTCTTCTCTCTTTAAATTTATCGACCATTAAAGGCCAGTTCTCGGAGAAAACATAAAATAAAATGGGGGAGGAAGTAGGGGGTGTCAAGGGGAACATGTTAAGAATGAGGGCCCACGTATTCATCTTACTGCTAATGTTGTTTCTTGCTTCATGGGAAATTTGTTTTGTGAATGCCTCTGTTTCTTATGACCACAAAGCTGTTATTATCAATGGGCAGAGAAGGATTCTTATCTCTGGCTCCATTCATTACCCAAGAAGCACTCCCGAGGTAATGCTAATGCCAATGTGAATCGGGAATCTTTCTCTTTTTTCTTTTTCCGTTGATTTTTTCCCTATGGTTAGTTCTGGTTTTTCATTTTTTCATTGCTTTGGAGCTCAGTTTTTAATTTTCTTTTTTTATTTTTTTTAATTTTTGGGTTACAGATGTGGCCTGACCTTATACAGAAGGCCAAAGATGGAGGTTTGGATGTTATACAAACTTATGTCTTTTGGAACGGACACGAACCTTCTCCTGGAAAAGTAAATCCCATCTATTTAATTTGTTTTTCAGTGATGCTTCTTTTAATAATTTTGTGTTTCTGGGTTCAAAAACTTATTTTCGTTTTTGCATCTTTAAAAAAAAAAAATGTTCAGTATTATTTCGAGGACAGATATGATCTCGTTAAGTTCATAAAGCTGGTGCAGCAAGCGGGGCTTTATGTTCATCTACGGATTGGCCCCTATGTTTGTGCTGAATGGAACTATGGGTACAAATGTTGATCAATCATAAAATTTTTTTTCTCAGATTTGTTTATCTGTATCTTCTTTCAAATATGCTTGCATTACAATTTTCTGGTTGTTGCTATGTTTTTGCTCTAGAGGATTTCCGGTTTGGCTGAAGTACGTTCGTGGTATTGAATTTAGAACAGACAACGGACCTTTCAAGGTTGGATGATTGAACTTTCTCATTTTGATTATATATATTGATTATCCTCTATTTAATTAAAATTGATTAATAATTCGATTAATCCGGCTTCAATGAAGGCGGCAATGCAAAAATTCACAGAGAAGATAGTCAGCATGATGAAGGCAGAAAAGTTGTTTCAAACTCAGGGAGGTCCAATAATTCTGTCCCAGGTTCGAAACTTAAGCCAAAACGGGTCCCCACCTTTCTTCTAGGAATAGGTTATTTTTAATTATTATTTTGGGATCATATTATTATCTTCATACTTGGCCCATAACTCAAGAAAAGCAGCTTACTTGAACTTTTATATATTTATTTTTTGTTTAATTGCATTATTACAGATAGAGAATGAATATGGACCGGTTGAATGGGACATCGGCGCTCCCGGTAAAGCTTATGCAAAATGGGCAGCTCAAATGGCTGTCGGTCTTAAAACTGGCGTTCCATGGGTTATGTGCAAACAAGATGATGCTCCTGATCCAGTTGTACGCAATTCCTTGCCATTTTGTTTTTGTAAATTTTGGAAGGCTTCTATTCGCTTTAGATTCTCATTTCTTAATAGCATTTGATATGCCTTCCTTTATTGTGACCCTCCTTTCTTGGTGGAGTTTTCTAACAGTAAGTGGTCTGCTTAGGTGGCCTTGAATGTTAACATATCTTTATCTCATATGCTTTTTGGGTGTGCTTGCTCTATTTTTATTTTAATTTCACGGGTCCTATCACTCTCCAGTAAATAGTCTTTTCTTCAATTTTCTCTGAATTTTGAGCTTGTTCTAATATTAAATCATGAGCATGTCTCCTTGTCACTTGATGATTGCTAATACTGGGAACTTGATTTGAGAATTGAGTTGAAGATACTAATCCAATTCTTTCTGTGAAATACAAACTCTAGGTCAATTTAAGGGTTGAGATTTTGAGAACTTGATTGTATAATAATTAAGCTATTGGTTTGTTACAAAATTGCAGACTTCTCTTTCTCTCACTAATCTTTCGCCTTCCAGATTAACACCTGCAATGGTTTCTACTGCGAAGGATTCATACCAAACCAGAATTATAAACCAAAAATGTGGACAGAAGCTTGGACTGGTTGGTAAGTCCCATAATTGGTGCCTGTATATTCTCTCATCTTTCCTTTTCGTTTTCTTCTTTGTCACTGTTATCAGTAATGAAATCTGGAACTTTTGTGAAAACTCATCCCTGAAGTAATTATCCTTTCTGCCCTTTGCTTGTTTAACTTCAAGGTTCACTGGGTTTGGGGGTGCTGTTCCTACTAGACCAGCAGAGGATTTGGCATTTTCAGTTGCAAGATTCATTCAAAATGGCGGCTCATTCATCAATTATTATATGGTATGAGAATTTGCTCTCTCTCTCTCTCTCTCTCTCTCTCCTAATAAATTTTATTCATTTGATTTGTGATGACCTAAACGAAATGATAATCGTTTTGTCATATTTCCTGATTTTCTTTTATCCTTAACTTTTCTGATTCAGTACCATGGTGGAACTAATTTTGGACGGACATCTGGTGGTCCATTCATTGCTACTAGCTATGATTATGATGCTCCTATTGATGAATATGGTAAGTACGTATGACTAGCATCTAGAGTTGGCTGTATGGAAGTTGTTTACCTGTGTGGCTGGATTGGGAACTTCACCTTTAACACTTAAAGATTATAAGTAATTTACCGAGAATAAGACTATACTTGTGCATGAAAATGTAAGAGAATGCATTGACCTGAGTTTCTACAGATCCCACATTGACCTGAGTTTTTAATCTTATACCAGGACTACCAAGGGAACCAAAATGGGGACATTTAAGAGATTTGCATAAAGCCATCAAATTATGCGAATCAGCTTTAGTTTCTACAGATCCCACTGTGAAATCGCTAGGGAAAAACCAAGAGGTAAGGTTTCAAGTGAAATAAAAAACAGCCCATATTCACAAACATTTGAGTTCTCTTTGATATTTGAGTGTCTTATATTTATTATTACCACCAGGCTCATGTCTTCAACTCAAAATCTGGTAAATGTGCTGCATTCCTTGCAAACTATGACACCACATTCTCTGCAAAAGTAACCTTTGGGAATACGCAATATGATCTGCCACCTTGGTCCATCAGCATTCTCCCTGACTGCAAAACTGCAGTTTTCAATACTGCTAGGGTAAGGAGAAGACTCCCCAGCATGCTGCAATTAGTTCATTTTTTTATCACATTTAAAAGTTCAATATAATGTATTCTCATCCGCTGTTCATACAATCATTGATATTTTAGAAATAAATTTGTTGATGAAGAAACTTGAGCTTTTCACATAGAATCTCTGTGAGAAAGTTGAAGGTGAAATTTGACATCTGATTGTAACTGCACAGCTTGGTGCCCAAAGCTCCCAGAAGAAGATGGTACCGGTCGGCAGTGCATTTTCTTGGCAGTCATACATTGAAGAAAGTGCCTCATCCACTGATGATAATACGTTTACAAAAGATGGGTTATGGGAACAAGTATATCTTACTGCAGATGCTTCAGATTATTTGTGGTACATGACAGAGTGAGTAGTTTGCTTTAATCACTCATTGCTTTCTTTGAGATTTTCGACATGCAAAAATTTGAAATAGTAGTTACAATCTTGCTGTTACTGATATTTTCTCCATAACTTCTATGTGTTCTTTTGCCACACAGTGTAAATATAGCCTCAAATGAAGGATTTCTTAAGAATGGCCAAGATCCTCTTCTCACTGTTTGGTCAGCCGGTCATGCACTGCAGGTTTTTATTAATGGTCAACTATCAGGTAAAAGAAATAATGTGGAAGTTTTGTAAGGTTGCTGGTTGCTAATATCAATGAGCCTTAAATGCATATCTTCATTTGTCAACAGCTCACTTTTGAATTTGTATCCTTATGCAGGAACTGCTTATGGTGGACTAGAAAGCCCAAAATTAACTTTCAGTAAGAATGTGAAACTGAGAGTTGGTGTTAACAAGATTTCTCTACTAAGTATTTCCGTGGGGCTGCCAGTGAGTTTTCTCACTTTTTTGTTTCGTTTCTTTCCTTCAAAAATGTTGATGACATTGAATTTTGATATTTAATTATCAAATTTGACCAATTTCAGAATGTTGGCACCCACTTTGAGAAATGGAATGCTGGGGTTCTCGGACCTGTCACGTTGAAGGGTTTAAACGAGGGGACAAGAGACTTATCTAAGCAAAAGTGGACGTACAAGGTTTGTTGTCTATAGATGTTCTAAAGTTGTACATCTGCTTGCCTTCTCACTGAAATTCAAAAAATTTAGGAATTTGGTAGCTTTTTGCATCACTATAGATGTAAACTATTATCATTTGTACGTAAATCATCTAGTGGTTTAAAACTTGAAAAAGACCTTTAATATTTTTTGTGTAATAGTATTATTTCTGTACCGTGAAATTCACATGTATAGAATGAAGTGCTGCCAAAAGAGAATTTTGACCTCATTTTGATTTTTAACACAAAATACGCTGATCACCATTGCAAATAGAATTAGACACTTTGTGAAGTTTTTGTTGAACCTAGCAAAAATTTTTCAATGATGCTAAACTTAAGGAAGCAAGTCTTCTCTATGCTAGGACTTTTTAATTCTGAAAAGTTCTCTGCATACTAAAGAAATATTCACAAGATCCGTGAATATTCACATATTGTTTATTTTTATTAGCAATAAAATGATAGAATCAGTTATGCAATGTAGCTTGAAATTGGGCATAAGTAATTCAATTTTGCATACAAGTTTTTCACAGTGATATTTTCCACAAGCTACACTTATTTACCTGTATTATTGCAAGCAGATTGGTCTAAAAGGTGAAGCTTTAAGCCTTCATACTGTTAGTGGGAGCTCGTCTGTTGAATGGGTACAAGGAGCATCATTGGCCCGAAAACAGCCAATGACATGGTACAAGGTGAGAACAATCTCAATTTGAGAATCCATTTCAATTAGTTTTCTGCAATTAATATAAACAATATAAACTAGATTTATTAAATCATTATACTTGTTTTCTGCAGACTTCTTTCAATGCACCAGAAGGCAATGAGCCATTAGCTTTAGACATGCGTACCATGGGAAAAGGGATGGTTTGGATCAATGGTCAGAGCATTGGTCGCCACTGGCCTGGATATATCGCACATGGTAGCTGTGGTGGTTGTAATTATGCAGGAACTTACACTGAGAAGAAATGTCAAACAAACTGTAGAGAGCCTTCTCAAAGATGGTGAGAACATGCTGCCACTTTCTTCTTGTAATCACTTGCTTGTCTAGTTTGAATATTTATGATGATGTTATTCTTAGGTATCATGTTCCACGCTCATGGGTGAAGCCGAGTGGAAACTTGTTGGTTGTGTTTGAAGAATGGGGTGGCGACCCCAGTGGAATTTCTTTGGTCAAGAGAACAACAGGAAGTGTATGTGCGGATATTTTCGAAGGGCAACCAGCATTGAATAACTGGCACATGATATCATCTGGAACAGGGAAAAAACTGGAATCCAAAGCACATTTATGGTGTCCTGCTGGGCAGAAGATCTCAGAAATAAAGTTTGCTAGCTATGGAATGCCACAGGGGACTTGTGGAAGCTTTGAAGAGGGTGGCTGTCATGCTCACAGGTCATATGATGCTCTTCAACGGGTAAAACTTCAACTCTGATAGTTACTCTTTATTTCCTTTCCAATTTTCATTTTATGACATGTTCATTTGAGACTATTTCTTCTGCTAGAAAAAGCAATTTACTTTGCTTAGAATAAAGAAAGCAAAATTGATCCTAGTTTAGTATTCTTGTATGGAAGCTTCTTGAGTAAACTTCTTTCCAAATGCTTACTTCAGCTGATCAGTTTGTCTACTAGTGATAGTTGATTTTCATTGAACTTGTTTTTTCCTCCAAATGATGGATTGTTTCAGAATTGCATTGGAAATCAGTCTTGTTCGGTAGCCGTGGCTCCTGAAGTCTTTGGAGGAGATCCATGCCCGAATAGCATGAAGAAGCTTTCTGTCGAGGCTGTCTGCAGCTGAAATTCAGATATTCCTGAAACCCTACCAAATAAAGGGAATCCAAGATTGATTCATTTTCAGTACGTAGACACCAGCAACTATTATGATTGTTTTCCTTTTCGATAATTCAAGCATAGGCATCCCGCATTTGATAAGGTGATGATGGTTTGACTTGGCCAAACAGGCAAAACCAAGTGTCCAACTATATACCACATAATCTAGCCACAGCCAGGTATAGATTGTGAAGTTGTTACTAGGATGCATTTATGTACATAGAAAAGCAATATATTTGTCAATTGTATAACTGATTGTTCCCATAGGCAAAAGTTTCAGTTCCTGAAATTTCATGTAGGCAAGGTAAGCCTTCAGCTTGCTGGGTTTCATTCTTCGTCTGTAAGTTTACAGTGGAAATAATTTCTATTTCCTTTTCATGTAAGAATAAGTTGGAAAAGTAATAAAATAGCAGCTGCTGCTTTTGATTGGCATTTGGGTTCGGAATTTTCCTTCAAATTTCCTTCTCGTAATTACTGCAAATCCTAGTATAAGCGATCGGAAACTTATTCTAATCTTGTCAATCTGTCCACTTATATGTCAAAGAATTTTTGGGTCCAAATTTTGGGCGTCCAGTATTCAATCCAATTAATCCATTTACATAAAATTTGGAAGATTGGTTTGAATTATAAGTTTTGAAACCCACACTCAATGGATCGATTCCAAAATTCACTTAAAACAAATTTTATATAATACATTAATGGTTCTTGCATTAACGTCAAAAAACTTACGACATCCTACCATCACTCCTTATAATACATATATATATATATATATATATATATAAATCTTAAAATTTAATCTTCTCACAAGTCATCACAGTTCCACTTTTCATATCCTTTGCCTTTTCTTAAAAGTAAGTATTTGTGATAGTAAATACTTGTTGGCTTTTGACTTTGTCTTGTGGCATGAATTTATCTTTTATAATTTTTGGTTTTAAAGTATTGTTTAAAAGAACTCAATTACAATATGCTTTCATTTTTTTTCTTTTTTTTTAATGTTCTGTATAAATAAATTTAAATATTTTTATCATAAATTAGGAATAGTAAATGGGCCAGATTATCTAGTAAAAATTTGGTCTATACAGGTTTATAAATTGAATTTAACTAAACTCGTATAAAATAAAAAAAGTTTAGCTTATATTAGCATGGGTTTAGGTAGGTCTTTTGTTAAAATTTTAAAAAATAATTAAAAATACTTTAAATAATAAAAAGTTAACGAGCCTATAAGTTCCACTCAAACTCGTGATAAACTTTATTCTTTTAGTCTAAATTGAGTTAGACTTAATTATTTGAAGGTTGAGTTATACTGAGCTCGACTGGCCTAATTTTGTTACTTATTATAAACTAAAAAAATTTGAATTCATCTTTTTATTTTTGGGTGGGCCTTTGGGTTTGACTAAAGTATTTGTGAATATTATTACTTTTTTTTTTAAAGTCATTTAAAGTTTATTTTTAAATTTTTTATTAATATTTTAAATACTATTTATTACATATTTCAAATTTTTTTAAATATATTTTAAATTTTTTATTGCATATTTTAAGTAGTATCTGACATTTATCTTATATGTTTTTATATATATTTTTTTGTTTTAAATTTTATAAAGGCTACTTTAAGTCATATACACTCAAAAATTTTTGGTTGTAATAATACTTATGAATATCATAGCCAATTATTGAACCCTTTAGCTATGAATAAGAAAAGGGGCAATGTAAAATCATATATGTCATCGTGGTTCAACTTTGACAATCTTTCAATTGCTAATTGAGTGAAGGTCATTACAAATAGTACATCGACAAAACTTCAAAATAATAAGAAAAAATTATTCTAAAAAATAGTGTCACTATTTTACAATGTTTTAATTTCAATTTCAATTAACTTAATAAATTACTAATAAAAAATGTCACTTAAAATTTCAAAAAAAAGTATTTCATATAATTTTTAATATAATAATAAATATTTTTTAAATTATTATCATTTGATTATTCTAAATTTAATGATAGCACGATATGATACAATAAATATTAAATTGAAATACAACTGTAATAAATTATATTTAATATCACATCGAACTATTGTGTCATTGTTTTCAATTATAAATTAGTAAAATATCATAGTGCGATTATTTTTATGCACTTACATGTGAAGAAACACTAGAAATAATACTAATATTATAACCTTAAAAATAGTAAAAATTACAAATATTGATATAACTAAAACAAAAAAGGTTTTTCATGTATACCTACTTTGGTTTTGGCAATATCTCAACACAATACAACATTTATTAAAATGTAACATAAGATTATAATTTTTAAAAGATATCTTTTTTATTTGTGAAGTTGTTATTTTTATCCGTTCAAACACATGTTTGTGGGACAAAATCATCTTTTGGCTCAAACTCTAATAATAACAACAATAAGTTATAGTTCAACATAATAATAATTTCTTAAAAACATAAAAATAAATTACTCTAAAAAAGTTTTTGATGATGGTGATTGGAATGAGTTGTTGGTGTTTAGACATAACATACATGGTGGTGAAGAATATGCACGTAGTGGTGGATTGGCTTGGATTGTGACAGTTAGGATCATCGACTTATCCTTTGGCCTACGTTTCTGATCATCGACAAGTCTTTTTGTTGTAAAAGTGGGCTCGGTAGATGGGATGACGATTAATTAATTGATTAAGGATGGCATGTGCAATTGAATGCGCAATAGTTAACGGTGAAATGATGGCATAGGCTTGTTAGTTTTGCAACTTCAAAAGGCATCATTGAAAATTGAATAACAATAAAGATAGTTGGGTTATGATTATCAATGATTTTAAGAGTCTATTTATGGTCTTTTGATTTATGAATAACAATGAGAAATGATGATAGTGGTGGTGCAACTATTATGTGGCATTTCGCTTATCATTTCATTTATACCTTTATGGGTTTGGTTTTTTTTTTCTTATTTTGTGGTTATTTTGTTGCGAATAGAAAAAGATAAATGGCTTTCATATAATAAAATCGAAGGGCAAAAGAAGATTGGAGGACATTTTCTGTGTTATTAACTCATCAAGCAAATAACCTTTATATAGGCTACTATACAAAATAGACACTACTCAATAAGAAGAAAACCAAAAAAAGAAAAGAAAAGAAAAGAAAAGAAATGACAGCGTGGACTATTATGACAACTTAGACTCCTAAAATTCTAAATCACTTAAATTTATTCAATAATATTTCCCTGAAACTGATTCTAGACATAACATTCAGTTTAACAAGAGTCAAACTTTGATGTACCATCCTTCAAAATAAATCTTTTGAAGAATAAACATCAAGCAACTTCGTTAGCATCTAAAATAAAGAAATCTGAGAGGCTTGGTAGAATATCAACAATCAAGTCACTACTCTTCAGTAAATTAGATTAATGATTCCATCATTCATTAAATCTCTCAAGAAATGATACTTTGTATCTATATGCTTGCTTTGATCATATAAAATTAGAGTTTTGAAGAACTTTATTTTTGAACTGTTGTCACAATAAATGAAAGCTTGCCTATCTTGCTTGAAATGAAGCTCCTCAAGAATCTTTTGTAACTAAATTGCTTGATAAATGCGTCATTATTATTACAAACTCAGCTTTTATAGTTGATAAAGTCATAATTGATTGCTTTTTTGAGGATCATGAAACAACTCTTCTTCCTAAATTGTTTGACAAGTACACATCATTATTGTTACATGCCTAAATGTGCCTTTTTCTATCATTTAAATCTCTTGCATGATTGCTTTTTGTGAATTCGATTAAATATGACCTTTTTCCCTTCTTGTAGAACAATCTAAAATCAATAGTACCTTAAAATAGTGAAAAATTTATTTTACAGCTAAGAGATATGTCTTTTTTGAACACTCTATGCACATGCTAATGAGATTTTCAACATGCATTATATCAGGCTCCTTGTTACAGTCAAACACGTCAAGCACCTCATTATTTGCTTAAAATGCATGCTATCAATTTTCCTTTCTTTAGGATCTATAATAAGCTTAAAACTCATTTCAGTTGGCTCTTAATAAGATTGCAATTCTTCATTTGAATTTTTTCTAAAATTTCTTACACACATACGTCTTTTAAGAAATAAAAGCTTTAAAAGAAGATTGAACCACTATGTTAAGAAAATAATGCATCATTTCGAGATTAGACATATAAAATTAAGTTGTTGTGAACTTCTTAAAGTTTTCAAACATGGCACTATCATTTCCAGTAAATATAAGATATTAACATATAAGTAGATAAAGAGAAATTTTCCCCTATCTCTAATTTTCACAGAGTGTGTATTCATATGGACATTTTTGAAAACCCTTTTTCAAAAAATTAACACCAACACAACTATACCAAGCTCGTAGAGTTTCTTTTAATTCATAAAGAGCCAGCCTTTACTTATATATTTTATGCTTATTTTCTAGTTTGACATAATCAAGATGTTGATCAATAAATAGATGTTCTTCCAAGTTTCTATAGAAGAATGACATTTTCATATCTAACTAGAAGATAGGCCATGAGTTTTGTGTTGCTAATGTGTTAACTAATCTGATTATATTTTGCCTTGTGACTGGAGCAAAAACTTCTTTAAAATCAATGCCAAGTTTTTGCTTATAACTTAGCTATAAATAGTGCCCTATATCTAGAGTCCAATCATTTGACAATCATTCACTTTTGCAAGTGTACAATTCTCTTTGTTTTTATGAAACTTGAGTTTCTTAAGTTTTTTTTGATACCAAGATTCTTCTTATTTATTGTTACTTGAGCAAATTGTTTTATACCCTAAGCTTATGATATTTGATTAAAATAAACAATATGCCTCTATTGCTTAGATTTATTAATTAGGCTCAAAATTCATGTGATGTACCTTTTTGCACAGCAGATACTGCCTACATATTTTGCATTTTTCCAAGTTTGAATGCTCCTAATGAGAATTTGAAATGAAATTTTTTTGGAAAATATCTCATAGAATAGTAACATAAAAGCAAAGTAAAACCAACTGAGAAAGTTAATCCCTAGAGCCTTGAAATACAACAACAATGAACATTACTGGGGCAATTAAATCATAACAGAATAGTTGCTACAACTGTTTGCATAAAGTAAGAATTTTACCAGTTAGATTTGTCATCAATAGTCACAACCTTAGTCATAGATAATTTGATAGCTAGATTAAAATGTTTCTTAGTGTAACAAATTAGTTTGTTAGTAGCATGAACCGGATACAAAAAACTTTCATAGATAAGTAGTTTAGCCAAAGTTCTAAACAAGTGGCTCTTGAGGGAAAAACATATACCGGGAAATGGCAGCTTAGATTTTAATTCCTGTAATATGTACCATAATGTTTGAGTAATATTTATATTCAGTATTACTAAGACTAATCCAATCAAAAGCTTTAATATGCAAGCCAAACCTTTGTTGTACAATTGAATCAACATGGTGAATTGGTTATGCTCGTTGATATAAAAAGATAAGATCACAATAACAACACAGTAACAGACTTCAAGAAAAGAAAGACCGATTATAGTTTTAAACTTTCTCAATTTAAACAAAATACTTTTGGCAGATAAAGTCATTAATGTGAAGCAAGGTAGCAGTTAGTCAAGAAATCGACTAATCTTGAACGTAAAAAGGATAAACTTCTCAAAACTTAAGAGAAATAAATTTTTAATTATTCTAAGTGTTGTATTAAAATAAAAAATAACATACTTATACTAACCTTAAAGTATAAAATCATAAAGAATAATAAAAACACCTCTAATTATAGTATGTATATTAAAATGACCTTGAAAAATGTCGAAATAGAGGTTTTTGGCCTCAAAAATGACCTTAACTTTGTTGACACATTAAAGAGCTCGGAAATGTTTTCATTAATTATGGCCTTTAAAAGATAGTTCATTACTTTGTCTAGTCTCCACAAATATTACAAATCAACTTACCTAGTATTTAGTTCACTAATTCAATCTAATCATTTGTTTGTAAATGAGTTGTGTTACTGAAGTTTAGAGTCGAATCGGATAGTTTTCGTAATGCTCGCAAAAAATAGCTAAAAAATTTACTGTATCGATCTGAAGTAATGGTTTTGGGTAGCCCATGCAATCAGACAACTTTCTTGCAAAATAGCTTTACTATTCTACTTGCAACTGATGTTTTTTTGTATGGAATAAAATATCCTATCTTTAAGGATCTATCAATTATCACAAAAATAAAATCATAATCCTTCATGTTCGAGAAAAACCCAACACAAAATCTATAAACAAATTTTCTCAAATATTTTCTAGAATTGGTAGAGGCATATAGAAACTAGTGTTTTGAGCTTGCTTTTTGGCGATTTGACAAATATAACATCGTTGCAAATGTTTGGTCACATTTCTCCTTATATGTAGCTAATAATATCTTTTCACCACTGCTACTATGGTCTTGTTATGTCCTAAATGACTAGTTAGACCTTTTCCATGTAAATTCTTAATTACCTTTTTTTTTTTCTCAAGGATAATCTTGGATTATATAACTAATTTTTTCGCATAAGAAATTTATCATAAATGTGAAAATCTTCGACCAGTAGTTTGTTGATACACTTTCTTTAAGCTTACTAAAATAAGCATTTATCTCATATAATTTTTTAGATACTTTTAATCCTATAATTTTCTATCTCAAACTCACTAATAAGTTTGCACGTCTATCAATGTGTCTACTACTTTATTGTGTACTTTTACTTTATGTTTTCGCTTAAATGTGAATTTTTACAAAAGTTGAGACATCTGACACATATGTCTTTATTGATTCCCTTTAGACTGTGTAAGTACTTCAATACTTCATGATTGGAATATAAAACGAATGCATGCCCCATCAAGTAGTACTCCCATGTTTTCAATACATGCACAACAAAGTAAAATTCTTTATCATACATTATACATTTTTGCTTGGCATCATTAAACTTCTAATCAAAATATTATATTAGCCCTTTTTTTATGAAAAGAATAGTTCCAATTGCTACTTTACTAGCATTAAATTCCATCTCAAAGAGTTTATCAAAATTTGACAATGTTAAAATAAGAGTTGCACATAATTTCTCTTTTAATATTATGAAACTCACACAACTTTTTCACTTTACTGAAACTTTTTTTCTTTAGATACTCAGTAATAAATGCACCAATAGTACTAAAATTTAAATAAATTATCAATAAAATATTGATATCTCATAAAAACTTGTTACTTTGGTTAATGATCTTGGTATAGGCCAATTTTTAATAGCTTGAATTTTGTCTTTATCAACTAAAATTCTATCTGCGTTAACTACATAACCTAAGAATAACAACTTGCTTATCATAAAATTGTACTTTTTCAAATTAGCATACAACTTATTTTCCTTTAGAACTGTTAGTACTTTGCACATGTATATGATATGCTCTTCCTCTGACTGATTACGAATTAGGACATTATCAAAATATACTATGGCAAACTTTTCAATAAATGGCTTCAATACTTGGTTCATCAGTTGCATGAATGTACTAGGTGCTTAAACAACTTGAATGGCACCATGTGTCATTTATACAATCTGTCCTTCATTTTAAAGGCTGTCTTCTACTCATCTTTAAATTTGATTTGAATTTAATGGTATCTATTTTAAAGATCAATCTTTATGAATACTATAGCCTTATATTGCAAACATACCATTACTTGAGAAATTAAGAATTTGTAATTGGTAATCTTTTTGATGGCTCGACTATTCGCACACATTTTCCAACTTTCATTTTTCTTTGGTAAAAATAATACTAGAATTACACGCACTTATGTTCTCCTTAATGTATCCTTTTCTTAACTATTCTACTTTCTTTTTACAAGTTTTGCTTTCCTGAGGGATTATTTGATAATAAGGTAAATTTAATAAGCGAACATCTAGAATCAAATTAAATAGTTACTGGATATCCCTCATGAGTGGTAACTCGTCAAGTAAATCTTCAAATATTACCTTTTTGAATTCTTTCATCAATTGTTAAATTGCTACTAATAATTTATTCATTGGTTGCTTTTTCTTTGTTGTCAACACTTGCTTCACAATTACTACATACACCTTATTTGACTTTTTAATTGTTGCTTTTACCTATGAATTGATTGTATAAGTGTAAAGATGGTTTGCCCTTCTACTTTTAAAGCTTTGGCTTTGAAGCTGCTTTTTATTGCTAATAAGATAAATTTTATACCTTTCTTCTCTAACATGTAAGTGTTTTTTCGTTCATCATGCTGTGCGAATATATCAAATTATTACGATCTATCAAATAACAAGTGACACATGTCCAGTTACCCAAATTTTTTCTTCTGCCTTAATCTAATTAATGGTGTATGGTTTTGGATATTTCTCTATTTTTAACCCCAAACTTTCAATCACTTTTCTTTTAATTATGTTTTTGCAACTACCCTTGTCAATAGTAATGTTAAATAGACAATTAGTAATGGTACACCTAATTCAAAATAATTGGTGTCATTAAATCTTAACTTCTTGCTTTTGTGTCAACATTAGTCTCCTTACCATATAATTTTAACCATCCATATCCTTATTCTCTTCATACTTTTTATTATTCTTATTTAAACTATATTGAAATTTATCATCCTCTTCTTTTTCCTTTTGCTCCATAATATTAATGACTTGCCTACGAGAATAGTCATTAGACTTATAATCAAGTTGGTTACATTTAAAACACTTACCAAAGATGAGTTTAACATAAAGGTTTTCAACCCTAGGCTTATCTTTAAATTCTGTCATCTTATGCTTCCTAGCCACTCTCCTTTCTTTGTACTGATTATTACATATAATGGTATCAAGAGTTGATGTTAGCTTATTACTAAGTGTTCTATAATTATCTCCGTCATAAGTTATGCAAAGAAAGGATATGTTATTTTCTTGAAATGCCAACTCTATTTTTAACACAATGTTATGTGTTTTTAATAAAATGTGCATGACTTGTACTTCAATTTTATCACTGATAATTGGTTTTAAACTATCAAGATACTTTGTAACCTGTTATCTTTTATTATTACTCAAATCATTCCTTTCCGTTAATCTCAAAAACTTAACTTTATAATCATAAAGAGACTATTGCCCTTAATAACACTTTTGGTATTTTTGCAACAAGATTTGCTTATAATTAGGAAGAAGAAAGTCCCATTATAATAACTACTTCATTCTATACCAATTTCTAATTAGTTGTTTTCCTTCATGGAACCAAATGGATTGCAATCTTTTCCACCATTCAGAAGCTCCACCTTTTAATTTGCATGCTATAATTCTCACTTTGTTTTCCTTTGAAATCTTTATATAATCAAAGAATCTATCTATTTCCTCAATCCAATTTAAAAATTCTTTAGTCTTTAAACTCCCATTAAAATTAAGAATATCTACCTTTAATCAAAATTCGTTGGAATACCTATTATGGTTGAAATAATTGTCACCGCATTTAAATGATGCATGTTTTATTGGCGTCCAAAATTTTGGTTCCAAATTTTTCGGTAATTAAAAGTGTAGTGATCACTCAAAATTTGTTGAACTTGTTGCCTGTATGCTAACTTCTTGAGTTCCTTATGTTTTTTGGCCTTAACATCATTTTCGCATTTAGTTGTTGATGCACGAATGTGTTGGAGAGGCAATACAACTCTTAAACCTCTTACAACTCTTAGTTAAGGAAGACAACTTTTAACCTTGAATTAAGTCTAAACTATCATAAGACAACTCTTGAAAAATAACTGAAAATAAGAAGATGCAAGCAATTTACTTTAAATTCTGCTATATTATTCAGATAATCTGTTTACATGATGTATGGCTATATTTATAGTAATATCAGCCCTTGAATTCCTTATTTGATTCTAAACTACCCTCTTAATTTGCCTATGAAAATGATTCCTATGTTATCTATAATAAAAAAAAAAAGAAAAATCTTACTTAAATTTGAATTTGTTGGCTTACTATATCCTACTAACGTTGAAATTCTATTTGGTGCAAAATTATTTTGTGAACAAAGTCAAGGCCTTATTGGGTCTGATTGTAGACTTGATTATAGGTTGATGTTGCATTTGGTGTGCCTATTCTTTCATAATCCTTTGCTGCTGACGGTAATAATATCAGCCATTGAATTCCTTGTTTAGTTCTAAACTACACTCTTAATTTACTTTTGAAAAAGATTTCTAAGTTATCTATAACAAACAAGAGAAAATTCCTATTTAAATTTAAATTTGTTGGCTTACTATACCTTCTTGATGTTGAAATTCTGTTTGATGCAAAATTGTTTTGCGAACAAAGTCAAAGCCTTATTGGGTCTCATTATAGGCTTAATTCTGGGTTGATATTGCATTTGGTGTGCCTATTTTTTTACAATGCTTTGCTGCTGATGGTAATTCTCATAAATGCTGGTGTTGGTTGTTGCATGTTGGTGTAAGTGTAGTGATGGCTTACAACATATGGGTGTTGATGATGTGCAGTGAGTTATTGCTAGTGGCATGCGTATTAAGCGGATCTGTACGTGCACAGTTTGATTGTTCTTTCAGCATTTTGTTCATACTGACAGATATGTTTTTTGGCATTTTACGAGCATTATAGGTCTCCTTGCGTGTGTTGCTCATCATTTCTTGTGTGCTTGTCAGCACTTTACACACGCTTTTGCTTTTATCACATGCAACCTTATGCATAATGGCGCGCAAGTAAGGCATTGCTTGTTAAATGCTTGCACGCGCTACTTGTGTGTCATCGCGTTCTGCCTGCAGGCTAGCGTGCGGTGTTTATGGGCTAATGTGCAATGCCTGCGCACTATCATGTGATACTTATATGTTATTACGCACAACATATGGTTTATTATGTGTGGCTTGCGTGCTTCCTCATACAATGACTTAGCATCTGCGTGTGCAGTAGAATCTTGGCGCGTTGAACTTTTCCTTAGTGGTGAACTTTTCCTTAATAATGAACTTTCCCAGCACATGTTAGCCTTTATGGCTTCGCAATCTACTTGTTGTTACTTTCGATATCTTTATTGCCTTTCGTGCTTCTTTGTTTTCTCAGATCTTTAACAATCCCCTTTTTTTTTATAGAGTCGTCTTATCCTCAAAGTGAAAGTCAAGGAATCGTTGTTGGATGTGGTCATAATCTTCCCAAGTTTCTTTTTCCTTGAGTAATTGATTCCACCAAATTAATACTCTCCATATTGGTCTCCCATTGTAATCATAACTAATAATGCAAAAGTTTAATACTTTCCTCGATTGGTGCTCAATTTGACCTTCTTTATAGACGTCCGGTAACCCAACTATCTTTTTCTGTGATAAGAATACATGAAAGACAAAGTGAAATTATGAATTTGGAGGAAATCTTAATCCGTATACTACAACTTTAATTTGTTCAATAATTTAGTATGGCATAAAGTATCTTCTAGCCAACTTAGTTGTAGCTGGTCTGCCGGCGCAAATTTACCTCTTGGGATGGATTTTGAGATAAATAAAATCTCCAGCCTCAAATTCTACCTGTTTACGCCCCTTATCAATTTGTCTTTTAATTCGTTCTCTTGCTTGTTAAAGGTCGTGCTTAAAGTATGGTATGCACTTTATATATTATGCTATTTCCCATTGTATAGCATACTAAACTTGGTAGTGCTCTAACAAAATCTACTTAATACAGGAACATTTTGATAGATGCGTGACAAGTGATATTATACCACAATTTTATCCATAATATGTAGTTCTCCTGTCATTTTGATGATTATGACGAAAACACTTAGGTATTGCTCTAAGGTTCAATTTGTCACTTCACTTTAACTATTAGTTTGAAGATGAAATGCCGATGAAACTATAAGATTGCTTTCTAGTTGAGTAAAGAGTTCTTTCTAAAATTTGATCATAATACTGGATCTCTATCAGATACCATAGTTTTAGGAATGAAATGAAGTCGGACAATGTGCTTAATGACATTTTGCACAACTTCTCTTGTTGTGTGGTGTTGCTTGAGTGGCACAAACTGTGCACTTTTGTTAAGTCTATCTACCATGGTTAAAATGACTGAGTATCCTTTACTTTTGGACATTCCAGTGATGAAATCCATTGTAAGGTCTTCCCACACTCGTACTGGCACTAGTAATGGTTGAAGTAAGCCTTTTGTCTTGCCTCCTTCGAATTTAAACCATTCACAAATGTCGCATTTATTGACCCTTTTCTTAATTTCGGCTTTGAGACCTTCTCACCAAAATAATAGCTTGACCCTCATGTAAGTGCAAAACTAATCGGAATGACCTCATTCCTTTGAATTATAGAAGTAGTTAGGAATTTTCTCTTTATATTCTAATGTGTTAGGTATATAAATCTACTTATTGTGCCAAATATACCTATATTTATGCAAAAACTTATCGACAATTGGCTTAGAATTGTTGATTTTCTTAATGAGCTCTTGGTTGTGAGTATCAAGTAAGACTGATTCTTTGATTTCTACTCACACAGCCTATTCTGCCCCACTAATGGTAATAAGATATGCTTTATTGTGCTTGCATACTACTCACAATATTTGTTCATCCTTACTTATCAACAAAACATCCACGACCCTATTTTTCTTGCTCGGTTTGTAGGTTATATCATATTCATAACTAGGTAATTTAACAAAGAAACTTTTGTTGCTTTGAGGTGGTGATTTTTTGCTCTATTAAACTTCTCAAAAGTTGTTGATCAGTAATGATGGTAAATTTTCTTCCAAAAAAATAAAGTCGCTAAACCTTTACTGCATGGATGATGGTAAACATCTATTTTGCATAAACTGACCAATGATTTTTCATAGGCTCTAAGGCTTTACTCATGTAAGCAATTAGCTTTCTTATTTGGCTAAGAACAGCACCAATGCCATCTTGGAATGTGTCGATATGTAGCCCAAAAGTCAGTTAAAATTAGGCAGTACTAATATGGGAGTCTCATACATGGCTGGTTTTAGAGTTTTTAAAGGCTGCTTCATTTTTTTTAGTCTATAAGAAGTTGTCTTTCTTTAATGATTCGATTAAAGGCATTACAATAGTGCCATAGTTGCGTACAAATCGTCAATAGTAACTTGTCAAGCTTAAAAATCCTCTAAACTCTGAGACATTCTTAGAAGTTGGCTATACTTGCATTGTCTTGATCTTATATTGATCCCTAAGTACTCAAGTTTCTTCTGCACGAATGTGCATTTGGATGGTCTCCATGGTTCTTTGAGTAGACCAATATATCATCAAAGAATATCAACAAAAATTTGCGTAACTATAACTTAAAAATGTCGTTCATGACCGCTTGAAAAGTAGAAGGTGCATTGCATAATCTGAAGGGTATAATAAGATACTCGTAGTGATTACTATATGTTTGGAAAGCTATTTTATGCATATCTTTTTTTTTCGTTCGAATTTGATGGTATCCGACCTTTAGATCAAGCTTGTTGAATAGCTTGACATCATGAAGTTTGTTAAGCATGTCATTAATGGTTGAAATCAAAAATTGATCCTTGATAGTGGCTTGGTTGAAAGCCTGATAATCAATGCAAAATTACCAAGTTCCATCTTTCTCTCTTACAAGTAGGACAAATTATGAAAATGGAGAATTGCTTGGCCTTATGATACCTTGCTGTAGCATTTTTTCAACTTGTCTTTCGATATCATTTTTTTAAAAGTGAGCATACCAATAAGGTACAACATTGATAGTTTTTGTTTCATCAATTAAAGGAATAGTATGATCATAATGTCATAAAGGTGGTAGCCCATATGATTCTTCTAAAATATATTCAAACTGATAGAGTAAAGGTCTTACTATCGATGACATGATTTTCTTCTTTTGAAGGTATTTTTCTTTATTGGTATCACTTGTGGTTAATAGGATGACGTAGCATTGTGTATCCTTTATGCACAAATGTTCAATGGCATTTGCCTTGCAATGATGTGATGCTAAATTGATGCCTTTCAGGTGCATTCTTTGTCCCTCCACATGAAATTCATGGTCATTATCTCATAATCGAAAGTAATTTTTCCTACTGCTTTAAACCTAGTATTGCCTAATACAACGTCTAGTTCTGCCAATGCTAGAACATGTAGTTCCGTCATAATGTTGACGCCTTGTATCTTCATTTGTGCTGCTTTGATAACTTGTGAGAACTTAAATTTCTATCCACTTGCAACCTTTACCTTAAAGAGGGCAATGTTCTCGAGTGATAATTGTAGTTTTCTAACAAACTTGTTGTTGATGTAGTTATGGGCTACTTCGTTGTCTATTAATACAAGTGCTTATTTTTCACCAATATTCGCCTTTTCATTATAGTAGGCTTAATTACTACCCTAATTACATTGAGATTAACTTTACTTTATTGCGCCTCTTTTAGGGAGTTTACTTAATCTACATTTCCATCGATGTCCGTATAGGCTACTGGTTCATCTTCTCTGCTAGTATTATGTTCTTCATTACTTATAATTTCTATAAGGTTAAATTGTCCTTTTTGCACTTGTAGTCAGGTTGCCACTTCTCATTAAATTTAAAATAAATATTTTTCTTAATTCTTTTCTTGACTTCTTTGATCGATAATCTAGGGGGCTTCTTTAGTTTTAGTGGTGCGGCCTTGTTAGAAGATCATGTTTTCTTAAATTTTTAAAAAGTTTTGCTAATTTAAACGTAACTCTATTGATGCTTCTCTCACCATTGATAAACTTTGCTAAGCGTATGCAATGTGCAAGAGAGGTGAGATCCCTCATATTTGCTTCTCTTATTAACTAAAGCACGAGACCATCGAGAAAAGTTCTTATAAGTGCATTGTTTGGCAAATTTTTTACAAGCTCGACTAATTGTTCAAACTTCTCAAGGTAGTTCTCAAGAGATCCATCTTGCCTAATCTTGGCTAATTGTTCGTCGAAATTTATCATATTAGATAGGTCAAATCGGTTGTCAACTTTTATATGAATTTAGTCTATCATATTCTTTTTTCTTTTTGGGCATAAGTGGATTTTAGCCATTTCTACCATTGGTTGGCTCACCCACAAAAATGGTATGAAGCAAACTTAATTCGTTCTTCCATTTCAATCCCATGCTTGTCGAAATAAAATTTAGACTTAAATCCACTCAATGAGATCATTTTTCTCAAAGGTGGGAAACTCAATTTTTACTTTTGACTTGATGTAATTTTCGTGGCTGAAATATTATTACCTACTATCCTTTTATGATGGTTGCCAATATGATGCCTCATGATAACCTCTCGGCCTTTTCGGCTGCTAAGATAATAACTCTTCACCCATAATGTCTTCGTCACTCTGTCCTTTATAGTGGTTGGGTAGTTGATTAAAAATGGATGACGCTTCTCTTAAACCCCTAAAACTTGCTTGCAGGTTCCCTCTTTCTTGGGAAGGAAATTACTCGCAATTAATCTCTTCTTCCAGTTCTTGAGGTCTTATAAGCTCAAATTATAGCCTTTTAAGTTGTTGGGGCGATATAATACTCTTTAATGTTTCTTTTTGGCTTTGCTTGCCCATGACGTTTGTTACTCGGGACATATCCTTCTTTAATTGATCTATAGAATGGATTATGGAAGCAAGCTTTGTCCCAAATTGCCTGCTTGCTCATTAAAGGTGTTTTGGTCCATTTTCAAGGCTAATATCCTTCCTCGGTTGGTCACAGAAAAATCCTCTCCAATAGCTTCCTGCTATGGGGTTTGTTGATGCTATTATTATTGTTAGGATGCCATTGTAATCATGCTGCGTTTTTCAACGAAATCATCAGATGTTAGTGTCCAAAATCTTGGCTTTAAAATTTTTGGCGATTAAAAGTACAGTGATCACTTAAAATTCGTTGAACTTACTGCTTGGATGCTAATTTCTTGAGTTCCTTGCATTTTTTGCCCTTAATGCCACTTTCGCATTCAGTTACTGATGCACGGTTCTATTGAAGAGGCAAAATAACTTTTAAACCTCTCACAACTCTTAGATAAGGAAGACAACTCTTAATCTTGGTTTAAACCCAAGTTATCTTAAAATAACTCTTGAAAGATAACTAAAAATAAAAAGATGCAAGTAGTTTGTTATAAATTCTACTATATTATTCGGATAATCTGTTTACATAATGCATGGTTGTATTTATAATAATATTAGCCCTTGAATTCTTCATTTGATTCTAACCTACACTTTTAATTTGCCTATGTAAAAGATTTCTAAGTTATCTATAACAAAAAAGAGAAATACTACTTAAATTCAAATTTATTGGCTTATTGTTTCCTACTGATGTTAAAACTCTGCTTGGTGCAGAATTCTTTTATGAACAAGGCAAACGCCTTACTAGGCCTTATTGTAGGATTGATTGTAAGTTGATGTTGCACTTTGTGTGCCTATTTTTTCGCAATGCTTTGTTGCTGATGGTAATTCTTGCAAATGCTGGCGCTAGCTATTGCATATTGGCGTGAGTGCGTTGATAGCTTGCGACATATGGATGCTGTTGATGTGCAGCGAGTTGTTAGTGGTAACGTGCATGTTAAGCAAATTTGTGCAAGCACTATTGAATTGTTCTTGCAGTATTTTGTGCGTGTTTATGGATATGTTTTGTGACATTTCGCATGTATTGCAGGTCTCCTTGTGTGTGCTGCTCGTCATTTCTCGCGCGTTTGTTAGTATTTCACATATGTTTTTGCTGTTGTCGCATAAAATCTCATGAATGACGGCACAACAGTTTGGCATTGCTTGTTGTGTACTTATGCGCTCTACTTATGTGTCATCGTGTGCCGCATGCAAGTTGGCGTGTGATGCCTACAGTATAGCGTGCGATGCTTGTGTGCTATCGTGCAATACTTGCGTATTATTGCACGCAGCTTGTGGGTTATTGTGTGTGGCTTGCATGCTTCTTTACACAATAATCTGCTAAGCACCTGTATGTGCGATAGGATCTTGACATGCTAAACTTTTCCTTAATGGTGAACTTTCCTCGCACATGCTAGATTTTGTGGTTTCGCGTGCTGGTTGTCACTTCTCTCGATATCTTCATTGTCTCTTGCACTTGTTTTACCTTCTCAAGTCCTTAACTAGTATTCCTTACAGGCCCTTTTAAATAATCATTTTCTTTGTCTAAATATTTTATACCAGTCTGCTATTAATAAGTTTGCTAATAGGTTATTTGCAAATTACATCTTCCCTGATATGTGGCTTTCGACACATTGGTTCCTGTTGACATTAATGCTTGGTGCATCAAGTCAATTTGTAATTTTTTCAAAATATTATTCTAAATATTAGAATCTGCGATCCACTCGTTGTTTTAAAACTATCAATGCACCCTTTTAATCTTACATCGCAAGTCGTAAGGCTTTGATTCTCTAATCTATGCCATAAAAATTGTCGCTATCTATAACTAAGTCATAAGCCATTATTGAAGGGTAAAAACCTCTGATACCAACTAGTGCAACAAGATAGCGTAATCTAACTGAGATATCAACCGGTCCTAAACTTAAAAACTATAAATTTCTCAAAATTTAAGAGAAAATTTTTTTAAATTATTCTAAATGTTGTATTGAAAATAAAAAAATAACATATATATTAAAACATAAAATCATAAAGAATATTAAAAATATGCTTAATTAATATATATATATATATATATATATATATATATATATATATATTAAAACAACACCAAAACATGCTAAAACAAAGATTTTTTGATACCAAAAAATGACTTCATTCTTGTTGTCATGTTAAAGAGTTTGGAAATTTTTTTCGTTAATATGCTATGTGTTTAATAGCTCTTCACAGATCAAAAACTATGATGTTAAAAAGTCTAGTACTAAGGAGTAATCGACCACATCAATTATCCTAGACAATTCCTATAAAGTATCCACTATACAATTATAAGTTGGATGCATATAAGATAATAATAAAAATAAAAGAATAATAAACATGATAAATATTGATAAATCAACATTACCAAGAAATAAGAACTCATGTCAGAAAAATTCAAGCACATAATAAAGCTTTGATCTGAATAAAGGTATTGGGAGAAAGTGCCAAAGTTAGAACTAATAGCTACTTATTTGATTATTACATATTCATGTAATATGCACCTGAATAGCAGTTTGCAATACCTACTATAATAATATCTATTGACTTAACTTTAGCCTACAACACATGTCACAACAATGCATGCACTAAAAGATGACCAATTATCAACCTTTACAACAAAATACATAAAGCAATATATTACATAATGATAATTGCATATAGTACAAGAATGAATGAAATTCTTATACTTGTAATCTTTAAGATTTGTAGTTTGCCTTAGGTACTTCAAATATATATATGTACTTTAACCATTTGTAACTTCAATTTTAAGAAAAACAATAAAACAAGTATTGGTTGCTTTTTTTTTTCGTGGTTTCATTAAGTTTTACTTAGTATCAAAGCCATACCATGGCAAATACACTTACAAGCATCATAAGTATCACTCAAACATTACCATAATAGCTCAAAATCAAGAAAGACATATCATTCTCTCATTTAGTTTACCTGTCAAGCTTAAAAAACATAACTTTTTGGCATAGAAGTCATAAGTTCTTCCAACTATTAGAGGTATTGATCTAGGTATTTTATTGTTGACATTAAGAAGATACCAGACAAATTTAATATCTCTGCTAATGATATACAAAACATCACAGCAACTAAAAACTAGATTTTCAACAATGGAAGAAACTTGACTAGTTGCTGCTTGGATTTTGTCCACAATCACTAAAAATGCAATAATTTCTTTCACCAATTATGTGATTTCCAAAGATTTTTGGAAAGCTATTTTCATATTCTAATCTTGTTAGTCTCATTCTAAGATTATGCAGCTCAAAAACCAATTGTAAATCATCAAGAAATGAACTTAGTCCATGAATGATTACTTGAAAAAATAAAAAGTACGATAAACGAACTAGCCATCACAGGAAAAAAAAATTTAGTGAAAAAGATTTGATTGAACATATTATGAATGGTTTAAGACCAAAATATGATGCCATAGTAGTGAACATCTATTTAAGCTTTGATTTTTGACACTAGAAGATGTATTCTCTTAATTGCCAATTTTTAAAAGTACACTTGAATGTAATAACATCACTAGCAATATCAATGTTGAAGCTAATATCATAACCAACAACTCTAATCCTCAGAATAAAAATAGAAACATCAATGATGAAAGAGACCATAATCCACAAACTAATAAAGTTAACTACAAATGCGGAGGAAAAGGAAAACCTAGTCAAGGACTATCTCAAGCTAAATTAATGTTCCAAATTTCCAACAAAGTATGCTATACTGCCACCGCTTATTGGTATAATGTTATCAAGAATTCGAGCCCAAAAGCGGTAGGACTTAAGGATAAACCTCTGCATACATCTCAACTCATGAATAAGCAATAAAAAAATGATGATATTTAGACATTAAAGCCATCAATTATGTGACTAATGAGTTAAATAATCTCTCCATCAAAAATGAGTACAAAGATATGGAAAAATCAGTTGTTAGGAATATAAGAAAACTTAACATTTTTACATATATGAAAGTTCTATTTCTATGCTAGAAATAAAAGACCTCTAAAACTAAAATGCATATTGCTTGTTCCAAGCATTATAAAAAGTAATGGCTAATTTATGATAATGATCTAATGGCTAAGTTTCATAATAATGATTTTGTTGTGAAAGACAAAAAGTAAAAGGTATTGCTATAATGAGTAATTAAGGTGGCTTATACCTACTTAAGGACTTAAAGGGAATTAAAAACAAAAAATTTAGTAGAAAAGTCAATAAGTTAAAGCCTCTGTTAGCAATTCCATTGTTAGCATCAACTAATGTTAGTTATCTATAAGCTTTAAAGTGAATTATAGAATCAGTCAATGAAAAAGTCAATATTGCTTTTAAATATTTTAGATATAATCTGTAAAAAACTTAGTCAACCCAATGATAAAGTTTTTCAAAAGGTCCTATCATCTTATAAAGATTTCAAACTCATTAATAAACTATAATTTTTATACTTTTGTAATGCTCGACAATATGAAAAAAAAAATCTAAAAACAAACTTTAAAAACTAGTCTTAACAAAACTAAGAGATCTTATCAAATTGTAAAAACTAGTCTTAACAGAACTAGGAAACAAACATTGACCTGTAGGCATTTGTTTCGATTATTTTTTTATGACAACTTCAAATGTTACATGAGCATTGTAGACAATCATACCAGATACACTTAGATTTTTCCCTGCAACCCAAAGCACAAAAATGCCAAACTTTTTATGCTTTTAAAAAATAAACTGACAAACACTTAGATTAAAAAAAATCTTAATCATATAAATTAAGTTAGGAATTGAATTCAAACCCTTTGAATATATCTTAAGGGAAAAAAAGATCACACTTAAACATTTATGCTTCTATATGTTCATTTAAAATGAAAATATAAAAAGAAAATATAGACACTTAACTGAAACATGTATAACCCTTTTAACTTAAGTTAACCTCTCATTGATTTTATGGTGAGAAACCTTTGAACACCCCCACCTTTTAATAAACATACTCTCAAGTTCAAATCTTAACCACCAAATTACAACAAAAAACAAAACTACAACTTCCTAAAAACCTTTGAATGTGTTTATTTTTCTTATCTAATACCTTATAATCATCATAAATTTGATTTTCATACTACTAAATACACTTTCATCGGTTACAACTTAAAACATAAAGGTTAAAAGTGTATGGATAGGTATGGTAAAGTTTACATATCAAGACATGAAAGGTTTAATGAACTTGAATTTTCTTTAGAAAAAAAAGATTCAATATTCACTTAAGCTAATAAAACTACATTAAGGTTAAACACATATGATTACATATTGTTGTTACTAATTTCATAATTCAATATCTTTAAAGGTCAAAGAAATGGTATGAAAACTCAAACCATTTCATAGTATACAACATCTTAAAGTCTTAAAGTTCTTTTAAAATCAAATACATGCCAATATGTTTAGGTTAGTACTTCTTATTCCTTTAAAAATACAGTTGAAAAGAATTAAGAAATGACTCTTATATAGGATCTAGATGAACATTAAATATACTTCTATGATAACTAAATCCAAAAATAGCATTTTTAAACCATGATTTATCATGCTGAAAGAAACAAAATCAAAAAGAAAGTGTACTAGAAAATATAGCTGAAGCCATGATGAATCAAAATTGAAACAAGCTATGATAGATGAATACAAGACATTGGTCAAGAACAACACATATGATTTGGAACAAGCTAAATTAAGAACAAAGATAATAGGTGTCATGCTCCCAAAATTAGGATTTGTGAATTAAAGTTTAATAGAATAATTTAAAGTAAAAGAATAGGATCGTGGATATTTGAGTGAAATTTTTACTATATATAGATAATATCAACAAAAACCTGTAAGTATTAAAATTTTATAACACACTCAATATTTTACATGAGATCCCAGCTACTATCATATAAAATTTATTGCATAAAAAATTAATATATTTATTTAACTAAATATGCATAATCTTCTTTCAATGTTCTGACAAACACAAAATATACTATAAAATATTCCTTCAAAATATACTAGGAAAAAGACATAATTTTCTCTAAGTTTATGTATTTTTATTTGCTCCAAAAAAGATTTGAAAAGTAAGGCGGGAACTAAAATTCAGTAAATATTCATATAAAACCGAGATTTTTAAATGATTGTAATAATAATTATATTTTCAATTAATCACGTCATAAATAATTATAAATAAGCATAGATAATGATCATTCAATAATAATATAATTTAATTATCACTATGTATAACGCATAATTTTAGAGTACTATTCTGAGATAATATTGTTCAAAAAATATATAACTTGTGTATTTTAGGGATTCTATACCTGAAGATTGTCATTAATGATTTCAAGTTTACGGACTTTTATCGTGGGACTAAAATCAGATCTATAGTCACCAGTGTTAAAGAAAAAGATCATACACTATTTCATGACCTAATCATACATAATAATAATAAAATAATTTATTCATACTATTTCACAATATTATAAACATTGAAAATTTAATTAAACAATAATAACATTTCTAAATTATAGAAAAATTTGTATAAAATAGAATAGTATAATAAACATATCATTGAAAAATAATTTTTTCATAAAAATTTAATATAACACTTTATTTTTCAGTTTTAAAATACTAAAATACTCAACTATATATGTATTAACTATTTGAATCAAGAGATGTCTGTTTCTATGTATCTCTACTGCCCTTCCTTATTCCTTCCTATTATCACCTAGCATCACTTTTCAAATCAACAGATAATTGCTAAAATAACTAATAACTTATAATACTTATAATAAAACACAAATAAAGTCTCAGTTTAAAATTCAACCAAGATCTAGTTTAGAAATTCTAAAAATTTTAAATTTTTAAAATAAAAATATTACTAATAAAAAATTATAAAAAAATTCCTATAATATAAATAATTACAAAAGTACTTTAAAAATATTTATACTCAAGGTTCAAAATTATTAGAATTTACCATTTCACCTTAAAATTATAAGAATTTATATTTTAACTCTAAATTTTTTTACTATTTATAAATTAAACTTCTGATTTATAAAAAAAGATAAATTATTATAATTTTTATATTTTCACTCTCGATCAAAATTTTATAATTTTTTATCTAATTTTGAACAATTTTTGAAAAATTTTCGGATCAAACTACTAAATTTAACTCAAAATCTATTGATTTAAAGTTCAAGAATTTAAAATAGTAATAATTTTAACCATTAACTATCAAAACAAAATCTATCTATTTTTTCAATTTTTAATAATTTTTATACTAAAATAAATAATTTTTTTCTCAAAATAAAGAAAAATAAAATTTTTACCTTCAATTTCTTAACTTTTTTCTTCTTATTCTTCCTCTCCTTTTTCTTTTCCTTCTCTTTTTTTCTTCTTATTTTTCTTTTTCTCTCTCTTTCTCTCTTTTCTTCTCTTCTTTTCTTTCCTTTCTTTCCTTTTTTCTCTCTTCTTCTCATGGATTCTACTAGATTCTTTTAAATTTTACATTCATCCATATATTTATACCATAGAAATTGGGTCAAAATCTTAGTTTAAAGTCTTTTGGGCTTGAAATTTTTTTCTGTTGGGCGTAAGTGTAACAATAGGCAACAAGTGGGTGTTTAAAAATAAGTGGCTGGTATTAAAAGATTTCATCAAAATATTGGCATTAACTTCATAGAAAACATTTAACCCAATATTTAGATCTTTAATAGTTTAAAATAGTAATCAACTTTGCAATGCATTTTTATTGAGAGATAAAATAGGTTGATGTCATTAATGCTTTTTAAATGGTAACTTGGCTGTGGAAGTTTACAAGGAACAGTTAAAGGGGTTTGAAGATAACAAAAAACCTTTTCATGTGTGTAAAATGAACAAACCTTTATATGGCTTAAAGCAAGCGCCAAGGTCTTAATATAAGAAATTAAAGTCAGCTTTAATAAGCTGAAGGTTAATAAATCTCAAAGCAAACATCTCAATCAATGTTCATTCTCACTAAGTAAGAAGGAATTGTCATCTTACTTATGTATATGTAGATGACATTCTGGTGACTAAGAGTAAAGAGATTCTAAATAGTCTAATAAGAATATCATCATCAATATAAACAAAAATTTCTCTTTAAAAGTACCAAGATGACTAAGCTACTTCTTGGGTGTAAAAGCAAAGAGAGATGCCCAAGGAATGCACCTTATAAATTGCAAACAAAACTTTTTACAAAAGCCTAATAGATGCACTACAATATATGACCTTAAAAAGGTAGAAATAAACTTTAACGTAAACAAAATAAGTCGATTCCAAGAGAATCTGAGGCATTATCATTTGATTAAATGCAAGAGAATATTGAATTATTTGCCAGGAGCCCAAGATAAAGGCCTTTACTACACAAAGGAAGGCAAAATGCAATTAGTAAGTTTTGGTAATACAGATTGAGCAGAAGACATTGATGGTAAGAAATCAACAAATTGTTATGCAATTGTTACAATAGGAAAGTTAATATCTTAGAGCTTAAGGAAATAAAAAATCGATTCAAAATCAAACACAAAGGGCGAATATCATTCCCTAATGTCTACGGTAGTTGTAATAACTTGGTAGAACTCATACTTGCTGAATTGAGCCAAAAACCAAAGTTAAAGTAAGCGATACAGTGTTATAAGTTAGGTACAATTTTGTTAGCTAAGAATCATGTATTTCATGGAAGATCAAAATATTTAAAGATAGATGTACATTTTGTTTGAGAGAAAGTGGCAAGTGCAGAAATAGAATTGAGATATGTGCCATTCAAAAATAAATAAGCATACATCTTTACTAAACTATTATTACTGAAAGCTAAATTTGAGGGGGAAAGTTAGAAATGGAGGTTGCTTATCCAATCATTGCCTATGCCTGCAAAATGAACCTCAACAATAGTTCACTCAGCCTTAGGCTACAACACTTACCACAACAATATTTGCTTTCTCAACTTTAGCAGCACATACCACAACAATGCTTACACCAAAAAGGGTTAGATTATCAATATTTACAGCAAAATAAATGAATCAATATAGTACAAAGTATCAACTGTTTGTAGTGCAAGAACAAATGAAATTTTTACGCTTTTCTATACAAAAAAGGTTAGATTATCAATTTTTACAGCAAAATAAATGAAGCAATATAGTACAAAGTAACAATTGTATGTAATACAAGAACAAATGAAATTCTTCCACTTTTAATATTTGGGGTTTGTAGTTTCTCTGAATTAGTTCGAGTATATATATGCAACTTCACCCTTGTAACTTCATTTTAAGAAAATCAATAGAACAAAAGTCAGTTGCATTTCTTATTGTGTTATACATAAAGTTTCGCTACTAAGCATATAAAACTGCATACCAATCTACTCTCTCATGACATTTCCTGCTCAAACAAAGGAAAGGCCATTTCAAGAAGTTTTGCAAAATTTTTGAAAAATTATGCTTTAAAGTAAGCATATCATGATACCAGAAAAGTAACATACAAAAATGATTATAAAACATATATTTTTTGAAAAAAGCAAAAAAAAAAATCAAAAAATATAGGAAAATGAGAGATGTTTTATCCAGCAAAAAAAAAATCACAAAAATTGAGGATGACCTATAAATGACATGTTGAAAAGTATAAAATACAAGGAACAGAAGCCCATTTACACAATTAAAGCAAGCTTTGGTATTCTCCTTTCTTTCTAAATTACTATTATTGACTTCATTACATGAGAATATATTTAATAGGCCATTCCTACGATGAAGATATGTATAAAGAGAATTGAAGTAATAGCAAACTTAATCACATCATACCTTAAAGATACTTCCTAGTTGTCCAGGGAGAATTACGTGGATAAATGACAGAGCAACTTTGATAGCGTACTGCTTCTTCTATCAATAAATTTTCTAGCTAAAAATTCGTACAAGAGTAATGAAAGATGGTAAAAAGATGATGAAACAGCTACTTTTAGCACGGCATGTAATAGCAAATGTGAAAGCCTTAAAATTAAAGAGATTATAATTCATGTATTCATTCAAAATATTATTAAAGAGATTATAATTCATGTTTTCATTCAAAATATTGATAATAATATGATTTAATATCTCAAATATCAAGTCCAGACAATAAATGACAAATAAGAAACAATATTTCACTAGCCAATATAAAACAGCACATACCAAATGATCTCAAATTTAATGAAATAATAAAAATGTTTCTTTTTATGTGTAAGTACCTAGAATGTCCCTTAAATTTCTTGAACCTTAATGCACGCTTTAATCAGTTCTTTGTAATCATGACGTGGACTTGAGCTACCAATGTCACACCTAGAACAAGGGTTCTTAACTTTGAAAAATAAAATAAAATTTTTTCCAATAACAATAAATTCAAAATATAGTCCTAAATCTTTCAAAACATATGAAATATAAAACAACATAAATTTGTTAAGAATTTTGCAGATAAGTATGAATACCTATTATGTTTTAAATAAGTAAATACAAAAGAAATAGTTCAAATAAAATATGTATCATCTAATAATTAATAGTTTGATAATTAAAAATACAAGTTAACTAACTTCATAAAACATACCTAATATAAAGTTGCTAAAATACCCACTTGATGTATCTCTCAATTCTCGAAAATTCAACCTCACTCTTTACTTTCTAAATCACCTTGAAGTCTACTTGAAAGGGAAAAATGAAAGAATGAACAAAACTACAATTCTTAGTATGGACATATGATTACTTACCTAAGTAGATTTTATGAAAATCCAACATAATTAGTATAAATAATTTATGTCCATTAATAAAATTATCGATGATGCTAACTCTTAAAAGATTTATAGTTTATACTAATATATAATAATATAACCAAAATCGGCATTAACGATTGATTTAATCAACTGATCATACATCAATGATAATCACAATGAGAACACATAATAATGTATTCTTGCACAAGTTTAGAAACTTGCACGAAGACATGTTGATAGTGTCCCTTTAATCAATCACGAATAGCAAATAATGTTGTAATATTTATTTTCATGTTTATATCATTATTAAATAAATTTGGACAATATAACAACAAAATTTCAATGAATCCACCATGTAGACAATTTATCAAACAAAATATTTATTCATGAAGCAAAACACATAATAAGCACAGCATAACTAAAAGACGTGTTATCCAAATATTTAACTATAAAATATGATAATTATTTAAAATAATTTTAGATTTATGATATAATCATAATTTTACATATTAAGAAAAACACAATCAACATAAATAATTCAATCCCTATCTTAATCATCTCAATTTTGATATTTGTCATGTCCAAAATATCATTTGATGAATCTAAATTCACATTTCAATTTTTCTCATCGAGCTAAGTTCTTATGGGAAATTGAAAATGAAAATTTCCAGCAGTGTGATAACCGATGCATAAAATTTCTTTCTTTCCAAAATGAAACACTTCACAGCTAATCGAGGATGATAAAATACTCGCAATTGTCTTCACTGAATAATCAATAACCGAATCAAATACTTAAACAAAATAATGAAGAAATTACAGGAACTAGTATCAGAAGAAAATATAGAAGATAATACTTGGAACACTTATTTCAGAATCATTTGGAGAAGCTGACTCGACCTTGGTGGCTTCGAAGCTCATGAAAGAGAGCGGTTTCCAAAACCATAACCCTAGAATCTTCGCTGAGGTTTAGGGAATAATTTAGCTTTGAAATTGAGAGACTGATGTCTTCAGTGTGGTTTGGGTTTTGCAGATGTAAAGCGAGTCTAGAGAAGAGATCACCTATTTTGGTGAAAAACCGCTTGCGAGTGGCGATAATATTAATATGAATGCTGGGCGACTATTTCCCGCCAAAATTGAATTGGTTAGGCGAAATTATTGGGGGCTTAGGAGTATGTAAGTGGGATTTCGAAATAACGTTCTCAAATTATTGTGGGTGGGCTTCGGCCAATAGACGACGGTCATTTGTTTGACACATGACAAGAGAAGACAATGCATAAACGTAAAAATGATAAAGTGGACCGCGGGACGAGAAAAATTTTAAATGGTGCAAATCCATCCTTTCCGATTACACAACACTCCCCCCTGAGAGTCTAATGTGCAAAGGTGAAAGTATTTGATTTTCAAATATCTTTCATAAGAAAATTAACACTAATATTAAGATTTTAGGTTTTTCTTTTAAAAAAAAGTCACTCAGATTCAAGCATTCAATAACTTTAAAAGATAGGTCAAGAGAGAGAAAGAGTTTTTTCCAAAATTCTATTTAATTTTTCTTGTAGCAAGTTTATGTAAATTCTTCGTTATGAATGCTAAGTATCTAATTATGTAAAAATCATGTTATTTTGAAGACTCGAAATTTAATAATAAATTTATGAATTTATTCTATAAATGTTTACAGATGAATGAAGTAAAATAAAATAAATTTAATGAGAGTATTTTAGAAATTTAATTTTTAAAAAAGTTAAAATAATTTTTTATAAATAAATATATATATATATATATATAATTTGAGTTTCTATCTAAATAGATAAAATAATTTTCTTTTTTTCAATCATCCTCAAACTCTTTTCCGATTACAATTAAATGTCAAAACAAATGTAAAACAATTGAATACTAAAAATAAATAACAAATAAAAATACCATACCAAATGAGAACTTAATAGGTGAATGAAATTTATCTCACAAATATGGATACAGTAAAAAGGATGAAAGGCAAGTGGGCATTCAATATAAATCATTTTAGGTGAAACAAATGGTTTAATCTAGACTAGAATTTAGCAACCAAGCATTGCAAGAAATGTTTGAGTTTCTCTCAAAAGAGGTAAAATAATTCATTTTTTTTTTTTAAATTTCTCCGTAAGCTCTTCTTAAGCTATAGAACTTTTGACATTAAAAAAAAAAAAAGAAGTAAAAATACCATATTAAAAGGGGACTTAATAGGAAAATGAAATTTACCTCACAAAATATGGACACATTATAGAAGAAGAAGATCAAAGCAGCATTCAACATGCAGCATTTTAGTCGAAAAAAATGGCTGAATCTAGATTAGAATTTAGCAACCAATAATAGTGAGAAATGTTGGGGCACCAACAAACCATATAAAGCCCAAGAATAGACCTTTTGTTTGTGGCCCAACAATAGCCCTCCCTAGTCCTTCCTAGTCCCATGTTTTGAAATTGCTTTAAACCCAACCCCATATGATGGCTATGGCCCCCCCTTTTCACTCCCCTCTTCTTCACCAACTGGAGGAGGTGATCAAATCATAATAATAATAATTTCAATATATGTGTGTGTGTGTGTGTGTGTGTGTGTGTGTGTGTGTGTGTGTGTGTGTGTACAAGGAGAAGCAAGTGATGAATATTTTATGATATGTTATCTATTTGGCTTACAACAACAACTATAAATAAGGAAAAACATATGACAAAAAAGTAAAAGAAGAAAGATGAGGTGAATAAGGCACACACAAGAAAAAGAACAAAAAAAAAGGGTAAAATCCAACATCAGTTGAGCAATTATTCCAATCTAACACTACTTTTGTTCCCCTCCGTCATTCTCGTATCAACTCCTTCCTATCAAAAATCAACAAACAAAATCACAAAAGCGAAAAAGTGCCCTCACTCATTGTCTTTTTATTCGTTGTAAAAAAAATAAATAAATAAATTCCAATACTTAATGTGGACCGATTATGATTTAAATTATTCCAATTTAATTTTATATACAAATATACTCATATCCTTGATAATAAATCACTAGATATATGATATTAAAAGAAATGTTATTAAGTTATCTCAACTAATACGGTAACAATCAAGAATTATTAATTAGTATGCGTATCCATAACATTTATCAATACGTATCATGTCATTTACAAAATTAGTAAAGAATATATATTTTATAAAATAACAATAAATATTTTAAAATTTATCTAAAAAATAATCTCAAATACAATAAATCTTCTTTACAGTCGTAACTTTAGGATTAAAATAATTTTATTGTTATAAAAAGGTTATAATTTAATAAAAGCGTAATTACAAAATTATTATTTTAACTTAATTATCATTAGTGCAAATGATATAAAGGTAAAATATACGTTAAATTAATAATTAATTAATAAATTACAATAAAAAATCTCATTTTTTTACGCGATTTCTACATCAATTATATACCAATGGATTAATCTCACTTGAAATTGTTGACATTACAATTTACATGCACATTAATTATAATGTATTAGGTATACATGTTTGATTTGATCTCAACTCTTAATTAATGGAGTAGAATCCAAGTATAGATGTTGATAAAAGAGATATAGAAATAGTTTTTAAAAAATTAGTACACGTATTTATGTAATGTTAGGAACATGTAAAGTCATCTTAAAAGATTTAATGTTTGCATTCTTTTTAATATCTTCCTCAATTATGCAAATACGCAATTAAATAAGAAGAAAAATAATCTTTAAGATGATAGTATGGAAGTCCAAAAAATTTTATGTTAAGAAACTTTAAATATACTTAAGGAGTTAAAAATATTTTAATTTTAATAGAAGATATTCATACCAGTGAGTTACTACAAATCATAAGTTTAAACATGTGATAACAATTCTAAAAAATAAATTATTATTCTAGATAATTTTAAAAAATATTTTATTTTATTTTTTTCTTTAATGTAATTTAGCACATTTATAAATAATTATTACTATGTAGATGCAAGTTTTTTAAATAAATTTTTTAAATTATAATTTATTATAGTATAAAATTTTTTTTTATTTGTAACTAGTTTAAATTAAGAATAAAATTTTTTATGACTATATCAAGTTTATTCCTGTATTGAGTATCATCGTAGTATTACAATACTATAAAATTTGTATTACGTTATCTGTATAAATAAATAAACAAAAGCTTACGTTCTTAGCTCTTTTCAAGTATGAATTAAAAAAATGTCATAGACATCTTTAAGATTTGACCAATGGAATATTTTAAACTCACTAGTTTCAAATACTATCTACCTAGACTCTCATTCTAAAATTGGATGGTTTATCTATTTTGTTATAATTACTATAATACCTTTTGAAGTTAATTGGATTAGATTACCTTCATGTTCATACAAATGATCTCAAGGAGTATTTTCAAAACTAGATCAAATTTGGGGTTTAATTATTTTTAATTAATTTTAAGTTTTTTTTATTTTACTATTATATTATTTACAAGTTAAGAGTATATTGTAATTTTATACAGTACTACAATAATACAGTTCATATGTATTCTTTCAATTAAATTATTTTATTTACTAAAATTTAAGAGCACTACAACTTAAATTATCATAAGAGTTTAAATATTAAATTGAACTTTTATTTATTTATTTTAAAACCCTAATATTGGCTTTTACCAAAACAATGAAGCCTTGCTACATCACGTGATACAAACTAACCCATTAAATTTGATAGCATGCTTCGTTGCTCAAGAAAATTAAATTTGGATGAAGACTGAAGAGAGGATGTTTGGAGTAGCATTAGGGAAGTCTATCACTATAAATTCACTTTGCTTTGATGGTTTGATTATGCCCTATGATAACGGGCAGCGCAGACAAACAGACAGATGCACCAACTCGATCTGTATAATTGTCGACTGTTAATGAAGCGAAGGCGAAGAAGTAATTACCATTTTTAATTTGACTGCGATTATCAATCCGCCCATCCATCTGTTTCTGTTTCTATTTCTATTTCTGTCTAAATACTCTCCTCTGTTTCATTCGAACTCAGAATTGACCATTTCAAAATTAAATTACTGTATTACTACAATATTCTAAATTACTGTAGTATTTTTCACATTACCAAAATAAAACTGTGAGTATCGATGAGTTGGCCGACAAATATCTTGATTAATTAATCCAAGATATGCATTTTTTTAATTAAAAAAAATAGATTTGATATGCAAGTATCTGCGCTTCCTTTAATGAAGATTTACGAGGAAGTTTAAGCTTTAGATTTAGTGAATATATATATATATATATGACATGCATCTTTTTTAAAGGGTGATTAATTTAATATATCCATTAATAATATGACATGACATATTAATTTGTCTAAAACATACAAGAATAAGAAGCTGGGTCCTATCTCATATTCATGTATGGTAATAAATGAACTCTAATACACTTCCTATCATGCCCACCAAAGATTTATTCATGAATGCTTTTATCTCGCCATCCAACCTTGTTGTTGGCCATAAATTAGATCAAATTCAAGTCAAACAATGTTAGCATATCTATAGAAACTCAACACCAGATAGTTACCGTAAAAATATGGTTAATTAACAAATTCTAACTACGCAATTCGCAAGTTTCATAAATTTGGGGACAGTTGACTTAAACAAATAAAGAAATATGAATTCTTACTAGTATGCACACTTGAATCCATTAAAATAATCTTTTAGGTAATACCGAAGAAGCCCGTGCAAACATGATTTTGTTTTTCTTTGTTTTTGTTGGCCTTTGATGTTAGGAAAGTCATGTAGTCAGTCGATTGTGTTACGTTCATTATTCTTGTTCGATGTTATATATGGCATGGCAACTCAACTATATTTCATGAAATTGATCTGACTGCAAAATTGTAATTATTGCGCCGTAGAATTAACAAATGTTATGTTTTAGGGTAGGTATATAAAACGTATGATTAGCTGATGATTTTGATGATCGAATTCCACGACGACGGGCTATCAACTGATGAAGACGAGCGATGTGTTCAGTTGGTGGGTCGCCCTTACTCCATTTACATGTGAGGTTGGTGAAAGGCACTGTCAACCTTTTATTATATTGTCCTTCCCTGCACCATAATTTTTGTTGCTCTCGCTTCCACCCTCGGTTAACATTTCTTCTCCCTCTCTCTCTCTCCTTAAACAAAAAATAAATCTCTAAAGCTGAACCAATTAAGTACACACACACACACACACACACACACACACACACACACATATATATAACTAGCAGTCAGATTGAGAAGAGAAGGAGAAAAAGACTGGTAGATATGCAATGATTTAGAGTATTAGGACGCTTAGCAGCTGTAATAATATTACAAACTAGTATAAGAAATAGAATTGAAGAAAAGTAAAGGCTGTTTTTATTAGAGAAAATATAGATAATTAATCAAGTAAAAGAAAAGAGACTGAAGAAGCAAACCCAACACATGACAATACACTCACTCCCTTCTTATAAATTATCCCTCTTCAGTTACTCATCTCAGCCCACAGTTTCTTCATATTCTTCTCTCCCTTTTGTTTTTCTGTTTTAATTTACATCACATTTCCTGTACTTTGTTTGCAGTTCCTCCTAGCAAGCTACCAGCAATAATGGCTAAGAAGCCAAGAATTGTCATCATTGGAGCAGGAATGGCTGGTCTCACAGCCGCTAACAAACTCTACACTTCCAGTACCTGCTCTAAAGATTTGTTTGAGCTTTGTATTGTTGAAGCTGGGACAAGAATTGGTGGCAGAATCAACACTTCTGAGTTTGGTGGTGATAGAATCGAGATGGGTGCTACATGGATTCATGGCATTGGAGGCAGTCCTATCTACAAAATTTCTCAAGAAATCAATTCACTTGAGTCTCAACAGCCATGGGAATGCATGGATGGATTCTCAAGCCATCCTAAGACTGTAGCTGAAGGTGGGTTGGAGCTTAATCCGTCTATGGTAGATCCAATATCCCATTTGTTTGACAGCCTGATGGATTATGCCCAAGGGAAACTGGCTGCTGAAGATAGTTCCAGAGCTGAAAAAATTGACTTCTACAATCTCGCGACTAAAGCATTCGAGATTTGTACTAGGAATGATGATTCTGGTAAGCTTAGTATTGGTTCTTTTCTTAGACAAGGCCTGAATACTTATTGGGATTGTTTGAAAGAACAAGACCAGCCTAAAGGTTGTGGTACTTGGGGCAGAAAGTTGCTCGAAGAAGCCATTTTTTCCATGCATGAAAACACCCAGAGGACTTATACTTCTGCTGGTGATTTGTCAACTCTAGATTTTATTGCAGAAAGCGAGTACCAAATGTTTCCAGATGAAGAAATAACCATTGCGAAAGGCTACATGAGCGTAATTGAACATCTAGCTTCTGTTCTTCCACCTGATTTAATCCAATTAGGCAGAAAAGTTGTTAAAATTGATTGGCAACCAGAAGGTCTGCAATCAAAACAGCTAGAAAATGGCTACGCTTCCAGTGCCAGGCCAGTTAAGCTACATTTTTGTGATGGATCTACTATGTGTGCTGATCACGTTATTGTAACAGTGTCATTGGGTGTATTAAAAGCTGGTATTCATCAAGATTCAGGTATGTTCAATCCTCCTCTTCCATCTTTCAAGACTGAGGCAATATCAAGACTTGGTTATGGTGTCGTTAACAAGTTATTTCTGCAATTGAGTCCACCACGTGATCCGGAAGGCGATAACATGAGCAAGTTTCCGTTCCTTCAAATGGCTTTTCATCGACCAGACTCTGAATTGCGGAATAAAAAGATCCCTTGGTGGGCGAGAAAGACAGCTTCTCTCCGTCCAATTTACAAGAAATCAAATGTTTTACTATCGTGGTATGCAGGGGAAGAAGCTCTTGAACTTGAATCACTTAGCGATGAAGAGATTATTAACGGAGTTTCAACAACAATCTCAAGCTTTTTGTCACAACCCCGCAAGGAATTGAAGTCTAAGTTGAATGGATTATGCAATGGGAATGTGAATCATGTGGAAAGCTCCAAAGAAAGGGAAGTGAAATTCAGCGAGATTTTGAAGACGAAATGGGGTAGAGATCCTCTATTCTTGGGATCATACAGTTATGTTGCAGTTGGATCTAGCGGTGATGATTTGGACAGCATGGCTGAACCATTGCCAAAGATTGTAAATCTCGAGTGTTGTGGTATCCCTAATGCTCCACTTCAAATCCTGTTTGCAGGGGAGGCAACCCACAGAACTCATTATTCAACAACTCATGGAGCTTACTTTAGTGGTCTCAGAGAAGCCAATAGGCTTCTTCAACATTATCACTGTGTTGGGGTTTCGGACATTTGTTAGTAATTTCGTTGTTTTATTTTATTTATTGTTTAACACCTATTTTGCTGATATATTTCTCATCATATTTGTTTCTTTCTCTTTCTATAAAGTGAAGAACGAATGAGTGCCAAAAAGAGAGGGTAAAAAAAAAAAAAAAATTAGGGAGGGGATGAAAGATATGGAGGGGGGGACCATTTTAGATGTATTGCATGAATTAAAGAAGCTTCTTTTCTATTATTCTATTGCTACTCTCTCTGCTTTGCCCTGGTTTGTAGCTTGTGAGAGTTAGATTCCTTGTTTATTAAATATATCTTTGTTCTTCAAAGCAAAACGCAACTAAGATCGAGTAGCATTGAATAATTCAACCAAAGAACAATAAAAAGGCCTGGATCCCACCTCGCTCTTTCTCTAGAGAGTTTGTTTTGGTTTGCTCGTAGGACAGGATCCGGTAAACCCGGAATTTTTCCAGCTGGTTATTAATGTCTCTTCCTCATTCGTTCCTTTCTGTGGCTGTGGCTTGACATAGTACTCTCGAATCCAAGCAACCCCTTTTCTCACTTTGGCAATAAAAACTGTATTTCTTTTCATTTTTAAGACCGCTATAAACTTGGGACAATCAATGAGCCTAAGCTTGAGCTGGCTAAAGTTTATGTGATTCATATTAAAATAAGGATAGACCCACCAATTGTAGGGTTCCGATAGACTCAATCCAAGACTTTGTTTCCAAAGTGTCCTTAAGCAAAATGCGACACAGGATAGGAAGCAGACAATGGCCATTTGCTGCCGTTTGATTTTCTGGATCGGTCATCTCAACAGGGACCCATTTCAATGATAGGTCCCATTCCAATTCCATGATATGGCATTGGCAGACATGCATACAATAAGACAGTTATAGCTCTGAGTCTTAAGCTAGAGCGCAGCAGTGGCCTACCCACTTGGTAGTACCATAGATTTATCTGTCAAACCGAATCCATCCTCTCTGGAGCTGGTGCTGGAGACACAAACCAACCGCTGTCCGCAAGTAGACACTCTCTATCGCCTCACCTTACCTTACGCATATGCATCACTGAAATTTTTTTACTTAAAAATACCAACTTATAATTAATATGTGCGTGTAGACGCGTGTACAAGCACGTATTCATGATTCATAACAAACTAAATATTTGACGAAAAATCTAAAAATGTTTGTAGGATCCTTAAAAACAAGAAGGCAGTGTGTAGGAAGTGGGTCCAGATGGCTTAATAATTGACATAAAAACGATAAATTTTTTCAAGACAAATCAGCAAAACAAATCAACAAATGTTTTTATTTTTGAGTGAAGCCAAAATGTGTTGAGCTTTATTGCGTCTGGGTGGATTGATTTTAAAGTGTATCCGTTTCGGGGCACTGTATGATCAAATCAATCGAGAGACAGAAACTCTATTATTGTAGTATAGATTTTTCCTTTTAACAAAGGCAAAGCAAAGCCAAAGCCGTAGCCAAAGCCAGAGCCAGCCTCTTTCCCCCAAAAAAACTGGAATGGCCCGCATGCTGTCTCTTCGTGGGCTTCAATCACCTTTCGATGATCTTGCATATCACAAACCAATCTGTGTCGTCCACTCTCTTGTCTCATTCAATCGCAATCATAAAAACAAAACCCAATTCACTAATCTCACCCAACATCTTAATTACTCACCTTGACCGTCTTTAATCGTCATTACCATAAACCAAAATTTATAGTCAAATTAACAGGATAACATTTCAATTAATTCAAAGAGTACAATCCAATCCTTCAATCATACGGACCATTGGATTCATGACACGTGTGCAATGAATGGCTGCTTGCGAGATGTTACATCTGATCTCACTTAGTTTTTCATCATGGAATCTGCTTTCATGTTCTTTTCTTTTTCATACTTTTTTGGCACTTAATTGCTACTAATCAATCATTGAGCATCTCCATATCTTCAAAATTACGAAATTTAAGATTCAAAGAACGGAATAATTTGGACAAGTAAAAAAAGAAAGGCTGTTGTTTAAGAAGTCAACCAATCTTAACACACTACTTCTGTATGATTACTTAATATATATATATATATATATATAAGTCTACTTGTTTTAGATAAAAATAATAATAATAATAATCTTGAAGTCTTTATTCCATAAAATCTCAAATTTAAGTACTGTAAATATACTTGAAGTCTAAATAAAAATATTTATTTCCAAAAAGTAAGGGCCAATATGAGAGAGTTTTTATTGTAATAAAATTATAGACACTGCAAGATTGGATTTTTATCTTGTGTTATTCTTTTACTAGTACTTAAGGTCTCAAATAGAGGCTCAGTTATAAGTTTCTTTCGCAACTCAGATAACACTTAAAAAAGATAGCAACTCAAATTTGAAACGAATACCTCTAAACCTATATCTATATTCGCTAAAAAAATTTAATATTAAATTGATTTAATATTTTATTATCAAACTCATTTAAATTAATATTTAACATTTATTAAATTCATGTGAATACTTGTAAATTTTTAACAAATTTTTTAATATTTTTAACTACACTTTTATTATTATTAAATATTAAATTTAAATTTATAAATTATTTAATTAAAACTGTAAATTTTTAGTATTAATTTAAAATAAAATACATCACTTATATAAAATATTAATTATATTCCACAAATAAAAAAGTTAACAAAATTATTTAAAAAATACATAATTATTTTATAAATATATATATATATATAATATAAAAAATTTAAGATAAAATTTTACAAATTTATAAGTTCAAAATAATAGTTACTAAATTCGTATCTTCATTTTACTAAGTTGTAGTTAGTACTCGCTCAATATAATTTTTATAATAGTAAATAATAATATATAAATTAATAAAAATAAATATTTATAAATAACAAAAATAATTAATTTACTTCATTGATAATTCTCATTGTTTAAGCATGTATAATTTTTAATTTTTATTATAAAATTTGAAGTTGATCATTAAAAAAATTAATTAATTAAAAATAAAATTATTATAAAGAAATAAAAATAAAAAAATTTAAATATTTATGAATATTTACTTACATCCATATCTATTCTAAAATTGTTAAAAATTTTATTTTATTTTTTCTCAAAAATTTTATTTTTAAAAAAAAATTATTTTTTTAAAAATTTGATTTTTTTCTCAGACTCACTGATAGATGTATCAAACCCGTGTCATAAAAATCGGATGTCAGCAAATTGGCGGTAAAACTATGCTCCCTTATCTCACTTGAATTCACTTGTACTTTTTCATGGTATGCCCTCTAATTCTATAATTGAAGTTCCATAGTACTTACTGTGTACCTTTTATACGTCGCCCTATGACGAGAGTTTTATGATGCGTAGACTTAGATTTCGATCGATGTGAGAATTGCTTTCAACAAAGAGTAGCTTTAGTTAATAGCGGCTGTTTCTTGTTTGATAATTAATTATGAAAGAGTTTTAAATTACATTTAATATTCTGAGGAGTGTTTTGTTACGTGACTAAATATTATTTTTAAATTGATCAGATAATTAATATTATAAATTACTTTTTAAAAGTAAATTTATCTAAGGAATTAAGTTTGTAATAAAGTTTATAAATATATTTAATTTTAATATTTTTAAATATCAAATATATATATTTTGTTGTTGTTAATGTTTTAACTATAATAATTATCATAAAACATAAAAAAATGAAAAACATAACACACAGACCCCATGATATAATATAGTACAATCAATGTATATTTAACATTTTACCACTTAAGCAAGTGACTATTATCTCAGGTACTAAAAATATTGTCAAATACTAGTTGTTACAAATCTTCAATAAAATGATGACTTTAAAATCTTGGCTCATTGACCGCAAAATCAATGTTAGAAATGATTGGTGCTCATTAAAATATCACCATCCGGAGGTGTGGAGCATTTTTTTTTTTGGGGTATTTCACCATCCATTTGACTTGTTGTAGTATAAACAAATATTTATCAAGTATATCACGAAATAAATAACATCAACGTTCATCAAAAATTTTATTAGTATTGAAATATTTTTATGTTTATCCTGTTGTTCAACTTTATTCATGAATCTTTGTTTAAAGTTATAATTGGATATGGTGATGCTAAATTTAAAAATAATATATATTTTATACAATAAATAATAAATAATTAATAAAATAATACTATTGATATCTAATTTTTGTCTACTAAATGTCAATACATGTTTTTCTTTATGAAAATCAATTTCTTAAAATTCACTTCCATGACCTTTTTGTCTAATGATTTTCTGAAAAATAAAAAATAAGTTAAGAGTACTATTTGGGCGATAATCCTTTAATGCCTAAATTAGTAAAAGATTATCTTAAATTTGTATGATATTTTGAAAATTAGTGCAATGAAAACACATATTTTTTTTGTTGCCTTTGTTGCCTAGATGCCTTTTCCAAATACTTTTTTTAGATAGAATGACAATGAAGAAAAAGAAGGATTTTCGAATGCCTTTTCTTATGTTTTAGCCTTTAGTTACATACTACAATTATTATCTTCTCATAATGGGAATACAACTCTTAATAAGATTGTATTTTAGTAGGGCTCTAATAAACATTACATTCTTTATTTTTTTTAAGTAAGGTTAGGAATTTCGCTTTAAGGGTTTCTACTAAAATTCAAATAATATGAAGATACTTTAAATCTTATTTATCCTTGATTCGGTGAACTTTTATCCTTGGTCCTATGAACCATTTTAACTTCATGATCTGAGGACAACATCCAAAGACAACAAAAGTCATTAATTTGATGTTGCCTCATTTTGATGGCATTCTAATGAGAAAGTTGTTGTGTTGTGGTGGCCTTTTATTAAGAACTTGTGCAAAAGGGGTGTAAGCATACATATAGTGAAAAAATAAAATATTTTACATTTACTTGCTAGGATATATGCAATAAAACACTAGCACTTTATACATAAGAAAAAAAAATTAGAATTCACGCCTATATGTGCTGATTGACTTATCAAGCTAAAAACACAAATTAAATTTAAGTATCTATTTGTTTCTATGGTATTTATATAGTCAGAAGGAATTTGAATATTAGATCTTGCATTTTTTTTTCTATGTTTGTGCTAAATCCTACTTTAGGGTTTTGATTTAAAACAAATCAATTTGATTTAGGCTTTCTTTTTAAGTCTAATCTATTTAATAAAGTCTATATTAATAAATTTAATCTAACTTATTAGGTATGACAGTAGATAAGAGTTAGTAAACAATGAAAAATATCGATTTCAATATTTGTTTCTGTTCAAATCTCATTAACCAATAATTCAGGTCCATACGGAATGAATTTTCTTTAACCTATAATGGGTCTAACTAAAACCAATATCTAAATAGTACAAAAAGTTCTAGTCAAATTTATGATTCTCTGTTTATATCAAAATTTATCTTATGAATTTACGCTTTCGTTGTTTTCAATCTTAATATGTGATCCAGAAAGGTCTCGTAACAATGACAGTAATATTAAAATCTAATTTTAATATTACAAATAATGAGTAATATCTAGTAATACATTATAACTACACGAGTAATAAAAATATCAATAATTCGACATTACCTTATCTGTGACTAATATTATTATATAATTTAATCATTTTATCTTAAATATCTTAATTGGACACAAGATATGAATATATCACCTTGTATAGTTTAATATTCACATTGTTTTGATATTTTGAGTAAATTTATTCAAAAGAATAAGATTAATATTATATATAGACTCATTAAAATATTACCATGTATTTTCATTGTCTTACTTAATCAAATGACTCAGAATATCACTTTTATTATATAAGAGAAATAAAAATTTTATTTTAATTATAAATATCTTTTTGTATGAATCATAACATATCCATTTTTTTTTATAGTCTACCTTATTATAGATGATACTTTAAAAATTTTTAAATATGTTACTCTCAATGTTAAGAATTATGATGACCTTAAATTTAAGAATTACATATACTAATATTACTATAAGAATTACTTATAATACTCATATAATGATTTATTTACTATTTATGTAGTCGATCAGTCTAAATACATTAGTTCATTAACTCGTATTTATGTATTGACTTGATATCTTATATCATGACATAAAATATATTATTATTAATCACTACACATACTAATTTATATATATTATTATTGCCCTATTTACAATAATATTTAATTAAGGATATGTAAGAATAATGTTTTACTAATTGAATATACTATTTTAAGAACATTATTATATCTATTTATATGTAATAATAAAATAATATAAAATATATTAATCGATAATGTTATAATATGTAAGAAATAAATATACTAGATATCTAAAAAATATAATTGAATTTTAAGGTATACACTAATAAAAGGGTCATTTCTAATAACATAAAATTATTCTGATTGATAAAAAATAGCATAACCTAACAAGAGTTCACAAATTTTCAGTATTAACAAGTTTTGAGTATAGTATTAGAAATTATTAAAAGAATTTCTTTTCTCTTCTTCCATATATTCTCTAGTGCTTTATCTTTTTCATTTATTTTTTTATATTATTGTAAGTAGGTCTTTGATGAATGTCCTCATTTTGTTGTGTCCTCATCATATGTCTTTATTTTGCATCACATTTGATGTATTCTTGTCATCTCCTTAGCTCCTTTATCATTAATAGTTGGAGAGTTACAATGCCTAACATAGCATTTGTTTGAATTTCAAAAGAGCAAAAAAGAAAAAAAATGGCTTTTATTGAATGAAAATTTTTGTATTTACATTAATGAAAATAATATCTCTATTGATAATATTTCCTAAGTATTTTTAGTATTTTGTAGTCCTTTAAATGAAGACACATTATTTTGATTCTTTTGTACTCAAGCTTATCTTTCTAAAGATCATATCACTTTCAAAAAAGGCTCTTCCTTACACCTTCTTATTATAATAGCTAGCTATACTTTACTAATATGTGTAGTTTATGACCTAAATGTGATATTTTTTTCCCCTTTATTAAGTCTAAATAAGCACAGATAAACTTTATATTGGCATTCTCATCAGAATATGTTCTTGTAATAGTCCAAGACCAACAATTAAGTATTTATTATTCACTTTGAATAAAAATGGGCTTTCCTTTTAGACTTTGCAAACCAAAACTCATCTACTGACTTAAGAAGGCCCCAAAAATATATAATATATAACCTAAAATCACTCACTAATAATGTGAAATATGATAATTTTCTCTTCTTTAATCTTTACATCCTCATAAAACCGCCAAAACAAATATATCAAAGCATAGAACATTTACACATTGGATCATAATTGGTTCTGATAATAAACATAATAAACTAAGCCTAATAATATAGTAGATATTGCTACTTGAGGTGCACAGCCCGTAACAAGATCACTATTAAATTGTACAACCTAAAATAGTTTTATTTAGTAGGGAGGATCCAAATTATATAACATATAGCCTTAACTTATCCACCAACAGTGTGAGTTCTGACATTCATTCTTCTTTTAAAATTCGTATCTTCGTGAGGAAGTCATAAAATATATTTCACAAAACATAAATATATCATAAAATATACCATCAACATATCTAATCACTAGTTAATTATAGTACTAAATATGATAGTATTGGCTCAAGAATTGAGTAGATAATCTCTAATTTAAGTACACAGCCCATGTGAGTTTGATTTTAAGCATTGCAACTCTAAATGCATTTATTGGTTAAAAGGACATGAAGTTATATAACATCAATTACTGATGTGGGATGTGCTAATAAAAATAATATAGCAACATTATCCTTAAATGAAATTTGAATAATAAGTTGATTGCTGGAAATTGAACTCCAATCTTTCTTTGTGATTTGCGACTCTCTAGGGTCTCAATTAATAGTAATAATATTTTAATTTCATTTATAACTACATGTCTTTGTCTATTTGAGTTTTATTTAGGATCTTTTTACATGGTTTTGTATAGAACAAATAAAATTCTTTAAGTAATCATTCATATATTGGTATTACATTAATAAGAAACCATGTTATGGCCAGTTGTTAGGATTAAAACTCTATAGTATTTGCCAAGCATAATGCCTATAAAAAGTTTTTTAATAGACATTTTTTTTATAATTATTTATAAAAAAAAATATAATCTGAATCATTACATAATGAGAATATTATAAAATTTTGTTTCACTCAAGTGAAGTTGTATACAAATTTTTAAAGTTAACTCTTGTAATTTCAAATTTTTCTTAATAACTTTATTTATATACTCAAACTAACCTACCTGATTTTAGTTGGTGAAAAGAAGTGAAGCGGTGATTGATTTTTAACTCCAAGCACAAACTTTTGAATTTTTATTGGTCAATTCATTTTTCATTGTCGTAGATGATGGTATTGGTCATGCTACATCACCAAATAATATTCCTCCATACAAAATATGTAATCTTTATCTCTGTTGGTTTTATTAAGGATTTAGTGTGATAGAATCCTACATTAAATAGGAAAGAAATATTTTTGAATTTTATAAAGGCGGATTCTGCACATTTTATTATACATATATTTTGAAGAAAAAGTAATAGCTCAGTCTGTAACAAGTAGTATCAGTATCAAATCTATTTCGATTTCAATATTTTAGTTAAACATTCACGTGTACCGAATGTATCTATGAAAAGTTTACAAGTTTTGAAATAAAGTAGGATTGAATGCATCCACAAAAGATCTATAAATTTCGAGATAGAACAAGACGGACATGTAGGGAGTCCTACTATAATGAAAGTATTATGGAATTAAATAGAAAAGAGTGTGATAAAATTTCACATTAACTAGAAAACTGACATTCTTAATCTTTTAAAAAAAAATAGTGACTCAGCCAATGATATCAGCCTCCACGTATTTTATGAAGTAATCTACTACTGTAATTACGCAGTTTACTTGTCCTTGGCTTTGTGAAATTTGTCTGATAGGTCCAACCCCTATTGTAGAAATGGAAATAGGGTGACAAAGCTGGTAAGTCTTCTAGGAGGCTGCCTAGAGATATTCAAGTGGAATTAAGAGCCTTTGCAAGTCCTAATTAATTCTATTGCATCTTTATAAATTATCGGCCAATAATATCCTTGCCTTGAACTCCTAATGCTAATGTTCTGACACATAAATAACTCTTAAATATGCTCATATATATCTCTTAGAGAATATAGTTAGTCTCGTTCTATTTTATATACTTTAGATATGAATAGTAGGCTCTTAAATAAATCCTACCTCTAGAGCTTATCTACCTTGACACAGATGGCATTGTAAATTTCATAATTTTTCTCTTCTTTTATTTTATTAACTTAAAATTTTGGGTCTACTACCAACTTGTGAAATATTATCCTCGGGTTAATCTTTGGCATGTCCTTATAAGAGTAAGTGAAGATATTCAAATATTCCTTTAAAACCTTACTTATCCTCCTTTTCTATTCGTCAAACAGATTTGTCCTTAATTTAACCTTTTTAGTTGGATTCTTAAGCTTTAACTGTACCTCTTTCCAACTCTTCCACAAGTTTCACTATCTTAAACTCGTTGTTTGCCCTCGAATTGTCATCAGGATTAAGAATTACTATAAAAATGCAGAACATTTTCTTGGCCTTTGTTACGTAACAACTTTTGACTTTTCTCTAATTGCCCGAAACTATTTTAATCTCATCTCTTGGAGGAAATTTCAGCTTCAAATAGTAGATAAACATTCATCCTTTCCATTTCTCATATCCCATCAATATCTTATAGGCCATTGGATGATCCGCTGCTAGAAAATCAATCATCATCGTATTCACATGAGGCTTTTGTCTTGTGGCAATAGGAAGTTAAATGATCCCAAGGAGTATTATGCAACAATTACTAAAATCAAACATAAGTGTTTGTACTCTTTCTAGCATCAAATTCTCTACTTTCAACTTGTTTAGTGTTTCTTTAAAAAGTATATCCACAGAGCTCCTCGGGTCAATGAATATCCTATTCAATTTCATACTTGCAAATTTTTTTTTAATTATCAAAGCATCATTACGATGGTCATCTACTCAAAAAGAGTCTTCCTTACTGAACTTATTGGAAGTTAATGCATCTTTTGATTTTTTGCTGACTTGTATGCTAAAGATACTATTTTATCCAATACAAGGTCCTAATGAAAACTTAGAATGATAGTTGAACTTTAAATGTAAATTCTTCTCTATCCATCATTGAACTCAACTATCTCCCCTTTGTTTAATCTCGATTTGTCACTAAAATACTAAATTTTGCAAAGATGTCTTAAACCTGATTTTCATCCATCTAGTGGACCTTTATCTTGGTCTTATAGACCTTTTTATTTTTTAGTAATCTTCATGACTTGAGGATATCATAAGTCATTGATCTGATGCTGCCTTATGTTTGGAAATGAATAATTTGACCTGACTTACTCTTACTATAGAAAATGGTCTTCTAATAAGAAACTTGTTATGCTGAATAGGCCTTCTAATAAGAAATATAGGGTGCTGAAGTAGGTCTTTTCTATTGACATGTAATTAATATGGTGGATGAAAAATATCATAATCAACAATTATTAAATGCAAAAATTAAAATGACTATTATACTTATGATTATAAAATTATTTTTAAATAATATATTTATATTTAACTATTGTTAATCATTTTTTTTCTCCCTTAAAATTATTAAAGTTGATCATTCTTTGCTTGTGGGATAAAAAAAATCTTATCATATTTGCTTAGGGTCTCCAATTTCTTTACAACAATGATCAATTTTTTGATTTTATGCAAATTTTAGATAAAAGAATTCTGATGACACACACTGAATGCACTGTTACGACTTTATTCTTTGTAAATGAGAATTATATTACTTTTTTTCTGAAATTTGATTTTAATATTTATAGGAAGAGGGCTAAGTCAATGATTGAATACGGAGAAGAAAGAAAATTGATTAAAAGAAGTAATCGTATAAGCGTCTCAGTTTTTGCTTTATAAAATCCTATTGATATTATCATATCATGAGAAGAATTAAACAGAGAGCATATCATTGTCTACCTCTCCGCATATTTTATGTAAAGAAATCTACTCATACCAACTTTAGAGCTTCCCCCACTTCTCATGTTTGCACAACTTATCGTTAATCATTAACCTTCCCTTTTATTATTATTATTATTATCAATAAACACCAAACTCATTTAAAAATTCAAAAACATAATCTTCCCATGTTTATGATTTTTTAGTTTGACTTGGGATATATTTGACATTATTTTATGATTGTTTAATTTTATGAAATAATTCATTTTATATTTTTAAAATTTGATTTCAAGAATATATTTTTATAATCTTATTAGTATATAATTTATACATAACTAAATATATAATTATACTAACTTTAATACTATCATAATATGTATTTAATATTTATTTTGGCTATTATATAGCCTTAGAACACCTTAACAAGGAGGTTACAAAACATTTATACTTACTTTTACAACTCATTACACTTTTAAAGGTATAATTTATCAAACACTTAATTGATTCTCTTCATAGATAACTATTTTTTTTAAAAAAAAAAATTAACTAGTAATGATTATTATAAAAATTATAAAATTTCTAACATAACCCAAAACATCAAGTTATTTTATTTTAAAGTAACTGTAAATCAAAAGTCACAATATTTTTATTTTCAAAAATCATCTTAATTGTAAAGATTTTATTTTTAGAATATAAATATATATAAGAGTGCTAATTTTTTTTTAAAAAAAGTATTATTACATAAATAATGTTATGAAATATTTAATAACAATTCTTCAAAGTATTACAATATATCAATTATATCATTAAAAAAATTATTTTCACAGACTTATTGCAATTTTAAATTTTTTTATATATTTTAAATTTTTATAAAATATTTTAACAAAAATAAAAATATATTAAAATATGCATAAACTTGGTATGACCACTTAATAAAGGAAATATATTAAAGTATTGGCAGTGGTTGGGAAATTGCCGTGACATGGAAGTCAGCCCAGTGAATGATTGATGAGGAGAAGTCAATTACAGCCATCAAATTTACCATGAAAATACAAGCACACGACGCGAGACTCTTTAATGAAATGATTGCACTTCGTATTCATATTCTTGTTCGTTTGCTTCTCCTCTCTCTCTTAATCACATCAAAAAGACGATTGCGTATAGGTAATTATGGATATTTAAGGCTGCTGAGGCCACTAAAACCAACCAATCTGCTCTTACTTTTATTATTATTTTGTTACAACATAGTTGTGGAAGCAGCAAGCAGCCTATCACAAAAAGAGCAACTTAAATTCAAATCAAAGAGATATTGGTTTTGCTTATGATGGAGAGTTCAAGTGTAAATCATCATCAATATTCAAATCAATGGCCGCACTGCATACTGCTCAATCTGTCCGCCATTGCCCTACCCTTATTCTCACAAGGAGAGGAGTCCCAAACTCAGGGGCTTGTGAGCCCAATCCAATTCCAACCAAGTATTTAGTATGACACTTCATATATCATTACTATTCGCCACATCTGTGTTCTAATCGTCAGTACACACCTGTTCTAAATCTTATTGGATGCAGGTGGGTGTGGCTCCATTTATCATTACTCCAATTAATAACAGAAGCAAGCTTAAATTTGGTGGCGTATCGAATGGGTTAAAAGTGGCAGGCCTGCCTATCGAATGGGTTAAAAGTTCTGGCCCCATAAAAATGAGCTTGCAATTTCCTGAGGTCCATTTACGGGATTGTTTTTAATCCTTTTCCCTGTTTGAAAACTTTTTGACCTATTACATTCCTTTGTTATTTGTATCTTTTTTTTTTAATTTATGATAATTTTACTTTATAATAAATTTTATCAAAAATACTTACTTCTCTTCTATGTTATTTTAACTATTAATTAACTAATTAAAAATAAATATAATTTTAAATATTTTAGAAAATATACCTATCAAGTTTTAAAAATTAAAAAATAAAAATAATAAATTAAAGTTTTACTTATAAAGAATAAATAAATTAAAAGTATATTTATTTTTTAATTCATTAATTATAACCAGGGCAACAAAAATGGAAAATATTTGATAAAACTCCTTATTAGTAGAATTACACATCATTAATAGACCTATAGTTTTTTTTAATATGGAGTTTCTATATATATTATAGTAGATTTTCCTAGAATTTTTTAAATTATTTTTTGCCTATGAATAGGAAAGTTATTAGTAGCTGGGAATTAGCAATTTTTTTTTATTTTTCTCTTATCTCTTTAATATACATATTATTAAAAGTCTTTATTGACTTAAACATTGGAGAGGGTGTGACATCTCACCTTTACCAATGTTTGTTTTACAATAAATTTATCGTATATCTAGTTGAGTGAAAAAATTAGTGTCAAAAGTTGGTGTAGTTTTTGGAAAATAGAACAAAATGTTGATGCAAAATAGTAGACATGATTTTAACTAGACATAATGACAACAAAAAAGAAAAAAAAATTAAAAACAATAACTGTGAAATTTTTATGCCAAATAGATAAAATTTTTACTAGCCAATACTTTTGTTTACATTAAAAATGGATGTTTTTCATAGTTGCTAGTATTAACAAGTTGAGAGAATGAATCCTTCCTTTGCAGAGGATTTCATTTATGTGAGCATTATTAGGAATGTATGTTTTCATAAATCTTGGTATTATTTAATCAAAGATCTTAGCATTACTTTATCTTTTAGAAATGTATGTTTCCAAAGATCTTAGCATTATTACACTACGACCCATATCTGTTTTAGTTTGCCAAAAATGAATTCTTCCTTTGCATTCGTTCTAGAAAGATACCACATCAATACCGCTCTATGTATTTTTTAGTTTAAATGATCTTGTTTACATTAAATTCAACCTCTTTGTTTTTTCTTTTTCTTAGTTGATGGTAGGTGAAGAAAATCCACACTAATGACTACATTGATTCACACAAAAAAATGTTTTATTACTATATATTGGTTCGTATTAATTTTTGTTAATGTTGCGTTGCTCTTGCAGTTGTGTCCACTGCATCCATAGAATTCGGAGGTCTTACTTAATGAAATGTGATCCTCTTCCGAAATATTGGAGTTTCAAGAATTCTCAAATGTTATGGATTACAAAATTGGCAGCGATTCTCCTCGACTTTATGTTGTTGCTCTTGCTTTTGCTTATGGTCCTCTTGAGCTAGTCAATCTTTATGTTTCAATGAGTTGTTGTTTGTCTTTTACACTTGTATTTTTTGCTATCATGTTATTTCATTTGGGACACGGTGTCACAAAACTTTGCAAGAATTACAAACTTATTGTTGGAGATAATTCTGAACATTAGTATAAATTAATTGGGTTTTATGTGAAAAAGACTTTATGCTGTAAATTACGTTTTTTTAATAAAATGTGAGATTTTTAAAATAAATGAATAGTCAATGGCAACCATTATAATAGATTTGAAAGGGGTTAATTGGTAGAAAAAATGTAAGTGTATACATTTTCTATTTTCTAATTAGTTTTATATGAATAATTTAATTAGATTTTGAAGTCTAGGAACACTAAAAAGTGGAATAAATTTACTTGAGAAATGGCTAAAAGTATATATTTTAAAGATTTTTTTTTTTGCACGGGTATTTATGTAGTTGTGAGAATTGGTGTTAGTTAATAAACGTTTAAATTGAGGTAAGTGTGTTTTTTCACAAATTTTATCATAATCTAAAATTTTTATGAACTTTATCGTAAACTAAAAATTTTACAAACCTGAGAAGAAGTATGCGAAGAAGTATATGATATTACCCTAATAATGAAAAGTCTAAAACAATACTATGCCCTTGTGTGACTGGTGACTGCTGACAACTAGAATTGGAAGGACTAAAATAGATTAGGCTGGGCTGGGCACGATAGCTAACTTAGCAGTATGTGCAAGGGAAAGGCCTTAGTTTACCCGCCATGCCGTTACATCACTTGCATTCTCACTCCATTGTGGTTGCAACCAAGAATTCTTTTTAAAAGTTATCGTCAATTCATTGAATACATAAAAATAAGGAAATTGTTGTGCCACAGCGGCTGTAACGTTACACTAGCCATTTTTATCCATTGGATTTAGCTAATTTTGATTTAACAGTTAAAATTTATTGCAGATTAAAATATTAGAACAATCAGCTACTGGGTGGTCACTGAAATTATGAATCTTTTTCTTCACACTTCCTTCAGCTCGATGCACACTCCATCGTCTTTGTAACTCAACCTTGGTCTGTATCTTTTTCTTCACACTTTGAGGTTGCATCTTCTTCTTCGCGGTCAGGTATACATCTTCTTCTTCAAAAATCTAGGTCGAAAATTCTCTCTTGCAAATCCCCTCATGGACCAAAATCCATCTCATAATATGAACAAAAGCTAATCTTTATTCTTATCCATGACAAAATGCACCGACATTATTTGTCTAAAGCAAAGAAAAAAGTTATTTTCAATTTGTTGAGGTAAAGTTGAATCAAATTGAGAATGTGTAGCTTCATTTGATAACAAATGATAGCAAATTGTTGTTTTTTTAATTTTAATTGATAAACTGTTATTTGGTCATATGAGTTAGATAGTTTGCCCATATACAAGGATTGTTATTTACCTCAAGTTCGTTTAATACATTATTTTTTTCGATTAGTTGCAATATTTGTAATAGTTAAATTACTTAAATATTCCTCATAGCTAATTTACTTTTTTTTCCTTGCATTGTAGAGTTACCATTATCCATGGGTATACATATTGCTTGCTTGCAGTTGAATTAAATTAGTTTTCTTGGTTATAATAATATAAAATTTTAATATGGCGGATGCATGTAAGGAAAATAATACTGTAGTGAGTTTAAACGGTGAATCATGTTTTACGTACGAATAATAGATGTTATTTTTGTTGATAGTTTATTGCAATTTGGAACCACTCAAACTTTCAAATATATAGTGTCCTTATTTCAAATATTCATTATTAATTGTATTTCTAATTGTTATGGCTAGAAGATGTGACAAACCCTGGTGAATGTCCACTTATTATCATGCATTATGTTTTTCAAATTTTTTTTTAAACTTATGTTTATGTATGTGCTGACTTGTAATTATGTGTTGTAGTAGATATGCTCTAAAGCTTATCTATTTTATTTATATTTTATTCTTTTCATTTTATAACATACGTTTACGAAGAAACGAAGTATAAATCTTAATTTGTGTAACCAACACCCTTGTAATTTGTTTGATTGTGTAAAGAGTATTTTTGCTATTTTACTAATCTTGAGATGTCTATTATATTCTTCTATTTCTTATACTTATGAGAGCATGCTATTAATGTGTAATAAATAAAGTTTCTTCATAAGAAATTCAAAGTACAAATGGTTTTTTTTCATTTTTATTTATATATTATGAATTTGTATTGCTTTAGTCGAAGAATATCAAGCCTGTGTTCAAAAACTCTTAACCATCAATGGCGTCATGTCGTCAAAGAAAGGCATCAATTAAGGAAAGTTTGACAAATATTAAGATAATGAAATGCAAGGTACAAACTAGGCAAAACTAAAGTGATCTTGCATGGGCAAATTATTTGTAAGTACACTCTTTTTTAGTTTTTTTTTTTAACAATGCATGACACTGTTTGTACATAATTTTGCATTAATTTATAAATATAGTTCGTTTTAAATTTGTAGGAAGAAAAAGAGCAAAGAAGTAAAGAAAATAACTGATAATATAAAGATTGACAAACTCATGAGTGTACTATGTGATAAAAAATTATATAAATATGAATTCATGATATACATAAAAAATTTAATTGTTTGCTTTTGTAGTTTCAAAAACATTTGGAAAAAGAGTATGCTAATCTCCTTACAGAAGAAAAGACCATATATATGACAATACATCAAGCAACGCTAGTACACAGCAACTATAGCAGTGATCCCAAAACCAAGTCAACAGTCAATAAAACAAGTACCTTGTCAAGATGTGCCCCAGAAAGATTTTAGAAAATGATATCATTTTTTGATGAGTAAAAAACAATAGTGCAATATCTTGGAACTAGTAATCTTCTGCGTCTAAGTTGTGGGAGATTAGATCGACAATTATGCGGATAGCTCGTTAACGAGTTTCATCCACCCACCAGAAGCATAACAATTCATGGGAGAGAGTTTCAGTTAACTTCAAAAGTGTTTTTTCATATTATGGAGGTTCAAGATAAAGGCACTCCCATTTAGCTGATTGGTATGGATGAAGATATAACATTATTGCGCAGTCAGTTTTGCATCACCTTTCAGGGCATAACAATTACATGTCATAAAGTTACTACAAATGTCGTACATTATTAATGAGAGTTTTAAAGTCACTTTCACTTTGTTCTTGATAGAAACCTTGCTCTACCCTACATCAACTACATACGTCGACTTTGTTTGCCCGTATGTGGTTAAAAATACTAACGAGACACCAAACATAAATTGGGTCATATAGTCCAACATTTTGGTTGATGGTATTGACAAATTTAAGACGATAAAGAGTAGTTATCTCAACAGTTGTCTTATCTTCCTTCATGTATGAGTCTTTCAGTACTCGATTTTTATATTATGGTTTATAGGTAAGACATTTTGCTGACATTATTTGATATGTCTACGTGAGTACACAATTATTCTATGTGTCTTAATCCACATAACATGTGCCAAATTTTGACAACAATATGCATCTTGTTATTGTTAAGACTAAACCAGAGGTGAAATATTTTAACAAATGGGTGGACAAAGTTGAATGTGTTGAAAGTGACAAAATATAATATTGCTTAAATAAATTTTTTTTAAGCTTTATCATTACATTAACAATTAAGTTACCAAATTTAGATTAATCTCAATATAATCATTTTAACATTTCAAGATAACCAATACTAGTTCGGTCCTTATATTTATTTGTGGCCCAAAACAATTGTATAAGGTGAAAATATGATGTATAATTTTGTCATAGCAATGAAAATTGTAATGTTCTTATCGATTGTGATTATCTAACAGTTCAAATACAGTTAATATAGTTAAGGCACAAGCAAAATATAGAGTTTGGGGGTGGAATTTATAGTGTCAACCTATAGTTTTTATCACTTTTTAAATTTCTTTCCTAGTGAAATGTGAGAGATTTACCTTTTGATTTACTAAAAGTAGATGAATTGGTAGTTTTATTACAACCTATTATTTAGGAATCAAATTTAATTTATTTTATGTTACTTCTTATCTAAATTTATCAGTTTGCTTCTTATTTGTAACAGTTCTTTACTTGGGCAGTTGAAAGCTTTCCATTTTATATATGTTAGTTCCTGAGTTATTTGAAATAAATAAAATAGATGAAATCTTTGGAATGGCAATTGTATTTTTATTACATTAGCTAAAACATATATATATATATAGAAATATACATATACATATATTGTATATTTATCGTTGCTAATGTACAAAAATTGAACACTTCATATACAACCTTATTATTGTGTGTATGGATTAGCAATATGATTGGTGCTCACACACTAAAGCATTAAATTAGAAATAGTATTACGGTGAATTGGAAATAATGTCTAGCGGCCTTGTAGGTTCCACTTCGCAAAGCAGTTGAAGTGTGCCCTCAAACTCAACCAAGCAATCAACAATCGAAGGCGAAGATAGAACTAGAGAAAATTATTAAAGAGTTTTAAATAGCTTAAAAACACTAAGCACATAATTATTGTGATGAAAAAATTTGACAGTTTAAAATGCAGAGCGTCACGGTTAGAAACATACTACGAATAACATAAGACACACGTCATCGGAAGCTCTTTAAAGGCTACAGATGAGATGATCTTTCAAGAATATTCTTCACCGATTACCTAAAAAGCTACAGTAGAAAACTTAGTCATTGTTGAAATCTCCTTGATGGAGTCCAGTAAAAGACAAACCTATTATGAATGACAAAGTGATAGCTTCTATTTGGAAAACTGATAAGGAGGCCATCGACTGTAAAGTTGCTCAGATAAATAAGTAGTTAGGCTCCATTTGTCAAATATTAGGAATTAAGCCTTCAAATGGTGCAGATGTCTCTAACATTGATAGCTTGCCAACAACTCTCTAGCCTATGCCAGTACTGATAGATGAGGTACACTTTACGTGAATAATTAGTTTCATGTTTTAAATCTACGTTTTTGCCCCTTTAACTTCATTATGAATTCCACGAAATAGGACAATTCTAACATAAAGGTAAAAAAAAAACATAAAACCATAAACTTCGGCCAGTCAAACCCCTTTACATTTGGGGCTAGATCGAATTCGGTACCCAAACAAATACCAACTTTCACTTTACGATTTTGTTTTTCATCAAAGGTGAGGGAATTTGTGTTTAATGCTAGAGTATTTGAAGTTTGTGAAGCTGTATCTAATTACGATCTTAAAGTAATTCAATGGATTTTTAATATAAAGGTTGATTTGGGGTAACTTATAATTTGTTTACTTTTGTTCTTGGCTTTTGCCCTTTTTGTACTCGTCCTTTATATGTTTAACTTGTATTTATAGACGATAAATGGATTTGTAATAATGTCATGAACGTGCTTTAATTCACTCTTGTTAATTTTTATTATAACATCGTGTTATTTATTAACATTGTTCTGCTGCCTTGTTATGTTTACCGATTTATTCACATTTTATTTTCCTTGAATAAAAAAGCTTAGTTGACATGTGGTAGACTATTGATGGTCAATTTTAGTTCACTGGGTTCAATTAAAGCAATATATGATAGAATCATAAGCTATCTTGTCCCACTAATGCACCTTTCTTTTTACTATTATTTGTTACTACCTCTTAAATTTGATGACTCTCATTTTGTGATAAGGTGACATTTTTTTATGGCATACTATAGTTAGGGAGTTTATTTCTCATATCGTTAGTGGCTAAATAAAAGTCAACTTATGAAGTTGATGCCAAAAGAGTGGCCTAAGGAATATGCAAGTATAAACATTTATACTTCCTTTAATTGTTTTCTATCGGTTAAGTTTCGAGGACATGTAACGCTCTATGTTATGTTTGTCTTAGATGATTGGCTTCATTACAAAGTTGTTCATGCATCGCGAGTGACTAAAGGGTGTCAACAAGCAAATTAATTGATTCTTACACACTAGATATTCGATTAGTTGTTCAAAAATTATGAAATTATGAATGGAATTTATGTTTATGTACAAGTTGACATGTATTAAAACGTCATGGTCAATTACCAACCTTTTTGGCTTCATTAGTTTTAAACATTACTCGTGAATTTCTTTTTATTGACAAATTAATTGTGTTCTTAACATAAATGTTGAGATTAAACATAATAACGCGAGTTGAATTATATGTATTTGTATGCAACAAATGATTTGTGCAAATGATAACTCTCCTAAAAATTTTCTCTGTGTGGATCAATCACATCAATGGTATATGTGGGTCCTTCATAGATGTGAAGAAATCACTCAAACCTAACATTGTGCATGTTTTTTTGTTTTATATCTATCTTGAACATACCATTTTAATTGTAATAGGTAAGTTATAGATTCACGTGCCAATGCATGATGAGAGCGTGCATTGGTTTCTCGTGTTAATCAAACTTTGGAAACTATTGGCTAAAATATGGGATATGTTACCAGATGGTAGAAGTTTGCCACTATGAGAACGCTATGTGTGCATTATTGTAAGTAGCTTATGCGGAAGTTATCTACAATTTGGATTTATCCGTCCCCGCTTACATCATAATCTACATTTGATTTTATTTTCTTGACTATCCAACTGAGATCCCTTGATGTGGTCCTGAAGCAACAAGTGAGATGTTTTGTGTCGGTTATGCTATGCACTTATGTATAATACAAATTGGTGCATAGGACTTGTGACAAAGACTTGAAAACATGGTGCGCGTTTCTACTCCAAATTGTATAATTTTTTTTTAATGTCTGACATTGTGAGAAGGACAACCAATATATTTTCCTGCACATACTTGTTATTTGTTTACTGAAAAAACCAACTTTGTTTTTGTATAAGGACAACTAATTTCGGGGTCATTTAGCTAATTATTGTAGTTTTCTTGCTGAATTATACTTTTTAGTGCTTAGTATAATATACAAAGAAAGGGGTTATTTGTAATGTAAACATACAGTGAGCTTATAATTACTCGATTAATATTCAAGCAAGAATGGTAATCCTATTGATAATTGTTTGTGTGAATGGTAATCGTAGTGATAATTGTTTCAATGTTAGCATCTAATTTGATATTGATTGTTATTTTATTATTATAACAGTTTAAATGCCTCGTTGAGGTGGATTTACATGGTTTAAAGTAATGAGATTATATAGGGTACGTAAATTCATGCTTTTATGTGTGTGGTCAACCTATACACATTAGTAGCCACACATATAACATTATTCGAGAATTAACAATTGACCTTCACCACTTCTATTACAAATAAGGACATCAATTGCCAACAAAGTGAGTGGATTTAGGGGTTGTCGGATGTGGTTACGTGCATTGGAGCCATTAACGAAGGTAGAGCTTCCATGATATTTTGATTCTTGTATTTTTTAGCGGGAAGATTAAGGTTGGTTTGGCTAGTAATGTTGGAAAGTGGGTTGTCATTTTATCTCTGACCTCGCAAAGGTAAATGAAAATATATTTTGGTGGTCATTATCATCCAAACCCTAATTGTAGCCTAGAATTGTATTTGAGGTTCACAGTAATTTGATTAACATTGAGAAAAATGTTATCAATGCTTAAGAATTTTAGTAAAATAATGCCAAATGCATCAAGAACTCGATTGTAAGTATCGGTTGACCGAAACAAGTGGCTTGAAGGTACTTCATTTCTGATCTACTGAAAAAGATGTTCAGGAAGTGTCAGACTAGCTGATGGCTGAGTCAGATAGTCAAGTATTTTATTTGGTTCAACCAGAAATATAGTCAATATTTGTGACCTTGTTCACATGTTTTTACAAAAATTACCATATTACTCCTCTCTAAAATAATGTTCAAATCTCAACCCTAGGCCAGCAATTTTCCCCAGAATGCTGCCAATGTCCATAGTTACCATTTTAACTATGCCAGCAACGATTCTTAAAAAAATTATTTGAGTACATTTTCTTAAAATTGCCCACTTCTTCTTCTACAACATGCGGTACTTATTGAAAATTACCCAAGATATTCGCCAACTCTCCCTATTTAACTATCTGCTCTTCTCTGCAGAAGTCACAAAATAATCCGAAAATCCAATTGTAAATGAACATGCTTGCCATTTAGCTCTTCATTAGAAAGCCTAATTAAAGATCTTTCAAATGATTTCAAGGGCAGCTAATGTGTTTTGGGTTCACTTGGATTTTTTCTATACTAGTTAATTCCTAGCATCCTCTATCCTCTAACCTTAGAGAAACAACCTCTATTCTCCCAACCGATAGTTATGGGTTCTTTGAGTTTGAACTAATTCCTATTACAACTTACACCATGCTTCTCTCACAACGCCCATATGCCGCCATGCTTCTGTCACAACGCCTATATGCTACTTAAGAAGACACCTCCAGATGCGAAAGTGATAAAGGGAGGTAGAAGTTCCAATGGACAAGTTAATGAAAGGTATGATCTATTGTATTATAAAAATAAAGAATCTTACATGATTTTTAATGATTTAGAGTATAGGAAATTGATTGTGGTAAGAAAATTCGACGATGAGATTGTTGATGATTTAGACGTAATACGCTTATTTGATAAAATAAATTGGTCGTCGATTGTTACATTAAAAGTTCCTATATACCCAAAGTTAATAAGACAGTTTTATGCAAATGTTCATTGTATGGATGAGCACAATGATAATGTTCAATCGTATATGAAAGGTAAATGGATAAATCTCATTAGAGAAGTTCTTGCCTTAACGCTAGGAATTCTCAATGCAGGTTTTGTAGTTTATGATGACCGAAACGCCAATTGATGTCACTTTGATGAAAATGAGGCAAAGAAAGAAATTACTGGTGATGAGTCAAAGTTTGAGATAGATGTCCACGAAAATGAAGTAGAAGTATATGCTAAGCATCCAACCACTAAGGATATGAATGCACGAACTCGGATTTTGCATCAGTTGATTTCCTTTAACATTTTACCATGGAGATGTTCACGCCAATTATCCTCTTGCATGAATGTTTACCATGGAAATCGAAGTCACCCATTTTTTATTAGTTTTGATCAAGGTGTTCTAGAAATTTAAGATAAACGTGAAGAAGAGCAGGTCATGATTAGAAAACAAAAACATTTATACGAATACATCTCCGAAAATTATGAAGTTTAAGGAGCAGTATGAGTACGGGTTAAAGACTACGAAGTCAACGAGGAAGCAATTCATGAGACTGGGGATGATAAGGATATAGTTGAGAAGGAAAAGAGGAAAACCCATCAACAACGCGATGAACCTAGTGGGCTAAGATACTTGAATTGCAGAGAAGGTATTGATGTTTGTCTCACTAGGATTAAGAATGATCAAAGGCAAATAACAAGAGCTTTTCGATATCACGAAACATCCCTTCGTGCCATTACGGATCACTTACCCACCAACAACTCCCTCACCCTAATAATAGTTGTTTCTAATTTGTGTCATGGCACCTTTTTTCCTGCTCGTAGTCAGGTGTCACTTTTGTGTCTTCTTATAATAGTAGATGACAATGTTAAATTAAATTTTAATATTTCAAGATATGTGTAACGTGTATTGTTGTTTTACCCTTTTCTGTTCTTGTTTTCCTGTTGTTGCATGGTTGCAGGTTGTGTATTGCCTTGTCTAATAGGTTGGGTAGAATGGTAGCACAAAGACAAAAAAAAAACTCATATTTTTATTCCTACGATTGTTAAAGTTCTTTTACATGCCAGTTATATATGCGGAACTAATAAGTTGGGATGTGATTTACATGTGATATTGAATCCCATGGTAGTTACTTAGATTTTATTTTTTTTGGGGTCATCTTCTTGTGAGAACCATTAGCTTATATGCATTAGCTTATGACATTTTAATCTTTTTTTTTACTGATGTATTGTGAAAATCATGTTAGAACTACAGTTCGTCAGTCGTGTATGCTAATTTGAATTGTACAAACTTGCATTATCGTGCTTGAGTTTATGCATTTTTCTTAACTTTCTTAACCATGAACTACAGCTACAATGGAACTTCAGGTCTAAGAATAAACTTATCATACACACTAGTTTACCCATGTTTATTCTTATAATACAATGTTTAAATAACATATAAAAGGTCAAATGTGTACACATGCTGAATTTATGTATTTTCAGTCTAAATCAATTGGAGAATATATTGTTACTTTGAATTGAATCTACTAGGTCTTATTAGGTGGATTCGTTAAATTTCAGTCAGAATAAGTAAGACAGTTCCTCTGTGAATGAACTTTTGGAGAGAAATCACAAAATTAATACATACTTCCCTTTCCTCTGTGAATGAATTTTTGGAGAGGAATCACAAAATTAATACATACTTCCTTTTTCGGTATATCTACTTTATTTTGATCATATAGGATTGTGGTACTAAAAAAATTATTTCCTAGAATTGTTGAATCTATGTATTGCTGATGTACTGTACACTTCCCTTGAAAAACCAGAGTAAATATATGGAGGGTTTGTTTGATGTACATAAATATGCATGCAAAATATTTCAGTTTGAAAAATTCAAAATTCAAAATTTTCATTTAAAACAAATGCCTAACACTTTCTAAAATCAAATGCCAATTTGTTAACAAAATCCTTCACTAATGCTTGCATATATAAACACCACCCAATATTTGTCAATTGAGTAATTAATCAAAAAAGTATTCAATGTCATATTTTATTTCAATTTCATGCATGGCAAGGAATGAAAATTTTTATAGAATAAGTTTAGTATACTTTTTAGTGAATTTTAAAAAAATTAAAATATATAATAAATTTATGATTGATTCGTATGTGAATAAATATTTGTAACGAATATCTATAAATATTTAATATTTTATTTTTTAAAAAAGTATGAAAATAACATCTTTTTCATGTCATTTTGATGTTATAGTTATAACCTAAAATTTTCAAAATCTAAATCATCCACACGTACAAGTTACTGTCTCTTCACTGCCCATCACTGCTTACTATGCATGTTTCTGTTGGTTGATTAATTAAGAAATACATTGAATGTAAAATTATTATGCCCATGATTGGTCAGCATGAATGACTTTAAATGTAATTTATATCCTGCAATAAAAGTTTGTTAAAAATCAGATATGACTCCGTTTTCATTAGTGATCTCTTTTCCTTTCTATTGGGACCTCACATAATGCCCTGCCAGATATGACTCCGTTTCCCTTTGTAATCCTGCCTGTATTTAAAAATTAATCATGTTTTGTTTATCATATATAAATATTTACTGAAAATTTTAATTAAGTAAAATTTCTTTATAGTAAAATAATAATTATTTTATTTATCCAATTTTAAATTTAATTTTTTAAATTTCTCATACTTTATTTATTAAATTATTATTAAAATTTAAAAATTAATCATATTTTATTTATCATATATATATATATTTACTCATATTGGGACCTCACATAATGCCCTGCCAGATATGACTCCGTTTCCCTTTGTAATCCTGCCTGTATTTAAAAATTAATCATGTTTTGTTTATCAGATATAAATATTTACTGAAAATTTTAATTAAGTAAAATTTCTTTATAGTAAAATAATAATTATTTTATTTATCCAATTTTAAATTTAATTTTT
>CP135562.1:5300680-5314521 GCA_032401905.1 Swietenia macrophylla | reverse complement strand
GAAGCAATGATAATTTGTTTTCATAAATCTGATGAACTCGTCAGAATGAGGCATAACAACAATTCAAAAGAGAGAATTTTACTGATTTAAGAGATTTTAAATCTTCAAGAATGTAAAAAATGATCATGATTTTCTTGTTTTCATGCAAAAGGTGAAGATCATGATATAGCAAACGGTGAAGGGGCAATACAGATAGCAGGTGAGATTACTACATGAATATAGGACCAAAAAAATTCAGCAGGAACGATTTGTTAGCCTCGTGTTGATGGGATTACCATGACAGAGAAAATGACAACAAACACAAAATGAGATCCTTAACAAAAGGTATGATATCCTAGTTCAGAAGAGGTAAGGTTTAACATATATAATAGTGAATCCCAATCCTGTGGCTTATGTACCAACTAGGGGGAAGAGGTATTACACACCTGTGCCCTGCATGCTGAAAAAACAAGCCTGCAGGAGAACTGGGGGTTCTTGCCCCTTGCTCCACCTTTCTACCAACCTGCAATATAGATATAATCACAAAAAAGATGAACATATAACACATGCAAGTAAATGTCACCCGAACAGACACTCCAACAAAACAATCCTAGATATGGGTAGATTATCTATTAGTACCTTCTCATAGTCCCAAATGTTTAAGAGACCATCCTCTGCAGAGCTTCCAAACACAGATGACTTGTCTGGAGACCACTGAAAAACAAAAGAAGGGATTCAGTAAGATTCAGTAAAAGCATATACTTATAAGTACACTCATTACAAACATGAACTTCATGAGAATTGAAAGGCAGAGGATATGAATATATTAGTAGAACAGGAATTAATTGAGAACCTGCACACAAAGAACAGCAGCCCTGTGGCCCTCAAATTTATAGATTGGCGACCCAACTCCATTAGAAGTGAGATTTCGTCGATCGAACATGCGGATGGAATTATCAGCTGACCTGTAAACATGATATAAGTAGAAAGAATCTAAACAGATTTTATCAATTTCACCATCAGTTCAAATAAGCTGAGACTTTTAACAATATAAAATACCCGGTAAGGATAAGGTTATCATCATGAGGATTCCAATCAACACAGTGAAGATCAGCATTATGTGCTTTCTCAACCTGACAGTGAGATACCAAAAAACAACCCAGCATAAATCATCTTCACAATATGATTCTATCTTAAAAGAAATCACGAACACAACCATAAAAGTAAGTGCCAAAATGGCTAATAAGTTGAAAGAGAAGGCACTTGCAGCATTAACAATGCATTTCTAGTATTACCAAGTATGGATTTCTCTTAAGAAATAGGAAACATATCAGAGTCAGAACAAGTGAATCCAGACTTTCAGGGCCAGCATGCATCACTTTAGACTAATTAGCATTACATCTTTGAGTTAGAAACTAAGGAACCCAGGGATGCTATAACAAATATAATGAAACAATTCCTGCATGCATCAAGCCAGGGACTTATGGTAGACAAGTGACTCCTGCATAGGACCATCAGAACAAAAAAGCATCCAGTCCCACCTCCCAAAATAAATAAATAAAAAATAAAACCTCAAATGTGGTAAAATATTAGAAACAAGATTTAATTTTTTTGAATGCCAAACTTTAGTTCTTTAAAAGACATACTCTCAAGTCTCAAAAGCTCTAGCTATTACTAAATGTGCCCTGAGAATAGGGATGATGTCGAGTATGGAGAGTTTGAGGCTTTCCATACATGTACCTGGATCTAATTAAGTCTCTGTACCTATCCCCAGATCTGATGGGAATGGGAATGGGAATGGGTATGGAAATTCCTAAACCATTCATACATACGTACGCACATATATGTGTACATACATACATGTGTGCACGCGTGTGTGTAAAAGGAGGTGGCTATAGGGACTATGGGGATAACATCAATCCCATACCTGCTTTGGGTACAATTCTCTTCCCTCATAGCAATTAAGCATCCCTGTACCCTCGGCTAACAGAATGGGTATTTATGAGTACCCATACCTATGGGGAATTTACTCTCTCTGCCAGATAATATTCTGCTACCAGCTATTAAGCTGTAATACTAAAAGGTAAAAGAAAAAAGGTAACAAACATGCTTGCAGACGCATGAATCAGCCCAAATATTAATAAAACAAATTGAAATTAAATTCAATAACAGGAAAGGATACAAGGAGGTATTTTATGTACAGTAGAAAGCAAAGAAGAAACATATAACAAGCACTACCAAAGAGGAATAAGGAAATAAATATAGATGGCATTACCTTAACAACTGGGCTAGTGCCAACTCGGCCATCCCATAATATGAGACAAGAGTCATCACCCACGCTACAGAATTCTTGCGCACTTCAGCAAAGATACATAATTGTCAGAGATAAAAAACTGCTTCAAAAACCTTAAGTAACTCTATTCATTGCCGTTAAAGGAGATGATAAAGAAATTGGAATTCACAAAAAGAAGATTAAATTTTGTTGATTTTCTAACAGATAGTAAAACCATAGTTACTAAGTTAAGCATTGGTATGCATGAGTAAAACCATAGTTACTAAGTTAAGCATTGGTATGCATGACTAAGACCTAAACCTTCAAACTCATGTTACATGAAAGTTGTCACCACTTTATGTCGAGTATTCTGAGACAAACAAGAAACCAGTGAGTCATCTTATACATTTGACTAAGGGTATGCAAGTTACCTGGATGGACAGAATGTCACATCTTCAACTGTATCCTCATGCCCAAAGTAGATACCACGTGGACCCACAGAAGGGCCATCAGCAGCTTTGTCATTACCTTCCCCAGGCTTAGAGCATTGCTTAATGATTGATCCACCAGATCCTGTGGATTTAGCTGTAGCTGGATCTGTTGTTGATGATGTTATATGGTCTTGAATACTCCATAACACCACTGACCTGTCCTTACCTGCAAAAAGAACTTATGTTCAGATGAAAATCTCATGGAGAGATAAAACTCAGCTCCTGATGAGCCACAAAATTTCACAGATTTCTAGAATTCCAGACAATAATTCAAGGCATATGACACTGAAAACTCATTTTATACAGACAAACAAGCGATACCACAAAAGTAGCATTTAAAAAAAAAAAATCAAAACCCATGAAGCAAAATTATTTAATAACTCCACATCCTACTTCCTACAAGCCCAATGCATAATTGACTAACTTTAATTCCATCCACTATTGGAATGGGGTGCTACTTATTTCATTAATAACAATAAAAGAAAATAGAAACTTTCCCACCTCCAGAGAGCACATATGGTTCTGTTGGGCACATTGCAAGAGCAAATTCAGCATTATCTTGGTGTCCGGTCAAAATCTGCAAAATGAAATCCAAGTTAAATTGGTTAAAATATTACAAGAAGAGACAGAGACTTCTAAGTGATAGTTCTTTAAATATAGATATCATATTAGCCCCACAAATGAAAATGCCCTGAAAAGAAGATGCTAAAAGAACTAGAGATTAGCTAAAATTACATATCTAGATTTATGGCAAGAATGTTTATAACAATCTAAGGAGTTTCACCCCCATTTCAGTATTTAGACATGTCTCAATGACATTACTACTAGAGTGTTCCCAAGAGCTCCAAGCTAACTCGGTTTAAAAAAAAAAAATCGCATGAAAAGGCAGACTTATAAATGATAGTTCTTAAATATCTATATCATATTGGTCCCTTGAATGAAAATTCCCTCAAAAGAAAAGATGCTAAAAGAACAAGAGATTAGCAAAAATATTATATAAAGATTTACAGCAAGAGTGTTGAAAACAATCTAGGGAGCTTTTTCATCTACATTCTCTATTTAGACGTTTATCACTGACATCCTGACTTTAAGTATTCCCAATTTCAACGATTAGCAAAAAGCTCCAACATCTATTTTGGTTCCAACAACAACATTTTAAGATTTTGAATTATGCATGCATCATCACAAATATTCTATACTTATTTTTCTTTGTTCAACGAAATAATAACTTCATCTACAAATATACAGATAAAACTAGTAAGACCATAGGTCAAGGATATGAAATCAAGAAAATCTTTTCAAAACAACTAGATAGCAATCAGCTATCCAATTCCTGGAAAAGGGATGCACCTCACAACCTTTCTTAATATCATATTTCCCAAGAGGTGGACTTTGACCAAAGGTGGGGTTTACCAAAATATTATACATTGCAGGTATGTCTACCGCTTTTCCTAAATAAAAGTTAAGGCAAAGAATGAACTACATTGTGGTTATGAATAATGCTTTCCCAAAATAAAGATAAGGCAAAGAGCACTAGACACGATAATTATATTTCTGAAAATCCGCCCTGCAAAAGCCACGTTTTTAAGAATGGTGGAATATTATCAATAGAATTTATGTTGATTTACGGGCATAAAACTTAACAAGTTTCCGTGATGATAAAATGGAAAACAATTGAACCACCTTTTAAGTGCTATAATGATAGTAAAGCACGTAAAGTGAAACCACATATGTACATAATTCACAAAAAAGTAAATACAAAAGCAGAATCAATTTGAAAAATAAGAGAAATATACTGCATTTTGGAATTAAATTATACCAAATCCGGACGAGAATTAGTAGCTCCAAGAACAGCATGACGGTTTGGTTGAGCTTCAACATCCCAAATGAGAACCTGAATTTTGAGAAGTCCCAATTACAAATAATTTGAACTTGGTCAATTGCTCCTCGCTACTAGTCAATTGCTCCAAGGAAATGAAAACAAAAATATAATTGAAAAATCATCTCTTACATCAGGACTGTCAGTGTGAGTGGCAACTATCTTAGTATTCTGTGGAAGTTCCCTGATTCTGTTGACCTGAAAATTGATATTCAGCGAAAAGACTCAATAATTAGTGGGCTCCTCCGCCATATGGAAAATTAAAGCAAAAGGATAAAAGAACAAATCACTTTTCAAAGAACCTATACAAGAAAAATTTTTAAATCACAACCACAGATAGACCTAACAAAGTCACACCATTTACCAAAAGCATAAGGTGCCAACAATGTTATCCACAGATGCCTGTCTGCAATTATTTCTGAGCCTAAATTGTATATGTTACTATACATTACAACCATACCTCTCCAGGATGTATGATGGTCTTGTACTTCTTGACAAATGGAGATCGTGCCTCTTCATTAAACTGAACAAGAAAGCAATTGGCATAAACAAAACACAAAAAAAAAAAAAGAAGCAAAACTTCAAAGTGTAGGGCATCACCTGAGATATGTGCTCAGCAGCTGCAACCCTAGGTTTGACAACCTCACAATTCGCAATGACCAGCGTATTTGGAACACTACCATCTGTCTGGTAACATAACGGAAAATAAATAACTATCCATTAATCTATTTTAATTAAAGGCTATTCAAATGATTTTGCAAGAGCAGCATCAAATAGAACTCAACAGAAGAGCACTGTATTCTGTAGGAATTAGAGCAGTATCAATATGAACTAAAATTACAATTTTATATGACACAACTAAAAGATATTACAATTTGAAACTAGCTTTTAGATAAACTCCCAAAACTTGTCGGAAACCACAATACACATACACAGAGACGAATGATTATAATATCATAAATTTGATTTAGTTCACATTAGCAAAGCAAAACTTACTTGTTCAGAAAGATACAGCCGTTGGCGATTCTTATACGTAGCTTGCTCTAGCTGAGGACCCCATCTGTTAAAAACATAAACCTAAATGAGTCATTTTCCCACCAATCTTGAAAGAAACGCACACTTGTTCTTCTTACTTTGTTCATAACAACCCATAAACATAAAATACAACACAATGGTCGAATAAACCAAAATCAAAGAGGATGAAGTAGCTGAATAGAGTCTAGCTAGAGTTTTTAAGATGTAAAATAGAGAACAAAATGCAAAAGCTTTCAAAACACTAAATTAAACAGAAGATCGCGTAAAACCCTAGAAAGAAGGAGTAAACGTTGAAGCAGCGAAGAAAAAGGATACCGGCAAGAGAGAGAAGGCCAGACGAGATTGTGGTTAGCAAGCCAGTCATAAAGAACAGGAACAAGAGACTTCCACTGAGTGTACTTATCATCGACAGTATAGTGATGACTAGTACGTTTGGTGTCTTTCATTTTGGGTTCCTCCTTTTTCTCTTCTTTGGGTTTGGGTTTGCGCCCTCGCTTCTTGGGTGCCTGTGGATCCATTTCTTGAGCGACTATCTCAACGACACTTAAAACCCTTTTCAATCGATTAAACGGTTTCAACTTCAACCACCAGGGCCAACCGGGGACCTACTCTACTCCTCCAGTGAGAACGACGGGTTTGGGTTTTGGTTAGGTCTTTTGTTGTAGTGAAAATTCGGCAGTATTTCACACTTTATTTATTTTATTTTTTTGGCGTCCGTCTAGATGCTTAACACGCAGCTATCCCGTAGATTACTGGTATTTCTGGGGGTGCATTTAATAGGATAGCGGTCGGTCTGATGGGGTCGAATGGTTACATTAGGGAACGGATGCTTGGAGGCGAGGGTGTCTTATTAGGTGTAAGGCGACGCTAGTGTTAGTAAGATTGCCGAATTTCCATCCAAAAGTGCTTTTCACTTTTCGATTTATTATTTGAAAAACAATAAATTTTTTATCTCTATTTTTAATATTTCTACCCTAACAAATTATCTACACATTTATTTTTAAAAAAATAAAAAATTTTGTTTGTTTGTTTGTTTGTTTCTATTTGTAGTATTATTCAACTAAAAATATATCTAAGAGGTGAAAAAAAAATATTAATAATTCCCATCAATTAACATATTCAGTAAACCATAAATTTTTATGTGTCAATCACTCTTCAAGTTAAAATCTTGATTACTCCAAACAAATGATTGTAGTGACCCTATTAAATGGGATTTTCAGTGCCTTCCCTCGCATCACTAGGATCCGCAAGAAAAAATTCCTCTGCCTAGAAGTAAGAAAAAATGACAAGAGGACAAATCATTGTCCTCCCTACTTGCTCCCAAAACCCTTCTTCCCTTTGCAGCTAGTGATGTGTATCTCCATGAAGAAAAATGGCGTAACAAGAAGTAAATACCAAGCAATGGATAATTTTATTCTCGCCCAGACCTACAGATCAGTCATAGCTTCTCCAATGTCCACTATGCCACATACAAAATCCATCCATCTGCTGGTATGAATTTTCTGTTTAATTTAAACAAGACGATCATCAGCTGAATCCTTCAGTTATGAAGCAAGTCTCCCCGAGCATTCGTTCAAAACCCGGCTTGGATATAAAAAGTCATTTGCAAGAATTGTAACTGGGTCTGTTTCAATAATCCAATTAGGCGTGTAATTATCATACTAGATCACAGTTTTACTAAATAAAGAGGTGCATTCAAACACCACCTAAACAAAGTAATTCATCTGTGTCTACGTCCTGCTGCATCACTAGACATAAGCACTCAGCCTTAGTGATGGAAATTATCCTCGTAAAGCCACAAAAATATATTTAACTAACAAGGTCAATCATATCATCCTGCATATAAACTATTGCTGATTAAGTAAAATTTTTAATGTTTCAACATTTTAAATCAAACATAAACGCCTGAAGCAAGTAGTAAGAACAAGGACCCAAATCCCTGCAAGAAAAAGATCATAAATAACAGTTAGCAACAAAACAAAATCCCTTATAATCGACTCACAAAATGTGAATAATCTGACATGTACCAAGAAGACAGAAGCTACCGCTCCTGTTGTAAGCTCCTTTGCAAGACTGCAGTTTTTTCGGGATGAGGTTACTTCATAGCTGCAAAAGATAGATGACACTATCAATAACCAAAAGTGGGCATGGAAGAGAAACCATAACAAGCTTTAGATTGCTTTAAAACTTTAAAAAACTGATGACACTAATTGAGTCTCAAAATGTCTGTGATGTGACAAGGCCAATGCCTAATCATTAAGAACATAAGACATATGTGCCCATCACTATGATGTTCAGGAGAAAAAGAAAGAAACAAGAAAAAGAAAACATCAAAATATGTACAAAAGATTAATCTGCATCATCAATCCACAAGGTTTGATCAACATAAAGAACTTTTCGTCCTCCAACTCCTGGTCCTCTGGGCACAAATAAAAGTAAAAATAGGGGAAAAAAATCAATGGAGTGCAGCCAACTGCTCCAACTACTTTAAACAGGGTAGATCACTAGATCATATGTCTGACATTCTTTCATGAGAGAGAGAGAGAGAGAGAGAGAGAGGAAAACAAATGGTTCACCATCTCAAACAGTTAAATGAACATAAGGTTCTCACAGGTTTCACTTACAATGAGTGCCTCCAACTAATCAAAAGACTAAATACTCTTACGGCTCACAGGAAAAAGTACCCTTAGGTTCAAGCACCAAATAGTAAAACTTTAGAAGGAAACAGAGAGGTTTAGACACAATAAAGACATGCAACAGTAATGAATGTTACACATCTTTTAAAGTTACAGGCTATAGAAATGCTACAAGGCTACATGAATCATTTACATACATACCAACGTACATATGCAAATGAGCAATAGAAGCTTAGCTAGTCAAGGATGGACAAAAATGCACAAGTAAATGACATCTTAGAAGGACTTTATGCCCCCAATATAATCACTCTAATCACTAAGAAAATGATATGAACAAACAAAAATGTGTAAACTAACAAAACTAAAACAGTGTCAACAAGTTAACTCAAATGATTGGTTCAGCATTGGTTAAGAACAGCACCAAGAAGTGACTTATGCTGATAAAGCTATATCTGAAAAAAAAATTATTAAATAGTTATGTGTTGTTATGAATTGATTAAAATAAATACAAATGTTCATAACTTACAGCTATTGACTTCCTCAGTAGTAATTTAATATAAATACTTATAACATGCATTTCTTAATCTCCCTATAACTTCCAAAAACTTATGACATATGATCTATAGATTTATTATTACATTACTTTATATTGATTGTTGTGATTATGTAACTATAAAAGGAGGGCACATCTCTTTGTTTAACACACACTTGAAATGAATAAAATCATCCTATAAATTATCATGTCTCTTATTTACTCTTTCTCTTTTCCATTAATATATTATTGTGTTACTTGTTGATTGCTTTTCTAAAATGTTATTAACACAAAACTCCAATCAAGTAATAAAAATATTGTCTTCCCTATTTCTTATCTAACAATTGTTTTCATTACATAATTTTTATATACTATACACTACAATTGTTGGCCACTTAGTTTTTCAAAAGAAAGTTTCATATAAATATTATCGATGACATGTCATATTTGCTACATTATCATTTCCATTTATGTAATGTGGTTACTTCTCTAGGATTGTATATGCACCATTTATCTTTAATTATGCATAACTATTGATATAACACTTATAAAGGTTTTGGTAATAAGCTAAAGGAATCATGAAAAGCGTACTACAATGGAAGGGATTTTTTTTCAAATTTGTGCAAGTGTTAACATGATAAGATACATTTTTAATTAATTATTATCATATGCCTATTTGGCTAATATCGACCAAAGCAAACATTGCAGAGATATTCAACAATTATCTATCATTTTTCTTTTATTACTTAATATCTATTTATTAAAATAATGAATTATTTATGTTTATTGTTTTATAGTTGTTTAAAAATATCGAATCTAACAAAATTTAAATTTATGACTCTTGATAATTATTTATCTTAAATTGCGAAATCCACTTTGATGTCGTAAATCTTCGAAACACTATTAAAAAAGACAATAAAACATTTGTCTAAGATCATACTAAGGCAATTTTTTTCATCACCATCTTCATGAACAATTGAAAAGTGAGTATCTTATAATAAAAATTTATTTGTTCTTTAGAATTGTCTAATAAAGATTTAATTACCAAAAAACGGTCATACTTCTAAAAGTTCGTTATGACTGGATGCAATTATGATTAAAAGATTCTAAATATCTACGTCAATATAATTATTCATGATTCAAAATTGTCACTCAATTATAACTGCGTAGAGAAACAATTGCTGATGGAGATACGTTGGAAAAATATTCTCCACTTTTTATGCTTTGAATTTGCTCCTGTAATAACAATATCGAGAGCAAAAATTTAGGCAAAAATTTGAACTTATCTCGTGTCTTCTAGTGGAAGAAAAGAAATATGACTTTGAATCTCTGCTCTCAATATTGCTGCTTCAAGAGTAAACTTGAAGAAAGAATAGTGGAGAATGTTTCTCTCCCGCATGTCTACATGAGTAGTTTTTCTCCACACAATTGTAACTAAGAAAAAATTTTGAATAATGCAAGATTACATTGGTTGGCAAATTTAAAATTTTGAAATCATAGTAACATTCAATTATAACAAATTTTTAGAAATATGATCATCTTTTGGTGATTAAATCTTTAGTCTAGATAATTCCAAGAGACAAATGAATCTTTTTCTGTAAGGTACTCACTTTTTAATTGTCCATAAATATGGTGACCAAAAAAATCATCACCTTAACACGGCCTTAGACAGATTTATTATTGTCTTCCTTAATTATATTTCCAAAATTCATGACATCAAGGTGGATTTCAGCATCCAAGACCCAAGATAGAAATATCAAGAGCCATAAATTTAAATTTTGTGAGATTTGACATTTTCAAACAACTATAAAATAATACAAATGAACATAAATAATTTATTATTTTAATAAATTGAGATTAAATAGTGAAACAAAAATACTAGATAATTGTTAAATATCTTAACCATGTTCACTTTGGTTGATATTGGCCAAAAAAAATGATAATAATTAATTAAAAAATTACATTTTATCATGTCATCACTCACACAAATTTTAAAAAATTACTCTAATTATATTACACTTTTCATAATTCCCTTGATATATAACCAAAAACCCTTCAAGTATTATATCAACAATTATGGATAATTAAATATGAAAAATGCATAAATAATCCCAGGGAAGTAACTGCGTTACAGCATAGAAGTGATAATAATAGCAAATATAATGCATTATCAATAATAGTTATACAAAACTTTCTTTCAAAAATTAAGTGACCAACAATTGTAGTATAATATAGTATATAAAAATATTATAAAAAACAAGGAAGACAAGCATCTTATTATCTAATTAGAGTCTTGTGCTAATAATATTTTAGAAAAGTAATCAACAAATAACAAAATAATATAGTAAAGGAAAAGAGAGAGTATAAATAAGAGACACAATAATCTATAAGATGATTTCATTCAATTCAAGTGTATACAAAATTAAGAAATGCACTGTCCTTTTTTAGTTATATAATCACAACATGAATTAAATGCAATTGTAAATCTATAGATTATAAGTCATAAGTTCTTGGGAGTTATGGCAAAATAAACAGATGTATTTTCTAATTACCCATGTTAAATCACTAGTAGGGAGACTAAGAGTTGTAAGTTATGAACATCCATATTTATTTTTATTAATTCATAACACAATGAAGGTTTTTCACTTGTATAAATAAGCCGAAGCCCTCATGAGTTCACTTAATTTAAGCACAAATGGACTACACATCATTGACCTTCATTCATACTGCCCCCATCTACTAAAGTACTAAGATCCAAATGCCCCAACAGAGATCTCAATTCAAAATGATGCATATCCATAACAAATCAATTCCTAATTTTTCTCACAATGCGGCCATTAACATCAAGTTCCCTTACTTCCACAATCCATTGCGTTATTAATATGAAATGATAAACTTGCAACAAGACAATCACTAAACTACCAGTCAGTCTAGACCTACAAACCTAAAATTCAAATGTAATATACATCTAAACAATTATTGAAAACTCAATTGAAAAATTAAATTAAAAGAGGAAACTAAAGTCACGAAAACAACTAAATAATTTTTGCAGGAATAAAAACAATTAAAAATGTTTGGAGGTACGAACGAGCTTACATGAAGAAAGAAGCAGTGAAGATGAGACCCATCGCGAGCATGAACGCGGATAGGGTTGGATACCACACATCCGGCACTGGACTTGTAATTGCTTTTGGAGCCTTCAAAAGCAAGAAAAGAAAATCAATGAAGAAATCAAAAAAATATGACCACGACCAGAAACAAAGGAAGAACTATCATTCAATTGTGAATGATTTACGGTCAACTGAGAGCCTTACCATCGCAGACGATTGGTGAGCGAAACAGATCACGCTTCGCCTTCCGCTGCTTCAACTGCAACAGAGTGGTGAATTCACGCTCAGGTGTCGTAAGAACAAGTCAGGAGTTAGTTGTGCCATTTAAAGTTGTACACGGTGCTACGAGAGCACATGAAATCTTCGTGGTCTCTCATTTAGTGGCCGTTGACGTAAAACATCAGGCATTATTCATTTTTTGACTTTCCTTTTTAACGCAATCAAATTAGAAAGAAACATTTTGGGGTCTGGCTTCACTTGACCATGGTGTCAAACATTTTTTCTTTTTCTTTTCGTTTCTTTTAAGCAATTTATAAATTAGTTATATAAAATAAAATATTGTTTTAGTGTTTCTTTTATTTTTGATAAATGACTCTCTCTCTCTCTCTCTCTCTCTCTCTCCCCCTCTGTCTACAGTTCTTCTTTTATAAATTACATAATATAATATAATCTCTATTAATTAATACATGATAAATTAATTAATAACTTTTATTATATAATAATTTTTTACTATCCCAATCTTATGTAATAAATTAAATTAATAATTTTGATAAATAAATTAGATAATAATTTTTTTAAAACCCTTATATAAATGTGTAATCTCATTCATATAAAAAATTAATAACATACTAAAACTAAAAATATAAATAATCACTAACTAAAAACATTTTTTCATGCGCGATCTTTAAAAATATCAAATCTATCGACGTGTTTATTTTTAAGAATGGAAAGTGACAAGGGAAGAAAAGGTAAAAGGAATGGAAAAAGAAAAAAAAATAAGTTTTTATTTATTTGGTTGCACAATAGAATTATAAATAAAAAAAATTATTATTTTTTATTTAAACAAAAATATCATTTATTTTTGAACTTATTAATATTTATTAATAGATTAAAATTTTTAATTATTACTTGCTTTTAATTTTGGTTATAATTGTATTTTATTAAAAATAATTATTATAATAAATATTTGACTGATATATTTTTAATAATATCAAATATAAATACATTAATTAGTTATTTTTATTTGAATAAATATAATTATTTTTGTTAAAATATGTTATGCATTTCATAATTAAAAAGTTAAATTAACTTCAAGTTTTATTTTTAAATATAAATATGACTAGTTCTCTGAATTATGATAATTATAAAATTATAAAATAAAATTATAAATTAATATATATTCAAAATATATAAAAAAAATTTATGATTATAATTATGACAAAAATAATAATAATTATAGATTGTAAAATGATATCGAATTTTTAAGAGAAAAATAAATATTAATGTTGATAAATTAATTTGTAAATAAAATAAAATAATATTACATTAATAATTTTTAAAATAAATAATTATTTAAAATTAGTTAAAATAAAATTTTAATAAAATACATAATAAGAGATAAAATAGAAAATTTAATCAATGCAGAGTGGGAAATCATGATTCTTTACCCTTAAAAGAGGAATTATCATTTTCCTAATTAGAGAATAAGAATTTCTAACAAATTCCCTTTCCTCTTTTTATTCTTCTAAACAAGCAAAAAAAAATTATTATTTTAAGAATTTTTTTCTTTTTCCCATGAATTCTAAAAAATAAACACATACTAAATACTATTTTCATTTATTAAGGTGTATTTGTTTTTAAAAATGAAAAGGAATAAGAAAAGAAAAGATAAAAAGAAAGAAAAAGAA
>CP135562.1:5252070-5296398 GCA_032401905.1 Swietenia macrophylla | reverse complement strand
TCGAACACTTCAAAAGTTCATTGACAATTGTTATTACATAGTAATATATCATAATTTTTAAACCCCAACGAAGTAATATTTTATCAAATTCGTTCAAATTATAAATACCATGTAAGTAATTTTTTTAGTCATCCAATCCTAATCAAGTAAGAGTTCATAAAATTTCAAAACTTTAAATTAATATAAACACAAATTATCAATCAATATGCTCTAAACCCGTCATTACGAACTTTTTCATATGACTCTAATTTATTTTAGTTAAAAATTTACTTTAAATTAATATAAACACAAATTATCAATCAATATGCTCTAAACCCATCATCACGAACTCTTTCGTATGACTCTAATTTACTTTAGTTAAAAATTTATTTTTTAGATATTTATTGATATTCGTTTAAAAACTTAAATTCAGACAAAATCAACGAATACTCTAGTCCTATATTTATATTGAACAATGGATTTCATCTTAATCACCATTAGTTTTCTATACAAATACAATATGACCAAACTAGTTTTAACATACAAAACATGATTATTCTCACACTCATACATCATATGAACTATATGTATTCATATCATATTCGACTATGATGTCTTAAATTAAAAGATTATATTACAAATTAGTATAATTATATGATAAATTATTGACTATATCTATTACTATAAAACCCGTACAAAATTTTTCAAAACTATTTAAGTACATTATATTTTTATTTGTGATATATTTATAGCATATCATGTATATAAAAGCATTAAACTGAGTATATATTTATTTAGTCGACATTAAATTAAGGCACATAATGTTATGAATATTTTACGTGTTATTTATTTAATTTCTTGATTTTATTTTTTTATGTAAATTTAGAAATCATTAAAATATTAGAAAATAGTGTAATTGAAATTTGATGAAACCAACAAAGTTATTTTAGGTTTCTTATCATTAAATCAAAGACAAATTAGTAACTACATAATTTACTAATTATGAAAACAAATTCAAGAATTACATCTATGTCCTAATTGCTATGATTGGTGGATTAAAAGTTGAAATCAAAATTTTTGACTATAAATACACACCATAGCCAAAATTTTCATTTATTTCCATCTTTTCCAAGTTCTTTCAAGCTTCCACCATCTTCCTTCTTCGTGCCTTTTACCATCTACTGTTGATGACCTACCAAAATGCCTTAGAAAAATGATAGAAAATTTCTATAACCATAAACAACCAATGATAAAGCCATAAAACTTAAAAAAATAATTGATTTCTAATTTGTTTAATTGCAGAGAAAAATTTAAGAAAAATTCAAAGAGGGAGATTTTGGGCTTAGGAAACTTAAAGTGAGTTTGTTAAACATTATTCATACCTAAAATCATATTAGAAACTAATTGAAAATATTTTACAATTTTGGATTTAGAAAACCCTAGGTAGTTAAAATTTAGTATATATATGTATATGTTTTTGGCTTGAATATATAATGAAATTGATACTTTTATGGATATACATTAAAGGGCGATTCATGTTAAGTTGTGTATATGAATATATCTTGATTTTTAAATAGATATGAATTTATATTTGGATGTAGGATGGAATAAATTTAGTGATATTTATATGTAAGTGATATATATGACTTGAATTTAATTAAATTAGTTCACATGATTTCTATGCCATATTAAAAAATTTTAACGTAAGATAATAAAATTGAATAAGTATTATAAGTGTAGGAAAAAGTGTGGTATAAAGTAGTGTTGAATGTTGTAAGTTATAAATTTTAGAAATTCATAATTACATATGATTAAAAAATTTTATAATTTATAACTATTTTGATACTAAGAATTAATAAATAAATTTCTATACCCTTGATTTATAATAACATGTATATTTAGTCACCATTGCGCATTTAAAATATTGGCATATCATATTTAAAAATTTAGAGTTAATTGGGTGATAATTTGGTAAGAAATAGAAATAACAATAGTAAGTGGAGTATTTATTTGTAACATATTTTAGCGCAATGAATAAATTTATATGTTAATGTTAATGTCATAATAAACGTCGACTAGGACATATACATCACGTACATTACATTAGGATCATATTTTCATACTTTCAACATATTGATACAATATATATAGAAATCTTGTCTATGACCTGATATGATAGAGGGAGACATTATTCAGTAAGAAATTAATTTTGTGAGTAATTATCGTCTTGTAAATTGTGAGTAGATGGTTATATTTTTAAAAAATAAATAAAAATAAACGATTTATTTTTCAAGATCCATACTATAAATTTTAGTGTTGTCATATGTCTATAATTTAATGCAATAAACATATACATACATCTAGTTAGACAATTTTACAAAACTACGAATATAAATTAATTACCTCTGTATCTCTGTAGTATCCACACGATCAAGAATCTAAATTAAACTGCTAGCTGTTATAATTTACGTATATAATATTTTGTACGTTCTTTTCTTTTTAAAAGTAAGGACACAAAAACAAATTTTATGCACATTTATAAAACACAAATATCATATATTTGCATTGCTATTTTAGATCTTTAATTTTGACTTAAACTATTTAATTAAATTTTCTTATAAAACTCAATTTATTTAGTAAAGTAGGTACTAATAAAATTTAGTCCAAATTTTTTACAATGAGTTTAGTCAAAATCAATATCTAAATAGTTTAACAAATTCTAAATACATTTAGAATTAAATATATATATATATATATATATATATATATATATATATTATTCTTAATTTTAATGTGTGACTTAATATATTATCGTAATGTTGATAGTAACAGCAAAATTTAATTTTAGTATTACAAATAATGAGTAGTATCTAGCAATATATCATTAATATTCAAATGACCAGAATGTTAATAATTTGACATCACCTCATTTGTGACTAATATTGTCATATAATTTAATCTATTTATCCTAAATATTTTAATTGAACACGAGATATAGAATTTGTTATTTTCATATGGTTTAATTTTATATTTGTTTGATATCCTACGTATACTTATTCTATCAAATGAAATCAATATTACACATTGACTTGTTTGAGTATGGCCATATATTTTCAATTCTCACTCAGTCAAAAGGTTTTAAGATATCATTTCTATCCCTCTACACAAATTATGATATATTTAATTATTTTTTTTATAGTCTACCTTATTATAGACAACGTTTAAAACTATCGAAATATATCATTTTTATATAGCGTTCTCATAATAGGTCGATCCAGTATATCAATTCATTAACTTGTAGTTATTTATTAATTCGATATCTCATATCATAACGCACATATGTTATTATCAATTACTACAAATACTAATTTTTATACCTTATTGTTACCTTATTACAATAGTGTTTGACCATAAACATTTAAAAATAGTATTAACTAATTGAACTTACTATTTTAAAGGTATTGTTATATTTATTAAATACACAAATATGTAATAATAAAATAATTAAATAATATATATAAATTAAAAAAATATCATGACATAAATATGCCAAATATTTAAAATACTATTTATGTCAAATATCCAAAATACTATTAAATTTAGGGTATATACTAATAAATATAACGTATATACAAATCTTGTCTAAAATCTAATATGACAAAGGGAGACCCTACCTAATAAGAAAATTAATTTTAAAAGTAATTACCCTGCTGTAAATTGTGAGTAGATGAATGTACTTTCAAATATTTTTTTATGATATGAATTTAAATATTTTGTGAATATAAATTTATTTTCAATATTTTTGATAAAATAAATTTAAATATTTGATTATTTTATGAAATTTAAGTTTTTGAATTATTTCATGAACATGAAATTAAAAAACTAAAGTAAGAGTGAATTTTTATGAAAATATAATTAAAAATTGTGTAAGTTATTTATAAATGTATAATTTGATGAATATGAAGTGGAGATATATTTATGATTTTATAATTTAAGACTTAATATAAATGCTCCATGACAATGTATCGGTGTACAAATTTATACTTATGTATTTAAATGACCTCTTTTACTGCTTTTGAAGCGATAATATATTCAATTTTAGTAATAGAATCAGCTATTATCGCTTGTTTAGAACTTTTTCAATTGACAACACCTTTATTATGTACAAAAATGAATGCTGACATAAATTTTTTATCATCAATATCTGATTAAAAATTAGAATCGAAGTATCCCTAGATATATAACTCTAAACATTCATAACTCAAAATTAAATTCTTAATTCTTTTCAAGTATTTAAGGATTTATTTCGTTGCTGACCAATATTTTTTTCTAGATTACGTTAATATTTATTTGTAATAATTACGGCATATGTTATATCAGGTCTTGTACATTAGAGGTATGCAGCCGTTCTAAGTAAAATCAAAATTGTCAAGAACCAAATTGAAAAAAAAATCAATTTCGAACCGAAATTAATTATTTAGGATATGTTTCGTTAAAGTTTGTAAAACTAGAATTGAGCCAAAGAATTGATTTAATTTTAAAAATAAAAATTATTTATTTAATTTTTTTTATTTTTTGAAGATAAAATAAACACCAATTCTTATCAAATAAATTACTCAATTAATAAAATAATAACATTTAAAATTTTTCATTAAAGTTATAAAAAAAATAATTTTAAATAAATACTTTAAACTTAAATATAACACATAATACTAAAATTTATTTTCAAATTTGAGTAAATATAACTCTCATGTAAAATATTCTCATTTTTTATTCAACAAATAATTTATTATAGAGAATATTTTTTATCTGTTGACCTATATAGAAAAAGTTAAATAATGAGTTTAGAATGATTTATTTAATTTAATTTATCAAATCCTTTATATACTAATTTAATAAAATCATAATAAATATATATTTATTTTAAAATTATCGAATAATTAAACAATTATCATAAATAAATATATACGCAGTATAATATTATTAAATATATAATTTTACTATTGAAAAAAATAATTTTTTTATGATACACAATATTAAGTCGAGTAATAATATAATATTTTTCAAACAAATTATTGTACATCAATTTTTTGATAAATTATTTTTATTATTTTTTATTCACTTAATTTTTTATTTATACATTTTATTATTTTTATAAATAAAGCATTCTATTTTGAAATCAAAAGTGAAACAGAATTGAATAGAACCAAAAAATAAAGTATTTTTTTAAATATGATAGGTTTCAGTTCTATATATAATAAGAACCGAACTCGATTTTACATACTTCTATTGTAAATAGCATTGCATATATTAAACTACTTATAGTCAAAATATAAAGTATACTATGCATCATTGTCACTTTTCATTGGTCTTTGGACTCGTATCTTTAAAAAGATAAAAACTATAGACGAAAGGCAAGAAATACCTCTTAAAGTTCTTCATATTGAACTTTTTGAGTATTATTTCTATGTACAAAGTTCTAAGATAATCCAAGTATCATTTTTGTTTTATCTATATAAACATGAATTTTATGAACATAGTACACTTCTCCTAAATCTTTTATAGTGAAGGTTCACTTCTTCTAAATATTTCTTAGAGAAGATCCTGGATAACTAGACTTTTACCCTAGTCATCATGCCAATATCATTTCCTATTAATAATATGTCATCAAGATAAGAAATATGATAGCATGATCTTTAACTCATTTACAAACACAAGAATCATCTGAGTTTTTTTCATAAATTCAAATAATTTAATCACCTTATCAAATAGAATATTCCAGCTTCTAGAAGTTTATATCAATTTATATATGAATCGATGCAACTTATATATCTTATTTCTATCTACAATAAATATAAAATTTGTGGACTATTTTATATAAATATTTTCCTCAAAATACTCATTAAAAAATGTAGTTTTCACAATTGTTTGTCAAATTTCATAATCATGGTATACTACAATGGCTAGCATAATTTGGATGAATTTAATTATAATTATAAGTAAAAAAAGTCTTCTCACAATTTTGCCCTATTTCTAAGTGTAATATTTCGCCATTAACTAAACTTTATAGTTCTCTATCTAACCATCTAACCATCTTTACCAATTTTTTTTTTGAAGATCTATTTAGAAGTAATAGGAACTATTCTTTATAGTGGATCAACGAGTGTCTAGATTTAATTAGCATACATAGACTGTATCTCAGAATCTATAGATTACAACTATTTACCTGAATCTTTATTTAAAATAGCTTTTTTATAACTGTTATGATTATCACCATAATCAATTTCCTTGACTAAATATGAGACAAAATTATGCTCATAGAGAAATTCATATCATTCTAGAGGTTTCAGCACTCTAGAAAATCTTCAAACTAGAATTAATACTAAGGTTTGCTGGCTAGACAATCCAGTTTCAGCATTATCAGTTTAAGGCTTTAAAGACTTTTCTTTAAGCTTTATATCTCTTCTTGCACCACCTTTTTTTTAAAAATTTATTTTCTAAAAAGTGTGCATTCCTACTAATCGAAACTCTTTGATTGTAAGGTAAATAAAAATAATATCTTAAATTATCTTTAAAATATGTAATAAACTGACCCCTCTCTAATTTCACACTCAACTTATTAGTATTAACTAACTTAACATAAATTTAACAGCTCAAAATTATCATATAATTAAGACTGGGTTTTTTACCATTTCATATTTTATACGAAGTATTTTGAACTACTTTGATAGGACTTTGTTAAGGATATACACAATAGTTTGTAGGGTATATCTCCATATACACATATGCAAATCTATGAAACTTATTATAAATAAAACTATATTTAATAAGATACGACTCTTCCTTTTTGTTACACCATTAAACTATGGTGTATAAAGAGGAGTCAAATGAGAAACTATTCTATTATCTTGTACGAATTCTCAAAACTCCGTACTCAAGTATTTTTTTTCACGATCTGATCACAAACTTTAATACTCTTTTTAGTTTGTTTCTTTACTTCATTCTTGAAGTCTCTGAACATTTTAAAGAATTTCAATTTGTGTCATAACAAATACACATACCTGTACCGTTATATATCATTAATGAAAGGAATGAAGCACTCAAATCTTTCTCGAGTTACTTACTGAATGGTTCACACACATGTGTATTTATAAGTTCTAATAATTTCTTAACTCTTTCACTTTTGCTCTTAAAGGGCAACTTAGTTTTTTTTTTAAAGACATAATTTACAGGTTGGATAAGGTTCTAAAGCCAATGGCCTAAAATCCCGCTTTATCTAAGCTGAATTATTTATTTTTCTCTAATATGACCTAATCTACATGCGATAGAGTTTTAGAATTTGTTTCATTTTAAATTCTTTTATTAATAATAAATGCCAATGAACTATGATTGCTCAATTTAATGATAACAAACCATTTATATTTAATACTCTATTAACTAACACATTTTTAAAATTTGATAAATATTCATTTCTATTAAATTGTATACTATAACCATATTTACATAATATAGAAATAGAAATAATATTTCGAGTGGCTCTAGCAAAATACAAAACATGAGTTTAAACTCAAAATATGCCTAGCAGATAGTCTAAGTTGACGAGATTTCTAGGTTATGTAGCAACTATTGCTCTATTGACTATTCTGAAAATGATCTCACTTTTTTGCTATATTGAGCTGTTCGACATTACTTGCAAAGAGATGTAAATATGATTAGTAGCCGCTAAATCAACTGTTCATAATTGACTCTCACAAATAATATTTATTCTATAATTAATCATATTGCAACTATAGGTACTTTTTTTAATCTTTTTAAAACTCTCAAAGTACAGAGGACAATTCTTCTTCCAATGTCCTTTTTTTCCGCAGTGTAAACAATTTTCTTTTACCTTTACCTTTTTAGCCTTGATTTGAACTTTCTTAAAATTTTTCTTTTTCAGACTAACTTTTAATCCTTTCTTTTGTATTTTTTATGGCTTTTTATTAGTCTCATTAGCTGAAACCATGTAGACATTCTCATGTCCATTCTCTTTATTGCTTTGCTTTAATTCTCCAGTCTCTCTTAACTAGTTATATAACAATCTCTCCTAACTAGTTATATATCATTTATAACTAGTTAGGAGAGATTAGAGAATAAAATTGACTATAAAACAATCTAACATGACCACCCCAAATATATCTTATTGCTCCAGAAAATTAATCATCTTAATGATATGATTATTTGATAGCAATCCTTTATAAGCCTTATGCTAAAGAGGAAAGCACATAACTCATACTATATCACTCTTGAAGTTTTGTCATCCAACTATTATAAGGCGATAAGAATATCATAAGTACAATAAATATTTTTGTGTTTAATATGAAGTTTTCTCTTCATCGAGGCTAATATGTAGTCTTGAGCTCCTTTATTATCCTTGTATCGTCTATTAAATGCTTCACGTTCATTTTGTGAATCACTCTTATCAATCTACAGTAGTAAAATTGCTTCCAAAATATAAGTAATTTTTTTAAAATCAAGAACTATTATCTGATTCCTCCACCAATTCTTAAAGTTTTGTCCCATCAAAATATTGTTGCCAAATATTATTAAGAGAATATTGTTTGGCATTTTTATATATTTTTGTTTATATCACAACTATGAGAAACTGCAAGAAATAAAACATTAGTTAGTATCTTGTATATTTCAAACAATTTGAATCATAACAATTAAATATTTTGAATGTTATTTTAAATTTTAATCATATTAACTCTTACTATTTAATTAAAATTCTATACTTCCTAAGTTAGGACTTAAAAGTTTTATTGGATTTTAATAAATTAAAATTTTAGTAGAAAATCAAATTCTTATTAAAATTAATTAACTTCATATAATAGAAATCTTGGCCAATTAGTTTAATAAATAGAAAATACTTTTCTTTATATTTCATGTAAGACTTGATTTATTTTCTTTATCCTAAACTCAGATACCTTACATAATAAAAATTCTGGTACCATTGTACTTTTTTAAAATATAATTTTTATTTGTACCTTACATAATAAAATTTTGATCTATATGAAAACACACATCTAATAACTAAATAATTAAATTTTATAACATCAATACTATATTCTCATATAGTAGAAATTTTGGGATATAATATCAAGTTACATAATTTTTTATCATCTTACCACAAGAGGTATGGATTTAATAATTTTTATTAGAGAGTTAACATACATATTATTCTTATATGTATCATATACATATCATAAATATTCAAATTATTAATATCATTATTTATTTATTCATCTTATAAATAAATATTATCACTAACCAATATACATATGTATATCATTTATACATGTGTACATTTTTATTAAAATTTTGTTACATGTATTTATTAATAATTTTTTAATTGTTAATATATATGTAACATTTACTCGTTATTAATAGATTTTTGTTGATTTACTTGTACGTTACAAATTTTTATCTCAGAAGAAAATTTTTTTTATGTTTATTAAATTACTTTGTCATTTTAAGGTAACCGGCCAAACAAGAAACTAAAATACTTTACTTGTTTGAGTTGGTAAACTGACAAAATCTAATGTTTTGTTTCTCCTTAACAATATGTTTTTACACATATTTATACGCATAAACATACATCAAAATATATATTCTTAAGCATGCATAGAATCATATTAATTGTATAAACAAAACATTATCACATACATATACATTTAAACATTTTAAATACATATCAAATACAATTACACTAACAAGCAAATTCAATTTATGTTATCACATAAATATGCCCGTGCGCGCGCACATACTTACATACATATATATATATATATGTATATCATTATATATATATATATATATATATGTATATATAATGCATCAATAATTGATACATTTACATGTTTAACACATTTAAACACATATAAAGTCATGATGAAAAACACTTTTCATCACCAACTCACAATGGTTAAAATATGAAAATAAGGAAATAAAACTCTTTTTATTTTTAGGCATTTTTTTCATGTAAATTTCATCATTAAACATGTTAAACATTGACAAAAAATAATTTTCCATCAATATACATGCTTGGTTGAAACCCATGAGATTCCAAATCAATGATTTAATTTTCATTTAATCATTATTATATCAAAAGGAATATAAATTGATGAATATATTACATCTCATGCATATTCTTCCATCAATTTTTCAAGATCTCATGCTTATGACTACTAATCACATTGACATATCAAAACACATATAATTAATTCAACGATGGGTTTGTAATCTCATTATGAACCATTTAATTTCATTAAATTAAATAGGCAAAACAACTTTGCACAAAAAACCTATGTTGCCAAAATCACACCCATAAGATTCCTTTTGATTTTTGACCACGAAACAAGCAAATCAAGTCCATACAATTATCCTAATCATGCTCCGATACTATCTAAAAGGATGTTATGACTTAAACATGCAACAAATTCTTAAATTTTGCTAACAACATAAGCATCTTATACTTAAATTTGACATATATCAAATATATATGTATAATACTAGCTATGGAATGAATTTCTTACCTAACTAGTATGAAGATTTAATGAAAAGAAGTTTCAAATATATGAAACCTCTACAATTTTCACCATCCAATATAGAGAGAAACTTTGGCCGAACAAGTGAAGAGTGAACACTTTTTTTTTTTTTGTTTCTTTTTTATCTCATAAAAAATAAAGACATATGGCCCTTTTTATATCTTTCTTTGATTTTGATTTAAATAATTAAGATATTCATCTAATAAATATCCGATATTCATCTAATAAATATCCTTTATTTATTGTTTAAACCTTACACTTATCTATAATTGTAAACTTAACAATCAAGTAAATTAATGTATAAACATGAATTAAGGGTAAAATGATAATTATTTAATAATTATCATTTATTGTGCTTTAGTTTTTGCATTTGTGCAAAATTATTTCCTTAAATATTTAGCAAATAATTAAAAATATCTTCAAGGGCTTATCGATAATTATTAAATAATTATCAATCATCAAATATAATTTTTAAAAACTTATATTTAAATTTTTTGATAATTATTATTATTAGTATGATACATAAAATACACTAAATTATATAAAATACAAATTCTTCAAACACTTTAAAAAATCATAAATATATATAACACTTATATATATTTATATAGTTTCTTTGATCATTATATTATCTTAGAAGGTACTTGTCATCTATAGATAATATTTTCTTTCTCTTGACATCCTTTAATACATTGAATTATTAGTGTGAACATGTAAATTCACTGTGAATTAGCCATAAATTAGTTCTAAACACTTCAAAATTTCAATGACCATGGTTAACATCTAACAATGTGTCATAGTTTCTAAATCATAATGAAGTAATACTTTATCGAACCCATTTAAATTGTATGTATAATGTGAGTAATATTATTTTGTCATCCAATTCTAATCATGTAAGGGTTTATAGAATATCAAAACTCTAAATTGATATGAATATGAATCATTAATCAATATATTTTAAACTCGTCATTACGAATTTTTTCATATAATTTTAATTCACTTTAACTAGAAATTTACTTTTTAGCTTTTTAGATATTTATTGATGTTCGTTTAAGAACTCGAATTTGGACATAATCAGCAAATACTCCGATCTTCTATTTATATTGAGTCAATAATCTTATTTTGACCATCATTCACTTATAATGAAAATAACACATGACTAAACTAATTTTAATATACAAGAAGTCATTAATCCCATACTTGCGTACAATATGAACTATATGCACTCACATCATATTTAACTATAATATTTTAGATCAAAAAATTATATCACACATTAGTATAATTATACAACAAATCATTGACTACATATATTACTATGTAACTTATTATTATTTTAGTCATGTTCAAATAATAGTTCTCTAACCATTAATCCATACGATACTTGAATCTTAAGTCATGCTCATGTCTCACCTCCTTTTAATATAGTGACCGGTTTCATGTTTCCTTCGAATTTCATCAGTTTAAGGCTCAAGTGTTTGCTCATCCATCTTAATTTTAAAGGCAAACATTTTCATTGAGTGACTGTAACTGCTATGGTTTACAGTTAATAATTCTTAACCAACTTTATAATAATGTCACTTTCATCATTACCGATACTAATATCATTTTATAATATTTGCTGGAGATATTCAGTATGTTTACCATGCGATACTGTTATCCATTTAATATCACTTAAAATATTTAAAATAATATTATTTAACAAATAAATGAATTATTAAGATAATTTATAAATATATTTTATTTAAATGCATAACAAAATAAAAAAAAAGTAACATATGGAAGTAAATAAAAAATAATTTCTTTTATTAATAATAATCTATTAATATATATAAAATAAAATATTTATGAAGTTGACAATAAAAATGACTTCTAGAGTATATTTGAATAATAAATATATTTGTTAATTCAAAAATATATTTTAAATGTATCACTTATTTTTTTAAATTTATAAATTAAATTGTATATAACTATAAAATTTGTTTATTAAAAATGCATTTAATTTTTAATAATATTTATAAAATTATATTATAACCACAAATAATATTATTTTTTATTTTATTTGATAGTTAACTTATCTTTAAAAAATTAAAATTAAAATTATCAAATAAATATAATTATTTATATGAATACAATAACGATAAAGTTATAAACTAAAATTATAAATTAATATATTTACAAAATATATAAAATAATATTTATAAGTATAATGATGACAAAAATAATAATAACTATAATTTATAAGATGATGTTCAATTTTTATAATAAAAATGAACATTAATAATGATAAATTAATTTATAAATAAAATATAATAAATTAATAGTATCTTAATAATTTTTTAGATTAATTAATTAATTAATTAAAAATAATTATTTTAAATTAATCAAAGTAAAAAAAAAATGCTAAAACATACAAATAACAGATAAAATTAAAGTTCAATTATTTTAAAAAGCAAAAGAAAATTTTTTACTTTTAGATTAAATATATTCCTTCTCTCATTTGGAAAAATAAAAATTCATAAAAAATTCTCTTTTTTTTTTTATTCTTCCAAACAAACAAATTAATCATCATTTCTTTCAAATTTCTTTTTTTTTAACTTCCATGGATTCATTTCTTTGAAAATTCCTTTTTTCCCCTCCCATGTATTAATAAAAACAAAAACTCTCTCGAAACAATAATAGAAAATAAAAGAAAATCCAACTCCAAGGCGCCCAAGCGAAGAAGTGTGTGGTTTCGGTTCATTGGAGCAGGCACCAACAGCTAGATTTTAAGTGAATTATCAACTGCACAATCATTGTAGACCAGGCACTGGACAAACAGCATGCAATGGTCAACAGTTAAGACTTGAGAGTAAGTTGCTCACATTAAGTTTCAAGCATCCAAAACCTGGTTAGATTATATTCATCGCGATTGTCGAGCAGAAAACCTGAAATTTTACTGCTACAAAAATATCATGACAGATTATATTTTTCTGTACATTTCGGTAACAAAAACATCCCTTCTCCCTTTCTCCCCCTTTGAATACAATGCGGAACAGTCTTCACTCAAAATTATATTATTGACGTCACAACCATGTCAATTAAATTGAGCATAGATAATGAAAACCATGTCTGGGTCCAACTCCTGTCACCAACTTGACATTTATTAAGGTTAACATAGTTTGCACCTTGAAGTTGTGTACGTATGCAAAAGCCTCCAATCCTCACCAACTTGCTTTGTCTGCAGCGGGATCTAATGAGTTGCTTCTGCTAGTGAGTTTGAACTTCAAAAATCTGGGAAGGAAGTCAATATACACAAAAAGGTATTTTAACCATTCAATATGAGCCAGGCAATAACCTGAACACAGCACCATGTTCACTGACAGTACCTGCAGATAACCTCCTTATTTGTTGCCAGAACTGTCTGCCCCTTCCTGTTCTTAACGGACCTGAACTTGAGTATCTCCTAAATGACAGTCCTCTCTCAGTATCAAGTCCAAGATCATATTTAGGAACTGAATAATGACTTTCCAAAGGATCTGACAACTGTCCTGAGCCAGTATTGACCCTTGCATCTAAATCAATTGACAAATCATCTTGGCTAGAACTTGATGAGCCCACTTCTTTGGCTTCATCACACTCGTTACACACTAATTTCAAGGCCTGCACAACTTCACCCATGAAAGGTCGGTGTTGCACCTCTGGTTGTACACACATTGAAGCAATAGCCGCTACTTTGGCTACATTATCAAAGGGGACATCATACCCTAGAGATGGATCTATAATTGTCTGCAACCCTTCTGTACTTGTAAGGAGTGGACGAGCCCAAGCAACCAGATTCTCCTGACCAGGTAGCTGTGTCATGTCCACTGGTTTTCTTCCTGTTAGGAGCTCAAGAAGGACTACACCATAGCTGTAAACGTCACTTTTCACAAGAAGATGCCCCGTCATTGCATATTCAGGAGCAACATACCTGGATTAATATTTGTTGAGAATTCACATTTCAAATAATTAAAGTACCAACAGAACCCAACAGAGGAACTTCAAATATTGCTATATTAGCTGTGAGATGCTTAAAAAACAGTCAATGATTGAGCAAGAAAAGAACTGAAAAAAAAGAAAAAAAAAAAAACTTAAGGTAGTCATTATTGTTTCCTGAAGTTCATCTTCTTAGAAAACCAAATATATGCATCTATCATTGTTAGTTGGTCAGATAAAATATACGTTTTGGACCCTTCTCGCCATTTTGGTACAAACTTTACCCTTCATAAGCTGTTTTTTTAATAAAATTTAAGATTGACTATTAAAAACCTACAACTGACTTCCAGTATACACCAATGCTCCTACAGCAGGATGCCCACCACATGAATACATGGCAGGAGCTTCTTGTTGGCTAGGCTCAGCTATAACCAGCTTATCTTCATGAGCAATAATAATAATAATAATAATAATAATAATAATAATAATAATTTACAGTATTTCAAAAATGTCATTGTGGGCACAGTTATTTACACATTGTTATCACTAATCTACCAAAATTCAACAGGCATTGTTAGTTTTTCTTTCATTGTTCGCCAAGTCTCATACCAAGACTCTCAGTTCCTTTCCCTCTCACTCATCTTAATATGATATGATAAAATCCAATTTGCAATATAAAATAAGGATTGGTCTACAGTCTACTGATTGTAAAATTTTCCATTACATTTTTTAAATTTTACATTGCATGTTCTTAGTTTTTCATTAGATTTTCAACATAAGAATTATATTCTTATTATTTTTAAGAATCTAACAAAAAATTAATTGTAGAAGTACCACCAATGCATTATAACTTTATCCTACATAATAAATTGAAACATAGAGCACAAAAATTTATAATATAAAAGGTAAGATTTATTAGATTTACAGTTCAGTTTGACAACATTCTAGATTGAGCACAGTGAGAATTTGATAACCATCACCTAAAATCATTGTTACTGAAAATGAATTCTTGTCTGGATTATGAATTATGATAAGTATAAGTAGGAATAAAAGAGAAATGGAAACAAACTAGGAATATCAATGCGACTCTGATAAGAAATCCAATCCTAATAAGACTAGACTTCATGGTAATAAGACAACTTAATAAGTCATTTTCTCTTTTAATACTAACAACAACGACTGAAAATTTATCACACATTTTGACAAACATATGAATTTTATTGTTCTTAAAAATTAAAAAAAATTCGCGCAGTAGTCATCTCAATCTCAACTAATAATTTAATATCAGAACATTACAGGGCAGGAGTTAAATTGTATATCATTATTCGTATTGCATTTTTTTTTTTTTGTTGCTTTATTATTTTTTTTCTTAGTTTTAGTTCTTACATATAATTTTAATCTTCATTCAATAGTTTTTTTTTTTTTTATTATAATCAAAGTTCATTTAAACAAAGTTCTTGCAAAAGCTTTGGCTCAATAAACAAATATTTATCCCAGCCTAGAAAAAGAACCTGACTATACCGTTCTTATATTACAAATATTGATGACTTTGTCAACGTATAATTTTTTTTACAACAGACAGAAAGCAATATTGACAATATGAAAGATAGTTATCAAAGTGGCAGTTAAAATGGCTATGTTTGTTCATCAAGTGAAGCCCAGAGACGGCTGCCAAATTACAAAAATCAGAGAGGGGGTACTAAACTTTACAAATGTTATTTCACCATTTTCGTAAAGAGATGATGTGGCAGTGAATCACATATTCTTCTTTTTTGCCTCAATTTCTTTCAAAAACCACTTAACGCACACAAAGGGTCCTAAGTAATTAAAAATCATGAGCTGAACCCTTGACATAGCAATTTCCACAACACTAATCCATCTAATAGCCAGTCACTAAGGATATACATATTCTACAAGTGCAAAACAAGTAGCTTCAGTCTAAACAACTATCATTCCTGCTGACACGCATCAATTAGGGAATGACAAAGATGTCAAGATATATTTTCATACTGTCAGCCTTTCAATTTGTTATGCATTTGACTTGATGAAATTGAAAATTGCCAGAGAGAAGATTTCATACCCAAATGTTCCCATGACACGTGTTGATATGTGTCTGCTTTCCTCATCTAAGGCAGTTCGAGCCAAACCAAAGTCAGATACTTTTGGAGTGAAATCATGCTCTAACAAAATGTTGCTGGCCTTGAAGTCCCTATGTATGACACGGGGGCTTGAATCCTCATGGAGATAAGCTAGAGCACGAGCGGCACCGAGTGCTACCTTTAGTCGGGCATCCCAGCCAAGGGAAGCAGATTCCTTGTCTACTCCTGACAACAAAGAAAAACAACCATAAACAAGAGCATTTAACAGAGAATCAACTGTTAAAAGAAATACATTTACCCCAAAATAACTACCATGTAAATGAGATTCAACACTGCCATTTGGAATGAGTTCATAAACCAAGCAGCGGGCCTGCTCCTCAATACATATACCAATCAACTTGACCAAATTTCTGTGATGTAGGCGGCTTAACATCTCAACTTCAGCCAAGAACTCCCGGCCTCCTTGCTGATCATCTCTCTTTAACACTTTGACAGCCACTTTAGTTCCATCTTCAAGAACACCACTATAAACGCGCCCAAAACCACCTTCCCCGAGTATTCTTGAATCATCAAAGTTTCCAGTGGCTTTCTCAATTTCACTTATGCTAAAGGTATGAGCAGATCCCGTATAAGTTGCAATGCTAGATCCAAATGATAAGGATGCAGAATCACGACCACTGCCAATCATTGACCCAGCAGCACCTGATAAATTTATGCTTTTTTATTAATTAAGCAAATAAAAGGAGGCACAACTTCCAGATGGATTAATGGCCTTAAAATCACTACAGTTAAGACTACAATAAGAGGATGAGATCAGAACAATTGTCTATTAATTCATATAGAATACGTTGATTATGTTTGCCCAAAAGATTGATAGCTAGTCTTCCATATACGCCCACTGCACTACAATAGATGAGGAAAGCCTGTCAGATCCAACAACATGGAGTAACTTATAGTGCAAAATTTGCCAAACATTATATATCTAGAATCATCTTAAGCAATGCAAACTAATGAATACCTCAGTTAATACCAACTGACAGAACAAATTGCACCAGGCTATATAAATAATGTTACCTGATGGTTTTGCATGGGATTGTTGCAAAGGTTGTGGCACTGCCTCTGCTGGACAAGCATGATTTTTGTATTTGACCAACAAAAGCCAAACAATTGCAGAACATAAGACAATAGCTACAAAAGCTGACATGACAACAATAGCAATCATGCCACCACCAAGCCCGTATTTCTGCTGCCTCTTCGGCACATTGACACCTTCAGGCTTTATTGTCCTTGCATTATTTCCAGAATATGGCCCATCACTGATTATAATGCTTGAAGGTGCTGAAGGTGGAGAAGGAGGTAAACCTATAGATGCAGTATTTCTATGTAAGTACCAGGATACTACTCATAAAAGCAGTTTTATTAACCAAGAAAGTGAATATGATACCAGGATAGCGCACGTATAATACTTCATAATCGCCGAAGTCAGAAGATTTTATAACAACTCGTTTATGCCAAAATCTTTCATAAGTTAAAAATGCCGTGGTATTATCAAATTTTTCTCCAAGGGGTACCAAGTCAATAAGGACAACCGTCTTCTCAGGTTGTTGAGCAGCATTGGCTCCAATAATTCGTACTTGACTTTGTTTCATAAAAACCCCAGTAGCAATTTCTGCAGCTAATTCTGAAACCAAAGGGAAGAAAGTATATAGCGCAACACTAAGCCGTAGTCCAACTTGCATGGGCCAGACACAACCACATGGTGAGCCAGGAGGAGTATTTGTATATGGCTCAGTGCAAATAATTGTTGAACAATCTACAAATATGATCAACCTACGCGTTATATTTGCTAAGATGAAAAATATTATAGGACAATAAAAGAACAAAGACAGTAGGACCCCCAGAAGTAAAGAGAACCTAGTGTTTCGTACCTTCATTAGGAGGTGGAGGAGGAAATGCTTGAAAGGGAGGCAGGAGAGGCATTTTTGGACTCTTTGTTTTAGGAGAAAATTTAGGAGGAAAAAGAGGCACTTGCAAATGAAAACATATCAGAAGGTAAGCCACTAAGTGGACTGTAACATACAAATATTTAATAAAATGAAAAAGAAGAGTGACATGAGCTTCATTACATTCAGTCTGGCCAGCTGCAATTGTTGGAGACGGTGAAGGAGCGCTTGGCAGATGATTCACTGTTGACAGAAAGGGAAAATGTGATTGGGAAACCAAAGATCACGAGAGGAAAAAATTAAAAGTTAAAATTCCATTTAGTTTCACTGATCAGGATCTGGTCTGAATGAATAATAATAGCATTAACCATTCTGGTACCTGGATTTAGCGGCGGAGGAGCATGGCGTCTTCTCCTGCTTGTGGGAATAAATGCTGGAGAGACTATGGGACCTGTAAAAAAATAAAAGGAAATTGGATATCCATTAGAGAACGTGATAGCCCATTATCAAATATCAGGTTGGAATATGTTTCGGCTATAAAAAATTAAACCTTGATGTACTGAAGTGGTAGGTGAAGTAAAATATGATGGTGCAGGGCCGTTGATTTTGTTCCTCACATCATGATGCTTAGGAAATGAGGCTGAAGGTGGTGAAGATGCAGGAGAATGGTCCCCATTATTTTGCTTTTGAGGAGATTCAGGAGACGAAAGAGGAGGAATGGGAGCATCTTTAGGGTGCCTCCTGGACTTCTGCATGGAAGGTGCTGCAGCAGAAAAAGAACCGGTTAAAGAAATTCTGCTGTTTCATAAATGTGATTCATGTCATTCATTTGGCTGAATTATTCATAGTTACGAAGAATACCTTTTGTTGGCGAATCGTTTACAGGTGGTAATGGTTTGGGTATTTCATATGGAGGTTCAGCAACTGGTATACCAGCCCCTCTCCTGTCAACACTTGAGGATGGTGTTAATGAAGGAGGAACATCAGGATCTGCAATCTCATATGGGAGCAACCAAAAGAACATTCATCAGTCTATAGGACTCCTATGAATACAGAAACATCACTATTGAAAAGCCAAATAAAGATATATATACTGAATTAAAGAGTGATTACAAACATATATTGGCCGCACAAATGATACTAATAAATGGCCAAAATGATTGTATCGGCAACACAAAAGATACTAATAAATGCCCGGTATAATTTCAGAAAACTTTTATGACAGATAAACTATGTTTTTACAAAAAAAACCATTAAAACCAAAAAGAAAAAAGAAGATAGGATAACTAAACTCTCCTCCTTTTCACCCAACAGTAGTACTACATAACAAGCACCCCACAGTTTTCACTGATAACAGTATAAAGCAATACCGATGTTGCACAGCTACCATATTTCATCATAACTTTCACAATGATCTGTTGGCATATTGTTAACAAATAAAGAGACTGAATGTGCGATGAGGAAATTTCTGAGGTTCCTCAAGCTGTGATTCTTCAAAGCAAAGCAGGTTACAAAAAGATATATGAAGGAATGTGATGGTGGGGAGTTTGCTTCCTATTAAAAAGCACTTCGTTCCATTAAACCATCAAAGCCTTCTAGTATCAACCAAGACATGAAGATGTCAAATTGTCTCAATTCAGCCAGTGGAACATTTACTTTGAAAATAATAATTAAATGATCTAAAAGTGGTACCTGGTAACACAGATGGAGATTTTCCAGGCATAACCGGGTGGACAGCTGGCGAGTTTTGTGGCAATATTCCAGTTGGAGATGACGCTGGCACTTCATTGACAGAGAAGAAACAACAGGGTCCATTTAAAATGGCATCACTGGTAGAAGCTTCAAAATAACATATATAAATATAAATATAAATACACACACACATATGATAAGGCTCACCAAGTGATGTGGATGGAATTGCTCTTGGAATGATTGGGTGGACCATTGGTGACTTCTGCCTTGAGTTCCTTGGTGGAAATGGAACTAATGTGATGTTTTGGAAAAGTAAGAAACAGAAGCCCGATCAAAAGAACATCCACTAGAAATTTCATGATAGCATAATAAATAATATCATTGTACCTGGAGCAATTGGTTCTGCAGTGGAAGCCTTGTTATTGGAAGCATTTCTTTCATGAGCAACTGGTGGCAAATGTCCAGATATGCTTGGGTGAGTGGTTGGTGAATGTTGGGGTGAATTCCTCATGGGAGCCAGAACTGCAATAGACATTGAACAAGAAGCTAATCTTACCAAAAATCAAGTATAAAATTACTCAGGGCAGAACAAAAACCTAACCAATTCTGTACCTGGAGCACCTGGAACTGAAATGGGACTCTTACTGACCGGAGCCAGTCCTGGAGGAGCACTAGGCAGAACTGGAACATTTAAGGGTGGAGGAGCTATATTAGATGAAGGTGGTTCCAATGGTGCAGTTGGGGTCAAAGATGGTGGAGGGGCCACATTGAATGGCCCCAATACTAGTGGAGAACTTGGTGACAAGGATGGTAGATTTAGAGGTGGAGGAGCAGTATTATATGGTGGCAATCCTATTGGAGTAGTCGGTGAAAATGATGGTGCATGCCCTTCTATAATTGGGGGATTTGGGGTGAATGTAACTGGCGGTATTGCAGGTACAGGTTGTAAATTTAAACCTGGATCAAACCAGAAGCTTCATCAAACAAACTGAAAATCAACTAATAGTTTTAAGAGCGAGGTTTCTAAAAGTTACCAATTGGCTGAGACACTGAGCTCGGTGCATTGCTGCTAATTGGCTTTCTATTTCGGAAGGGAGCAGGTGTTCCTTCTACAGGAGGAATCCCAGGAAAATTTGCTGGAGATGGGGAGATAACATACCCTGAACAAAAATAAATGTTTTAGCATAAAATTCATATGAGCAGTTAACAACTTCAGAATTGTTAGTGGGTGGTAGTTGGTTCAACTGGTAAAATCTCTAAGGGTGAGACCAAAATTCTGGGATCAAATCCTGCTCATACTAGGTGTTTGGGTTATTTTCTTGTAATATTCAAAAAAAATAAAAATAAAAACTTGAGGATATCAATCTTTATTACTTCAATGATCTATAAGTATATCTGTAGTATTCCAGAGAAAACTTATTATGAGGGGGTTTATTACACATTGGCATCATATAACAAAGAATCACAAGCCTAATTTAAATGATTAAAGTGCTCATGATCCGTGTTCACCAGAAAGGACACATCTTTGCATGATGCTTCTACTCACGATTACCATATGAGAATTAAAATGGCTAGGAGAAGAAAACTTAGAAATTAGCCAGCACAGAATTTGATGAAGATCAGATACATATCAACTCACTACAAATGTGCCTAAAATTCTAAACTTTCTTAGCCATCCAATGCAAACGTGTAATGCAGCCATAAACAAACTATAACAGCCAATGTACTTAATAAGTAGCTTTTCCCTAGATAAAGGCATAAAATGAAAGCATTCCCCGAACAAAGCCTAAACTGAGCTTGAGCCAGGAACGATCATGCCAAATATCAGAATTATTTTGAAACACTAAGTAGTGCAGATAACTACAACATAAGCTGTGGGTCTAGTCTATAATATTGCACACCAATCTAGACGCTCGAACCTCTGGTTTTAAAACTGAATCCAGGCAAATTCTGCTAACTAATGTAATAAGAGAATAACATGCTTACATTGTGGAAAGCCAAACTCTAAATGTTTCATTTTTGCTCTTAACAGTTCCCTTGGGATCGGTAGATCCATCAAAGCTAAAAATTTGATCACAATATTGAGAACACATGTTCTGGTTTTCCACATAACTGGGCTTAAAAACAATAAAAGTGGGTTTTCATCAACCCAGATCACGAAATCATCGATTCAAAATAAAAAGATTAGTCTTACAAGAATCCAATCATGTAACTAAGTGAGACAAATTATATTATTCCAAATTTAACAAATGAACCATGAAAAAGTTAAAATTACCTGCAGATCCTTGAACAGTGGAAGCAAAGCCAATGACACATAGCTTCAGCAGCAAGAGAATCACTGGCATAACCATCCTCATCCCATAAACACCAAATCTCAAAACCAACCCCTCTCAGTAACAATGAAGAAAAAAACAACCAATGAGATGTTAAAGAAATTGGAATTAAAAAATGTTTTTATATACAAAACTAAGCACTGATTGATAGCTTGAAGCAAGAACAAGAATAGATGTCACACTAACAAAGACGCAGGAAAAGTAAGAAAAAAGCAATGACAAGGTAGTTTAAGGCCAAACCCAGAAAAATAAAGTTTGTTGAAAAGAACCCATGCTGTGTTTTTACCACAACTTGAGCCCTCAAAATTGCAAAGGTCAGAGATTTCCATGCATGTTGTCAATCTCAAAACTGAAACCAGTTTCATGTGTTACTGAAACACAGCTAAAAACTGACAGAAGACAACAGCTTTAAGAGTACCGTAAAACATAACACAAAACAATTACACTACCCCGCAAGTAACAGACCCCCCGACCCTGAGTTTGGTATGAGAGAGAGAGAGAGAGAGAGAGAGAGAGAGAGATTCTTGATTAATATACTTTAGTGAAAGGGTAATATTAATAAGGGGGTATTTTAATGGCGAATTGGACCAACTAATGTTACTGGGGGGTTGAAATTCGTTGGGATTAATATAATATTAATGGAGTTTGCTTGAGCATTGCTAATTTTGTTCTTGCTTGCAGATTTTCAGATGATCCTGTTGGGCAATTTGAGATAGTGGTGACAGTGAGCTGTCCCGGTGTGCATGTGCCCAGGTTAATAGAATTTGACATATTACCCTATTTCTCTTTATTTAATAATAATTAACTTTTTGAAGACAAAAGGGGAGTTCCTATAATATATATGTATTAAGAATGTTCTAAATTGTGGCTCAGCATAACAATCGCCAATCAGACACAGATCAACGGCTATTAGAGATTTGTCTCTGTTTCGTTGATGGACTTATTTAGCGTTTGGGTAGTCGCTCCAGCAGATCAATTAATCAAAAAATAATAATAAATTAATAAAATAAGGTAAACATCTGCTGTTGATTGGGTTTTAAAAAAAAAAAAAAATGAATTATTCTCATTATTTTTATTATTTAACAAAAACAAAGGGAATCGCCAGGGATTCGTTCTCTTCTAAAAAAGTTAAAATTAAGATTTCATTTTATTAAAACAATCCTTTCTACCATTTGTCTCACCCCCCCCCCCCCTCCCTTTTTTTAATTAATTATTTCCAAACAATTGAAAAGCAACCGAGCACCTAATGTTCAAAATAGCAATTAGATATTGAGAATTCTTAATTCAGTGGTTAGATAAAGAGCAGAAATAATAGTGTACTTATTGAAAATGAAGTCCTCATTGCAACAGAGACATTACATTTACATAGATATAAACAACCGGTTGAATTGAATTGTACCAGACATAATTAAAGTTGGTAGGTAATGGAATGCGAAGGCTGAGGAAGCCACATACTGCACCAAGTAAATCTTGCGCCTTTTACCTCCGAACCAAAAAGAGCACGTGAAGATAATAGCCTAGATGGTATAAAATTTTAATGGAGGTTTGCAGAAGTAGACGAGTTTCCCAGCCAGCCAGGCCCAGCTAATAGCGACGGTGAAGAATTCAAGATGGGATGGTGTGACTTGTGAGTGACTATGCAGCATGTGATTGTGACTTAAAGGAAATTACTTAAGTGGGATCTAATGAATAATAAATCTAGGGTGGTTTATGAATTATTTTATTGCTCCATGTTGATTTCTGAGATGCTTTAAATGTGTTTCGGTGCCAAGGTGCTCGCTTGGTCACAGTCGTATGTGTGTCTGGATGGATAAATTCTACTTCACATCACTGCATGAAATATAGTTTTTTTTTTTAAAATAATAATAATAATCTTCATCATCATCATATATAACGTGTTTTTATTTATTCATTCCATGTGTTGCCTGTTTGATTGAATACCATGGTCAGTTACAACTGAGGATGCGTTAATTTCAAGTGAACGGATTTGGATGGATAAAGAGCAAAGTTAAATCAAGTGTTTAAGGCTAATTACACTCAGATGAGTACAAACATAAACGAATTCGTTAGTTAGGGACGGACAAAGAGAAGCAATAATTTCAAAATTTTGATTTCCCTGCCAAAATTGAATATAATTTTTCCATCCCTAATGTCACCTAACAACAAAAGGGCACTAATGCCATGATGTGATGCGGGCCGCTCCAAACAAGGCGAAAACAACAAACACACAGAGACCACCGGTGGCCCAGCTTTCGCCGAAACAAGGTATCGCAAAATACGTTTGTCTCAATAAATATGGTCAACCCCACACACATAGAATTTGTTTAAAATTCTAACCACAAAGGTCCCCCATGGCTGTAACACTTGTGAACCCTAAATGTCTGCTTCTTCCAAATACCGTTTGCATTTACATTACAATAAAAAGATCATTTAATAGCCTTTTTGTTTAAGCTCAAGAATAGGAGACGGTGACAATGTTCTCTTTCAAGACCCATGTGATGTGATAACATGGGATTAGGCATCCATTCCACGATCAAAATTCTTCTCCTCGTTTGCTTTGTTAGAGCAGGGAAAAATAAAAAAAAAAAAAGGCGCCTTGGACTTTAGAGGATTAATTATTTATTACATCCACGTGGGCTGGGCGAGGAAAGCTAGCAACAGCAGCGTAGTATTTTGCCTTTGACTTGAATCTCAAGGAACATTTTGATGAAGCGTACAAGTAACTACTGATTTCTGGACCCTCGGACGCTTATTATAACTTAAAAAGGCCTTCCAACTGTCCATGGGAGTTCGGGACCACCACCAAGCTGAGAGCGAGAGCCTCACCTTAGCCTTCGGCCTTGGGGCGCTTTACCTGGGACCGCTATCATTAAAGTCGGCGTGTTAAATCAAATCAATTGAAAGGACTTTGAAACTTTAAAATGATTCGCAACTCACATGCCAGCATTGTATTATTTTAGCATACACCACTGGACAACAAGCAACAGACAGAATTGCAAAGTGTTTAATTTTTCCCTTCCTTTTAAAGGGAAACAACAGAGAAATACACGTGATTGTGCAGTACTATCTGATAATTGAAACTCAGCACACCGAAAAAAATATAAATAGAAGTGAAAACGCAATCATTGGTGAAAATTGTTTTTTTCTTCCCAAAAAAAAAAAAGAGAGAGAGAACAAAATCTTTTATGCTGTATCAATTCTGTGTCTTCTGGCTTGACATGTAACAAAATGTGAAGATCAAAGTGGAGAATGTGATTTAGTGGGTGCAGAAAGGCAGCCACTAAATTCCACCACGCAAAAAATATGATGGGTCGGGACAGTGCAGTAGGCAATGGAGACAGGAGAAATGCAATTATAGATCCTTAACCGAAAGGAAGGAATTCATGCAGTAATTTCATATACTTCATGAACATTAACAATCTTGCACAACAGAATATTAGAAATAAATGGACGGAAAACTTACATTGAAAATCATGACCTGACCAATGAATAGGAAATCAAGCTATTAAAAACCCGAGACAATTTTCACATCTTGTGACTTCAATGTTGCATTAAACCAAAGTTATACTGAATGCCCATAGTACAACAATTCTGGCAAAGCCAAGGAGGCTGACATAAAATTGACCAGTGGTTTGCTATCAACATAAAAAAAACACAGTATTTGTGCCGGTATAGCTCTTTGACATGAAAAGGGGATAAGAATATTTTAGGATTGATCATGCACATAAAAGGGTGTTAAAATATGACTATTTTGAAAAATTTTCAAATAATACCAGATTAATGAATACGTGCAATTATGCTACACAGCAATTTCACAGTTCATAGGATAATGCAATCAGACCTTACATTTAACAGTAATGCCACCTATTTCTGCAAGGATTTAAAAAGATCATTAACCAGAAAACATAAAAGGAAAAATGCATGGTATCCTAAAGGTGTTTGTAAGTCAATGTGAAAGAATTACCTTGACAAGAGGGAGAGAGCGGGCAGAGTAGGAGAAGAAGAAAGAACAAAGCACATGGCTTGAAAATCCAAAATTGGTGGGCAGACAATTCAGTGAGATCAACATTTAAGAATAAAATACCAAAACTTATCAGCCAAATTTCAACTCAAGGAAACAAAACAAACAACTTAAACCACTTCCCTTGACAGATGTCCAGGTAAAATCAGCAAAATCTGAAATTCAATATTCCAATTTAAGTATCTTACCTCACGTCCAAATTGTGCCTGGAATCTTTCATTCTCTTCAACCACATGTGACACTATCGTACCAGCAGGGAGCTCCACATAAGAGAAATTAAAGTTCTTGTCAAACTGTGTCCACAATGATCTGCCCATCAGAATTACTGGTGGCCGCAAGAGAATTAGACTGATGCATGAGGAAGTCTAGGATACATCACATGCTTCTCAAATTAAAATTGAAGCCAAGCATTATCATATTGGTAAATGTCAAGTTGACAGAACACTTCCAGTGAAAAGAAGCAGTGTAGCTGACGAAATATCAGGGTAGAGGACAAGCAATGTGTGCCAGTAAATTAAGAAAATGGAGAACCAGATGCATCTAGTTTAGAATCTATGGGACTGTTAACATAACAAATATGCACTATGTACTAAAAATAAATATATGGAACTTAGAACACTTCCAATGAAAGGAAGCAGGGTAGAGGAAGAAATATCAAGATATAAGACAGGCAATGTGTGCCAGAAAATTCAAGAAATGGAGAACCAGAAGCATCAAGGTTAGAATCTATGAGACAGTTAACATAAAAAATATGCACTACATACCAAAATTAAATGTACAAAACTTACAAGCACTACATACTAAAATTAAATGTACAAAACTTACATTTCCTTGCCAAAAATTCAAAACCCAACTTTTCAGCAGCCAAATCAAATAATCTTGAATAGCAGCTGCCTTAGATGACAGAATTGGAATAGCCTGCACATTTGGGAAAGAGAGTAGCTAAAGCACCACAATCCATAGACATGCTTCAAATTTGGCAAGGATCTTTATTGCAATGAATAGCATAATTTGCTACTCTCAGTGGCAAGCAAATTAAAAAATGTCGACACTAAAATTATGAGGTTGCCACAATAAGCCAAAAACATCAATCCCCCCCATCCAACAACCAACATTGAAATGCTAACTTATCATACTTATTGCAAAAAGAAAGAAGGAATGTTACACCCTCTAGAGAAGTTAAACAGTGAAATACAAATGGGGGGAGAAAGATTCACCTTAAGATAAAACATTAGAATAATTCCATACTTAGGGATGCAGACTTTGTATCTCACCTTTGTAAATGTAGCATTACTCAAAACATTAGCATCTTTACAGCTAACAATTAATATGGTAAAACAGCAGAAACTTATAAGCAATTCATACATTAATGCAACTGATTAGGCACTTGCAACATTTTATTTATATACCTGAAGATTAGTATGAGTACCATGTTTGGAGACCCACTAAAAACATACGCCTTCTTTTGCCCGGTATTCGTAATACATCTTGAGACTGATCTGAAATCTACCAAGCTCCTTTTTGTATTTGGGGGCAAGAGAAATGGTGTTAGGTGAATGCACAACAGGCATTATTAATGCATGGTGTTGAAAAAGTGGGCCTTTAGGCAGTGCATAGTAGTAATATCCCCCTATGCTTATAACTTAGATGTGATGTTGGGGCTTGACAAACAAAGCCAACACTCTTTTGACCTGTAACTCACTTGTCGGATACATCATCATCACAATGAAAATTCCCTTTAGACAAACTCAGAGCATTAAGAAAATGAACGTAAACAAACTCACTATCTAAAAATGCAGAAAGAATGAAATTGACTAGGAAAAAACTGTAAACAATAGAATGCAACGACCTAACTCTTCAGTTAAAGATTTAGCCGAACACTAACCTGTTAGCACTTGCATTTTCAGATCGAGATTTCCTGCAAGAATAACTCTCATCTTCAGTTAGTAGGCTGTGCTTATAGATGCATTCTGGACCCTTTTCACATTTCCCTTTGATAATAAAATCAAGACACACACCTCTCAAACATTGTTCTCTTGCAACAGTATCAGGTGTAAAAGTTGCATATTTCCTCACATGGGCAAGAACCAGAATATACAAATTTATAAAACAGCTTATCGCCATCACCACTTCCACGCTTCTATCTTTTCTGAGAGACCTCATATCTCCAATATTGTCAATCAGAAACAGTAGTGCTCACCCTCTTAGCGGCTTCTTTAGAATTAGCTGATTGATCTACAGATGTGTACAGAGATAAGGTAGTGTTTGGTCACTTCATGCTCATCTCAGCAGCAGACATGGTAGATGCTAAGTAGGAGAAAGTGCATGAATAAATTTCTGAGAAGATGGTACAGGAACCACGAGTTAGACGAAGAAAAGGACGTTTCTCTAATGACAAAACCAATACTGAACTGCACATGAGCATTGTTGTGGAGCATATATCAAGCTCCTACATCACATCCAGAGGATGGATTTGACCAATAATCCATCTAATCCACTGTCAGAGGTATTTTGCATCTTTTTAATCTAATCCAATCCAATCCACCAAATGGTAAAATTCAATCCAATCCAATCCAAATAGAAAAATCACAAATCCAACCCAATCCAGTCCAATTACAATAAAAAATAATATTAATATCAACCAATTTAAATTAACTAGGATTATAAAATTATTACGAAACATGTACAAATTTATCTGGGATAATAACCAGACCTGTTTATCTTTGTTTCCAACATGAGCAAGTCCCAAGAAACGTTCACACGAATAGCATCAATATTGGAGAAAGGGTAACGAGCATAGAATACACCAATAGAACCTGCAATGTGATAGCTTCATAAAGAATATCATCAATTAGAAAAATATATCATGATTTCTTTTTAAGGCAAACATTTAAGTTTCATTTGGTAATGAATAGGCCAGAAAGCAATAAAAAATTATTAAAACGTGCAATAGAGGACCTCAACTCAACTCATAAAAGCTGTTCTTCATCAGCCAGTCTGTACATGGAGTAGATCTTGTATTGACAACCAATTAAAAAGTTATTCCACTTTAAAATCTAATTATAGGGATGAATTTCTTCAATCTTCCTCTATCCACCAAACACTACTTATTGTTGTTAATAAAGAAACACTAATGCACAAATTAACTGGACATTAGTAATTTGCACAATTCCAAATATTAGGATAACATTTGAAACTACATATCATACATATGCAACAATGAAATCTTTTTAGGTTAACGTAGGAGGGTTATGAAATGTCTGTTGTCCATCAAAACAAAAAATAAATAAGGGTACATAATGTGATCGAGCAGCAGGGAGGTTCCATCCTAGGGATTGTCTCTTTTTTAACACAGCTTCATCTCACCCCCCCAAACACATCCCCCCCCACCACCCTCAAAACAACACACAAAAAAATGCAGATTAAAGAAATACCTCCTAGGAGGTTGGTGTGGGAGCTAAATTTCAACTCAAGAAATTGAACCAACTAGGCTATCCCCTTGGGGACATGCATTGTCCCATTTTAACAAACAAATGAAGACATATATAAAGCATGCTTCCATCTTAAAAAAAGTCTCAGAGTACATAAGCAAGGTAGAGGTGCTCCACAAAATGAAAACGAAACAATATTTCTTGGATACAAGCAATTATGTTATGTTTCACATACTAAAATGTTTGGAAATTTTGAGCCTATTTCATCATTTTGGTGAAGACAAAAAGAGTCAACAACCTGGAAAAGAAAATGGTAAAGCTAGTGGACTATGTAGTTGTGCACATTGATTGATATGCATTAATCTCCAGACATCACAAACCGTGGTCGGATCTCCACCACCAACTCTGATACAGTAGAATCACAACCTCATGAATCTGAAATCTCAGTATGTATATCAGATGCAGCAGCTCTGTTTGTGACCCCACTTGGCCATTCATTAGTAAAAACGGATTAAGCAAATCAAACAAGTAGAGTATGGAACTAGGAGGCAAAGCAAGTAGAACCAAAAAGGATCAACTACTCTAAAAAAAGGTTCATTTGATATATAAGAAGGCAAGGATATGTTAGGAACAGATTGACAATTCCATGTTCCTCAGCTAATGCTCGCAATGCATCAACATCCTCTTTAATGTATGTACCAAACTGATGACCATCTGATGATTGCCTACCAGATAAGTATGCCACAGATAAGCCTAAGCATCAGCAAAGTAGACCAGATATTACAAAAATAATACAAAATCATGAATATTGATATTAGTGCTACAAAAGCTTTGCTTAGTTGTATATATAAGCCAATGATGTATGGCACATCTATTATTAAATATTAGTTTGACATTGGTAAATGACAAAAATTGGAGTGGTTTTTGGAGAAGCATTTGATAGAGATACTCTTCAGGGAAGCACTTGATAAAGGCTATCAACAAAGTGCTTTAAAATAATAGAAGCATTTGAAATGCATATTTAATTAGCAGCTAGGTCTAGATGGAAGTTATGAGCATTACGTTCATTCATAGCTTCCACACCAAGAAGAAACACTTGAAAGTTGCTTCTCCAAAACGTGCTTTTACTCAAAAGCACTTTATAAAACAAACTCACAATCACGACAAATATTTCTCTGTCACTGACAATGCATGCTTATTAATAATTTTCCAAACAAATCATACAAAAACCACGGGTTGATTGGAAATGTTATTAACACAACACTTTAGTTAGGGTCTATTTTGGAGCGCAATCTAAAGAGTTAAAGATGCTTTTCTAGGTTCAAAAGCCCATTTCAAAGTGTTTTGAAGAGAAAAGAAATTTTCTTTCAAAAATTTCAAAGTGTTTGGAAGAAAAAAAGAAAAATGATTTTAAAATTATAAGCACATGGTGGCATAATTTTAATCTGAAGCACATGTAGTGCTTTCTCATTCAACACTTTAGAATTAAAACAATTTAATTTCAATTCCTAAATAACTCTAAATTTAAAAGCACAATATACGTACCAAAGGATACAACATGGGGATTTCCAAGATTTGCATCCAGCATATGGGCATTTAGGAATGAGACCTAGGATCAAGAGAAAAGAATCGAACTTGTCCAGAAACCCAAATTCAAGACTAAGTGTTCAAACTCATACCTAAGACCATGTGCCAAGAGCCAAGACATTATGTCATAATAGAGACTCGAGATCCAATCTTAGAGTCTCAGACCCAATGTTGGTTCTCATATCTTAGGCCTCAGGAATTCAATGCTGGGTTTGTGGTCCAAACATTGGGTATCTGAGCCATGCTTGGTTTTCAAGTCATATGCCTTGGGGAATTGTTGCCTTATCTTGAATCCCATGGTCTGAGCACAGAAGCTCAGGTTCTAACTGAACAGCTAACTCAGGGTCCCCACAACAAGTTTGGTTCCCATTGACTTGTGCCTAGTCTTAAGTCTCATGGTCTTGCTGCCATGTCTTTAGTACTAGGATTTTGGCACCAAGTGTCAATGTTTGATTCAAATTTTGTGTTGAATACCAAGACACAAATTTAATCTTGGATCAAATCTCGAGAACATATTTATAATTATCACCAATAAAAAATACTTATATTATTTAATAGCTATCATAATTTCTCTTTTATAATATCTACCAAAACATTTTACTAGTATTCAAAACAATTTTTAATAATACAACCACACTATATAATATTACAATATTCTAAATAGTTTTATAATTGATTGCCAAACATTGACAGCATTTTATAAAAAAACACTATAAAGGAAAGCGGTATTAACTAAAGTGCTATGGGATAAAACTGCTTCATTAAAAGGAGTACTAAGCAGGAGTACCAAACTAACTCTTTATGGCACTTTTCAATAAAATCATTGAGTATTTGACAATTAAGTATCAAAGTGCTTTAGAGTATTTTAATACTATGTAAAGGTTTAGTAGTGTGCATTATAAAAATATAACTACACAACAATATATGTATTTTTTAACAACAACAACTCCATTCTCAATATTTGTTCCAAGAATAAATTTGTTTTGGTCTAGGATTTGCATTGAGTCCCAAGTTCGGGTCTCCTGTCTGGGTCCCAACACCTAGCTTGAGTTCCAGGGTCCTATGGTCCAGGATTATCATTATCGAGACTCAGGTCTCTAGGTCTGATACCATGGTCCGATAAAAGGATCCTAACTCTGGTCCTGTGTTTGGGGTCTTGTCAAGTCTTAGGTTCAGGTACCAAGCTCTCAAACTGGGCACTGTGCTCAAGTTTTTCAGAATCCTAGTGTCAGGTCTAGGCACATACGAGGTCCTGGTCCCATGCGTGCGCCCTAATTGAGCTCTATGTCTCAGGCAGTGTTTAGGTCCCAAATATCCTGATGCCACATACAAATTTGACACTAAGAGCTTTCGGGCACAAACTGCTGTGGCTTTTTATACTACGGCTGCTCGCTAAGTGTAAAAATGAGCGTTAACGCTAAAAATTGATGTTACAAAACCTTTATCTGTTTTACTTTCAAAATTAAGTAAGAGCACATTAATAATACCAAACATAGCTGGAGTCTTAAAGGCTTTTGAACAGTATAAACGTCTTGACTCTACAAATGCACATCCCCGTGGACCTTAAATTCATCAACTTGAACTAGATGGAAAAAATCATCCTACTTTCCAATTAAGTTTATCTCCAATTTCATGCAGTATCCTTCACTATCTCATCAAACACAGAAAAATTCATAAAATTCATAAACCATACCGTGGAGAGTGAACTTCCCACTGCCTTTCAACTAGAACAGGTTATTGGTAATTTTGATATCGCCCATCTTGAATCCTTGATTGGCCGACTCCTTTGAAGCAACCATTAAAACCAAACCTTGGAAGCGCTGAAACCATAGTCACCGATGAAGTAGGCCAGGAGAGGAATTTCCGAGCGGCAATCCACAGTCCATGAACTCGTCCACACGGTCCGCTGAGACAGGGAAAAAAAATGACCGATGCAGAGAAGCACCTGGAATCAGTACAATGTCAGTCGAGAAGGCCTATATATGCATATGCATATTCATATTTGAAGAGGGAAACAGCAAAGAACATCGATTGCACTCGCTTGAAGAGCTGGTTGAGGCGGCCTAAAACGTCGCCGCAGAGCAGAATTCTGGAAGGAGCCATGAGGGAGTATGTGATACTGCTAAAAGAATATACAGACGGAGAAACGGGATCCTTTATTCCCTTTCGGTTTCCGAGTCATAAGGCCGGTCCGATGCGTGAAGACGACGATATAAGTGGGGATCTGGGCCAGGCCCGGGCCTAAAAGAAAATAACGGCCGCTAACTGAAGCCCTAAGAAATAAAGAAATAATTGTGTTAAAAATAAGTGTGAAAGTCCACAATTAAAATTAAAATTAAAATTGGTCCTAAAGTAAAAAGTTATTTTTTTTTTAAAGCAGAGTAAAAATACAACAATCTTAAATATATCCTAAATATCAAATACTTATATTTCAAATTTATCTTTATTATCACTTGCAACATTTTTAATGCACTCGTCGTGTATTATTATTATTTTGCATGTGCTCAATTTAAACTATACAAGTTTAAAATTAATTATTTTAATTAAAAATTAAAACTATAAAATGTTAAACAAACTTTTGCTTTTTTTTTTTTTTATCAAACAATGAATTGATTTTTTTTTCTTAGAGTTATTATTTTGTGAGCATAACATGGGCAAATTATTTTATAACAAAAATAATTTCAAATTGGCTCTGAATGAGTTGTTTCAAGTTTTAATTCTCAGAATTGCCCTAATACAATTAGTGATTTGAAGAAAAAATTTATCACTAAATTAAAAATAAAAAGAATACGATAGAACAAATTTTAAATTATTAGCTAAGTAGGTGAATTAGAGCTGAAGCAAGAGCAATTGTTCAAGACAGACGATATAGGGTTGATACCCCTAAAACTAGGAGCCTTAATAAATCAATCGTGTAATATATTTTTTTTTAACTTAATATTAGACTTTAAATGTGCTCAAGATATAACAATAATTAATTTTATTTTTTCTTTTTTTTTGTAAACCTAAACTCAGCCAACCCATTTCATAATAAAAGTAAATTTGTTTATTTCGAGTTGGTTTGCGCCTTACCAAAGGTTTACCCAATCCATCAAGAATTAAAAATTCTTGAGTAAAATAATTTTGTAATCAAATAAATAAAATGAAATCTAATCTTACGTAGAAAAGAAATATATGTAAGATTAAAAGAATGAAACAAAAAAAAAATTATATAAAGGGTAACTTACTTTAATTTTTAAAAAATAAAAAATTATAAAAAGCCACAGAGTAAGCAAAGAAAAAAGAAAATGACTAAAAGAGAGAAGTAGTTGTTGGAGCAATAAGTAAGTAATTAAATCTTATAAATGTCATGCATATTATAATTTAGTTAATTATTAATTTATACACGTTATGTAATTATTATTTTATATTAAAAGAAAAATCTTAAACTTTAATCTTATTTATTAATTGAATCTTTTAACACGCATGTTGTAAATTTATTCTTTTTAGTAATTTTACGTCTAAATTTTATTCTTTTAATTTTAATTTTAAATATTAAATGCAAATAGCTAGAATCACTCTTTGTATCTTTCTTGTTAGATCATAATTATATTATTGTTATTGAATTTTTATTGTCATCGTGCCTCCGACTAGAAAGTATTCTTTTAACTTTAAAAAAAAAAAAGAAAGTAAAGATAAAATAATATTGTTCAATTTTGAAGGGGAGAAATATTGAAACTACATTTTTGTTTTTTTGGTTTAACAAATGATAGGTAGAAAGTTCAAATGCAACTTTAGTTAGCGTCAAACAAAGGAATGGTGGTCATAATGAAGAGAATAGATTAAATAAAACTGTTGAGAATTTGATAAATAAAAATGTTAAGGATTTGGCAAATAAAAATGTCATTATAATTGTTTTTCAAATACATAAATTAAATATAAAATTTTGTTAATCATACAAATTATCATTCCATGCGTAGGAAGTTCAAATGTAACTTTGATCAAATTATTATTAAAATTATATTATTTAATAATATAAAAATTATATAAAATTAATAAATTTTTAATTTTTTTATATTTAATTATTTTGGTCAATGATTAAGTTATTAATCAAATGAGTAGAACAATTTTCGTATCATTCCATTAATTTTCTTTTGTTTATCACATTATTTAACATAAAATGTAGAAAAATTTTGATATGACACATTAAAGCGTGAAAATCTACTCTAATAAGGAAAATAATGAACCACCGAATCAAGCCCATTGAAGGCGAGGCAGACCTTGGAGGCCTTTTTTTGTTCAAAACACCCATTTTAACTATGGGTTGTATAGCAAAATAGTTTAATAATCTAGTCCATTTGAAATTTTAAATCATTCCCAAAATTTTTATAAATTATTTTAACACAAAATCCTCAATCCAAATTTTTGGCTTGTTTTTATTGTCAAGGGTTCTTGCATTTAAAAAAAAAAAGATAAAACAAAGTAGAATAAAGTATCAATTCATTCTCAATTTATGAACTCTTAGAGTTTATTGGTCAAAATTTTTCATTATTCTGCGATATATTTCAATGAATTATTTTAACTAAATCATTAATAATTTTATCCATTGAATTTTTTTTTTGGGTTAAGAAGTGCAAAATTTTTACAAATATTATATACTGTTTATCAATCTGTGATATGTATTCTCTCGGATGTATTCTGTCGGATGGTAAGAATAACACAATATTGTACTCCGAATCTTCACACAATTACAATCATTTTGGGAACACAAATATCATTAGATCCAACACTCAACATCAACAAAACCATATTCAATATAAAAATCGCAAATTTCGTGAATGCACCGAAGAGAAAACCCAACGTGCTTATTGTTTGGAATCTCTACGCAGCCAACACTGCTCGTACTACAATGTAATTATAATTAAAATCCTAAGTAACAAGTACAAATTTAAGGCACAAAAAAAGCAAGAGCTACAGATTTAGACATATCACCACTAGAAACAATATGGAACAACTTGATTCTCCTTGATAGACCACGTCGCAAACGAAGGCCAAATTACCGTTATTGTAGCAATTAGCTGCGGCATGTTTGCATATGGTGACAATTAGTTGGGCAAGTGGAGTAACTAGGCAACTAGCGTTTGTTCAAGAATCTTTCACTTTCAGTTCGTGGGTCCCTTTTTTTTTTTTTAAGATAGTTGCTTCAATTTCGTCAATTCAGTTTCTAGGATAACTATAAATAAGAGTAGACATGTGAGGTTAAGGGGCAGGGAGGAATTTATTTGTATTGTACGTGGTTTGTTCTCGCCCTAAGCATAACATGATTAATTTCAGCTCGTTTATTTTTTCATTTTCATTTTGCTTTGTTTGCAGTAGATTGGGAACTATCATTTTGGTACGAGAGCCCATAAACCACGGAACACTATGACCAACAAAGAAAGGATCGAGCACCTGGAAGCAGAAATCACAACAATACAAACGGGGTTTCGAGAATTAGAAAACCCAGTGGGTACGATCTTTAATGAAATCTTGACAGCTGTCAACAACCTCCAAACTCAACCACCGGGGAGCTCACTTTCACCGCTAAGAGAAGAACGAACCTTGGTTAATGCAAACCCTATCTATCGACCAAGAAAGATGGATTTTCCACGCGTTACTGGTGATGATCCCATGGTATGGCTAGATCGAGCGGAGCAGGATTTTAACACCCAAGAAGTTTCGGAGCACCAACGTGTTGCCATAACATCTTGTTACTTGGATAATGAAGCAAACCATTTGTGGTAATGGCTTCGACGACTCTATCATGATGAAAGGCAGTTGATTACTTGGAAAGTATTCGAGAGAGAGCTCTTGGCTCGCTTTGGATCTAACGAGTACCTTAATTTTGATGAAAAGTTGTCTCGTTTGCAACAAAGGAATTTCGTAAGGGAATATCAACATGAATTTGAGAAATTGGCCAACAAAGTTTGGGGATGGCCACAGGTTGCTTTGATAGGAACTTTTATTGGAGGACTCAAGGAAGAAGTGGCATCTGAAGATCGTATGCGCTAGCCTCGAACCATGACAGAGGCAATTACTATCGCTAGGATGCGAGAGGCGTGCTTGAATAAAAAGAAGAACTCAAGCAAACAACTCTTAAGCCGTCAATTTAACACTACCAGGCAAAGTACAAATCTAAGACTTCTAGCACCAGCGCCAACACCAATTCGACGAATCACATGGAAGGAAATGCAGCGACGTCAAGAGTAGGGATTATGTTTCAAATGCAACGAAAAATTTACAGTTGGTTACCGCTGCAACACCCGACAAGTGTTTCTCATTGAAACAAATTTTCAAGAGGAAGATAGCGAAGCTACCCATGAGGAGCACGAGTCGCAACCCCAAGAGGAAACACAACCAGCCATTTCCTTGCATGCTCTCACGGATGGATAGGCCCGAAAATGATGAGAATGACTGCCTTCATCCAAGGCTATCCATTTACGGTATTAATCGACAGCGGCTCTACTCACAATGTTATAAGTTGTCATGCTGCTCGCTTGTTGCAGATACCTATGGAGCCAACCAAAGAATTTGAAGTTCGAGTTGCCAACGGCAACACCTTACGCTGCAGGGAGAAGTTCAATCAAATTCCGTTTGAGTTGCAAGGGAAGAGATTCATGGCCACATTTTTTGCAATTCTGCTAAAGGGTCTCGATGCTGTATTAAGAGTTCAATGACTAGAAATGCTTGGACCAGTTCTTTGTGACTGGAAACTCCTTATAATGAAATTTGCATGGGATGGGCAAGAATGTATCCTTTTTGGGCAGTGTGTGACATCTACATATGCTGTAGATTCTCATGATTTTGTTAAGGAAATCAATGTGGCAAGTGGACTCTTTGCTGTAAGTGTCAAGGAACAAACCCATTCACTTCTACTTGGCGAAAAGAGCTGCGACCGGAACTAAGGTCAATACTTGACAAATACTTTGTTTTATTTGAAGAACCAAAGAGTTTGCCTCCAGAACGTAAATTTGTGCACAGGATTTTCCTAAAGAAGGGCCTCCACCTATTAATGCATGTCCTTACCGTTATGCTTATTATTAAAAAAATGAAATAGAAAAACAAGTTGCAGATATGTTATCCTTAGGGATTATACGAGAAAGCCAAAGTCCTTTCTCTTCTCCAGTATTGCTTATTATAAAAAAAAGGATGGGACATGGCGTTTTGTATCGATTATCGTGCCCTCAATGAGGTGACGATTAAGGATCGATTTCTAATTCCTATGGTGGATGACATGTTGGACGATCTCAAGTTTTTTAGCAAACTAGATCTTCCAGCTGGATATCATCAAATTCGCGTTCATCCATATGATGTTCACAAAACAGCATTTCGGACTCATAATGGCCATTTCGAGTATCTAGTAATGCCTTTTAGATTATGCAATGCACCATCATCATTTCCAGCGGCTATGAACAACATTTTTCGAAAGTATCTACCACAATTTATTTTAGTAGTTTTTGGTGATATTTTAATATATAGCCCTACTTGGGAGCAACATCTAACCCATTTAGATAAAACTTTAGAGATTCTTACCAATCATCAATTCTATCTAAAACCATCAAAACGTACCTTTGGACAACAGACTGTAGAATATCTTGGCCATATTGTGTCTTCAAATGGAGTACAGGTTGATGATATAAAAATGCCAGCAATGCAATCATGGCCACCGCCTACAACTATCACAGTGTTACGAGGATTCCTTGGTCTTACCGCTTATTATCGTAAGTTTGTGCAGAACTATGGAATAATCGCTGCTCCATTAACCATGTTGCTCCGCAAAGAAAAGTTCTTATGGTCGCCGCAAGCCGAAGAAGTTTTTCTAAAGTTGAAAGCGGCTATGACAAGGACTCCAGTATTGGTTATTCCAGATTTTTCAGAATCATTTGTGCTGGAGGCTGACGCTTCAGATTAGGGCATTGGGGCAGTATTGTCACGAAAGGGTCGTGCTATTGCTTACATGAGTAAGGCCTCAGGACCAAATAAAAAATGGTGGTTGACCTACGCTAAAGAAATGTTAGCCATCTTAGAAGCTGTGAGGACTTGGAGACCATATTTATTAGGCCATCATTTTCAGATCCAAACTGATCAAAGAAGTCTCAAGCATTTTTTAGACCAGCGAGTTAGTACCTCAGAGCAGCAAAAATGGGTTACGAAACTCATTGGCTATGATTATGAGATTTTGTATCGTCGTGGACGGGGGGCGAATGCTGCCGCTGATGGACTTTCAGATCAAGTCCAAGCCCTAGAACTATATTCCAACACTCAACCATTAGTTGGATTACGGGAAGAAATTCGAGTTGCTAACACACAAGAGCCATATTATTTGACAGGCAGCTGATGTGCAAAATAATAAGCTTAACATGCAAAGTTATCAACTAAAAGGAGGAGTTCTATAATACAAGGGTCGAGTTCTCATTTCTCCAACGTCAAAATTATAAGAAAAGGTAATGGATGAATTTCATAACTCTAAACTTGGAAGGCAATCAGGAGCATTAAGAACCTATATAAGATTGTCACAATCTTTTTATTGGGAATCAATGAAGAAAGAGGTGGAGCGCTTCGTAGCGGAATGCGAAATTTGTCAACAAAATAAGTCCGAGGCTCAAACTCCATCGGGACTTCTCCAACCTCTTCCGATACCATCGCAAGTGTGGGAAGACATCTCTTTGGATTTTGTAGAAGGCCTTCCAATGTCACGAGGAAAAAGTGTTATATAAGTGGTAGTTGATCGCTTCACAAAGTATGCTCGTTTCTCATCCTTGGCACACCCTTACAATGCAAAAAAGCTAGCTGAAGTGTTTGTAGAAAGCGTGGCTCGACTGCATGGTATGCCAAGAACTATAGTAAGCGATTGAGATCCAATTTTCTTGAGCAATTTTTGGCGAGAATTTTTAAGGTTACATGGAACAAAACTAAAACGAGTTCAGCCTACCATCCTCAATCTGACGGCCAGACGGAAGTGGTAAATCGTTTCGTAGAACAGTATTTACGATGTCTTTGCAGCCAATATCCTCATTCATGGGAATCCCATTTAGCCTGGGTTGAGTTTTGGTACAATACTACGTTCCATGTGGCTGTCAAAACGACTCCCTTTCAAGCTTGCCACGGATGTCCCTTACCCAACATTGTACGTTATATGGAAGGCACTTCAGCTGTCAATGAAGTGGATTGTTCTTTGGTACAACGAGATTATTTGCTTAAAGAGCTCAAGAATAATCTAGAAAAAGCACAAAACTGTATGAAACAACAAGCTGACAAGAAGAGGTGAGATGTCACTTATGAAATTGGTGAGTGGGTTTTTCTCAAGTTACCACCTTATTGCCAGCAATCGATTTTTCGTCGAGCTCACCAAAAGCTTTCCCAGAAATATTGTGGACCTTACAAAATTGTTAAGCGTATTGGATAAGTAGCTTATTGGCTAGACTTACCATCTTCAGTTACGGTTCATCCCCTTTTTTATGCTTCACTATTAAAGAAACAACTGGGTAGCACTAGCAAGGTCCTTATAGAGATTCCATCGATAGCGGAGGATGGACGACCTAATTTGAAACCAGCTCCAATTAAGGAACTTCGTTGGATCCAACGCGGTGGCAAGTTAGTGGAGAAAGTTTTAGTTCTTTGGAGATCTTTGCGCGATTCTGATACAACGTGGGAAGAATATGATAAGCTGAAGGCCAAGTTTCCTACCACTAACCTTGAGGACAAGGTTAATGTTGAAGGGGAAAGGGATGATAGACCACGTCACAAACGAAGGCTAAATTACCGTTATTGTAACAATTGGCTGTGGCATGTTTGCATAGGGTGACAGTTAGTTGGACAGTTGGAGTAACTAGGCAAGTAGCGTTTGTTAAAGAATCTTTTAGTTTCAGTTCGTGGGTCTTTTTTCTGAAGATAGTTGCTTCAATTTCGTCATTTCAGTTTCTAAGATAACTGTAAATAAGAGCAGGTGTGTGAGGTTAAAGGACAGAGAGAAATTTATTTGTATTGTATGTGGTTTGTTCTCGCCGTAAGCAGAACACGATTAATTTCAGCTCGTTTATTTTTTCATTTTCATTTATGCTCTGTTTGCAGTAGATTGGGACCTATCACTCCTCAAGAATAATGATCTGCCTAACAAATCATGAATTTCTGCTACATCATCATCATTACAACCATGTGTTAAATCGCTGCTTTAATCCATCTTCTCAGGCTATAAATGTTAGATAGAAAAGCAATTTGCATTTTGTTTAGGAACTCCAGAAAGTGTCTACACGGGGATAATACCATCACAATAAAATTTCTTGCAAGTGCACGAAATAAAATCAACATTTTGTCATGTTCGTACACTTTTAAAATCGTCTTCATTTCTCTTCACAAAATAATATACCCATTTTCAATTTGTGTTACAAAGTCAATTGAAATGTAGCAAGCTATTCTATTAGTTGAAGGGAAGAGGTCGACTGTGAAGAGTACGTTACAAACGATGGACCTAATGCTAATGGCTTCTCTCCAACTGAAGCCCAGATGCTTGTTACACCAAAAGCAAACGAAGTTCAAGCCCAAACTCAAGAAGTCTTCTTCAACAGGACAAAAACAGAATAACAAGACAAATAAAAAATACCAGCCGGCTAGTATAAAGCCCAAGACAATCTTCAAGGACACTAGAATTACAAGGACAACAAAATTATTCTCCTTATAGATGATAGCACATTTAGTCTTTAATTTAAATTGTAAATATTTACAGGTTGTACAAGAACTTTCTTCTTTTCTTTCTTTAGTGTATAGATAGGCACTTGTACAATGTAATAGGTGTGATGAATTAATTCAAAAAATCAAGAATTCTCTACAATTTTCTATTGTTCTTCTTTAAATTTAGGAAATTTTTTAAAAATAATCTTATTTTAATATTTCTTTATATTTATAACTAACTCTAAAAAATTCTTATCAAAGTAAGTTATTTTAAAAATTTTATCATTACAAATAAATTATATTGACAATTTTAATCCCATAAATTTATAACACGTTTCTCGTTTCTTCACTTTTCTTCACTTTCTTCATTTCTAAAAATATACATACGGGTTGATATTTTCAACAATCATAAAAATAATAAAGGTTAGTCTCATTTGTATTATTAATTTTTATTATATTAATGAGTTTAAAAGTATTTGGAAGTAGTTAGTTTGTAGTTAGTCTGTAGTTAGTCTAGTGATATCTATATTTTACATGATAATTGTAAAAAAATAATAATTAAAATATGTACATTGTTGAAAAAAATTAAAAAGCAAAAAAATTTTGGTAGTTTTCACTGAAAAATGTAGTTAGAAAAACACAAAAAAAAATGAAAAATTGGAAAAAAAAAAAATAGGCAACACACAGGTGCGTGAAGTTTAGGCGCCTGATTCTTGAAGGTGCATGAGGTTCACGCACCAGGCACATGGCATGAGCGAAAGATCTTCACTTGTGTCAGGCCTAGCATATATAATGCATGAAAGTCGATTTGGTCGGATATATAAGAAGGGTCCATATGCTATTAGTCCTTATTTAATAATGAATTAATTAAATAATAATTATACATATTAATTAAAATTAAATATAAAGTTAATGTCTTCTTAAAATAAAGTTAACAAATAACTAATTATTAATTAATTTATATAATATTAATAATAAAAATATATATAACAATTATTTAATAACAAGTATAAAAATATTTAATAGATAATAAAATAATACATGATAATATTTTTATATAATACTACTATATTGTGATATTTACTAGTTTATTAATAACAACTTATTAATTATTAATTAGTTTAATAATTATTTTATGAAAGATTTTTTTATACTATACTAGTAAAATGATAATATAACATGTTAAATAAAATATAAAGTTGTATATGATAAATAAATAAAACATAAGAAAATACAATATATATCATTCATTTTCATTATGATATAATGGATTTTTGCATGTTGCTTAATTATATCTATATTACTTATAACAAAAACAACTATGAATGATTGCTTTCTCTCCTGTAGATTAGATACGTTGATTTCTTGGTCAACCAGATGGAACATGACTTATTGGTGGATTGATAATAGTAGTACACACCTCATTTAAAACTTCTCAGAAATTTTGGTCTCTAATAGGGTGAATTTCTTGTTCATATGCTGTTAAAAGTGTGCTATTTTTATAGTACTGTGAACAAAAGTGCCCATATCAACCTTTTATATATTTAATTGCTGTCATTGCATGAGCACATAGCAGTTGCTATAGATTAAAACGTTGTCATTGACATGTATTTGTGCTTAGATTGATCACAATAATTTCACCTCTACCAACCACTTTAAACTCATGTCAGAAAATAGAATATATTGATAATATAAAAGAGGAATAATCTTTCTCTTTAATTTTATTCGCTGCTGCTTGAGTTAGAGTTTCTTCTTCATGTTTAGTAACTTCTTTTCGTTTTTCATAAAACTAACGCTGTTACACCGATCGTATCCAATCCATTAACGTCATAATTGAAAGAGTTCATGTATCTTCAGTAAGGCATTGATACTTTCTACAATGTTAGTAGTCATTATGTCATATTATCTTACTGAAAAATAGAATTTGATTTATTTATGAAACTCTACTTTATTTTGCAAACAGTTAGTAACATATGAGTGTATCGACATCAGTTTATTCATATGTTTTTTATAA
>CP135562.1:5158338-5237372 GCA_032401905.1 Swietenia macrophylla | reverse complement strand
ATGGACAAATAATATGGCAAATGTTATCACAATAATAATTGCTACGGTGAGTTTTATTGATGAATACAGTAACAAATTGAAACATTTACTATAAAATAAATGTATACAGTAATTATAAAATTTGCCGTTAAAGTAATACATGTAAAATATAAACTTTCCCCCCCCTGTAGAAACTGAAACAAATCACTTACTTAAAAAGTAGAGTTTTAACTTTATGATATTGTAGCATACACCGGACAATATAATCTTATAATAAAACTCAATCAAATACAAAAATAATTATTTAAAAAAATTATAAATTTTTTGTGTATAATCTATTACACCGTAAATTAATTTTTAATAATAAATAATTAAATTATATTTTAATAAAATTTATAAATTAATTTTATATTTTATAATATATTATGTATTAATATTTAATTATATTAATAATAATAAAATTAAAAAAAATTTAATTCGTATACCGTCCTGAGCCAAAATACACGTTATCGGTTTATAATGATATCTTTTTGTCAATAAAACAATAGTAGCCATTAATTAGCAGTGCTTGTATTGTGTGTGTGTGTGTGTGTTTGTGTACAAAAGCAAGCGAGCGCACGCATATATATCTAGCTCTCTTCCACCCTCTCCGGATCTTCATTAAACTGCAAAGAAATCTCTCTCTCTCTCTCTGTCTCCCTCGGCTTCTGAAAAAGAAACACACGCAGGCGTCCACAAAACCAAACCAGATCAGATCAGATCATGACAGACCAATTACTAGTTACTACTTTTCTATGGGCGTCCATAGCCAGCTGGTTCACCCCCACTACTCTCTTTCTCTTTGTCAACCTCGTCATCGGAACCATTGCCGTCACCTCTCGGTTCACGTCTAACAAAAAGCCACCGCATCGTCAGTACGACCAACTCCGTCACCACGATTCACCGGGCCAACTCGCCCGAGCTCCGTCTTTGTTAGACCGAGTTAGGTCCATCAACTTCTATCAATATAAGTTTCTCAACCCTAGCGAAGAAGCAGAAAAAGAACCACAGTTTTTTCAGCAGTACACTGAACCCGCATACGACATGAATCCGGTCCAACCGCACCACCCCCAAGTCGCCCGATCTCCGTCTCTCTTGGACCGAGTTAAGTCCATCAACTTCTCCCTCTACAAGTTTCCCAACTACAGCCAAGAACAAGAACAAGATCAGCACTTTTTTAAGCAGCACGCTGAATCCGCATACGACGTAGATCCGGTTGAAGCGGACCGGCCCCAGCTTGCCCGAGCCCCATCTTTCTTAGAACGGGTAAAGTCTATTAATTTATCCTCTATTTATAGATCCCAACAAACATACACAGAAGCGGAAACGGAGGTCGTCAACAACCCAGGCACAGAAACAAATCAGGAGCTTAAGCCGAAAAGGAGCAAATCGGAGACGAAGAAATCGACACCGAGAGTGCATGAGAGTATGAAGAAGTCGGTGAGCGAGAAGTCGATGATGGCGGAGAAAGAAGAGGAGACGGAGATGGTAGAGCAAAGGAGACCCCAAACGGCGAGACTGGAGAGAACGGTGACGATCGGTGACGGAGATTATGGTGTTGATGCGAAAGCAGATGACTTTATCAACAAGTTCAAGAAGCAACTCAGGTTGCAGAGACTGGATTCTCTGTTGCGCTACAAAGAAATGCTTCAGGGAAGGTGAAAAAAGTATTAAAAAAAAAGAAAGGGAGAAAGAAAAGAGCAAAGTAAAATCCCATTTGGGTTTTGCTTTTTGTTAAAGTTTCTTGTAAAGGGGCGCTTTGTTGGCTGTTAGTGTTCACTGTTCAGCTTAGAGGTGGCCACTTGTGTTCGGTGGACGGTGTTCAGATTTTAGACTTTTAGTTGCTTGGCAATGGTGGTGCTTTTTGGTCATTTCAAGTTGTTTTCCCATTCTGGTTTGTTAATCAACGGCGAATGACAGGGACCGGTGAGACGGAGCAAACGCGAGAGGGAAGAAGAGAAACGAGGAAGTATGTTTCAAGGTTGTGTGACTGAAATAGCCGTGTTGTAACTGTAGGAGTTAATAGGCCATTCTGTCATTTTATGTCTTTGTTATGTTTTTTTTTTTTTCGTTCTTTCAGAAAAAAATCTCTGGTGAGTAGAGTTTATTATTAGAGTTACTAGTATTGGTATATTAATGAGTGCGGTGTAGAAGCGTCCAAGGTACATCAATGGTGAGCGGTTATAGAATTGAAGTTTCTCTTAGTGTCTCTGCGTGTTACAAGAATAAACTTGGGATTGACGGCTATAAGTGCTTAAACGCTTTTGCATGGCCCTAGCATCTTGGCCTGTGGGTGTCATTATGATTAATAAAAACGCTTTTGCATGTAATGAGTTTTCTGTATTTGAAGGAAGAAGTTAATGAGTCGAGTCAAGTCAGTGTATTTGGCAAGTAGAGTGTAAACCTTCGGAACTGCTAGATTATATGTCACCATTCGGTCAAAAATTTTTATAATTTTGTAATTTTAGACGATTTTTTAAAAATTATAATAAAAAATATTAAAATATATAAAATAAATAATATTTAAGATTTAAATAAAAAATTTAAAATATATAATAAATAAATAAATAAATAAATATATATATATATTAATATTTACCACGTATTATTGACAATCCTAAACCTTTAACACGGCACACAATCGTAAGCTTTCACATGGCACACAATGTCGATTCTCGTTCACTCTGATTGCGGGACAACCAACTGTGGGAAACTTCAACATGTAGTTAGCCGCATTTCGTCTTGAAAGGACAAAATTGGCACATGCTTCTTGCCAATTCAATTGCATGTCTGGTTAACACAAGATAATGACTGTTGGTCCTAGGATAAACCAAAAAATTTACAGTAATCGTCATTTTGGGGTGTTCGGTTGCAAATTTGATGTTTGGGATTTTATAACTACGACAATGTGAAATATGATATTCACAATTGGACAAAAAAAAAAAAGAGAAAAAACGGAATAAGTCGTAACGTCTCCAGAGTAGTTTTCTTCCTTTGCTCTTTTAGAAAATTAGAGATAAAAGAGGCCATTTATAACCATATTCTCTCTATGGGTAAGGCAGAAGTTAAACGTGTCCATATTTGGATTTAATGGAAAACGTGGAGAAAATGGAAGGTAATATATCTAGGCTCGTAGCAATTTGGGTTCCGATCCTCCCTAGAGGTGATTGACGTTGGCCCAAGGAGCATAAGGTCAAGAAGGTAATGAATAATGTCCAAAATTAGGTATGCGTTGTAGGACCTTCCAAATGCTCGGTTTTGAAAATATGCATTTTCTCTTGATCGTCATATTCCAGTTACTTCGCTCATTCATCACCATCATCAAAGGATAGGGGCAAAAATTCCAGCTTATGCAGAAGAAGATACTTCCTTCAATTACTTCCTAACGCGTACGTCCATTTTTCTTCTAAAGAAGCACCATGACTTTCTCTACAACATCAAAAATGTTATATCTCCTGTGCTTGCCTTCGACTACTTGTACTTCTTGTTAGCCCGTTGCAACTTTTTCTTGACATCTTCCTGAACTAATTGGATTTGTCCTGTTAGGTTCCTTGCTGCAAAATGAAGGCCAAGAATCTTTGGTAGTTTGATTGTCATGCCCTCAAAATTAGAATTTGTGATTTAAAATTTATTAAAATAATTTAAACTAAAAGAATATTATTTTAAATATTTTAATAAAATTTTTCTTATAATATAAACACTACAAATGTAAACCTGTAAAATTTAAATTCCTGTAATATTTCTAATATTTTTTATAAAATCTTAAATTACCAACACAATAAACTTATCATATCAAAATTTAATATATTATTTTAACTAAATATGTACAATCTCTAATTTATTTATAATTTTTTTGATAAATATAATATACATAGCAAAATCTTTTTTTAAGTATATCTAAAAAAAGATACGATTTTTTTCATGTTCACTTATTTTTCAGCTGCTTTAAAATAATTTAAAAAATAGGGAGTGAATTAAAACTCAATAGATATTTATATATAAATAAGAATTTTAAAAAATTTAAAGTTATTATGCTTTTAATTGTTTATCTCATAAACAAGCATAAATAATAATAATAATAATAATAATAATAATAATAATAATCATCATCATCATCATCATCATCATTATCATCATCAAGTAACAATATAATTTAGTTATTACTATGTATAGTGTATAGTTTTGAGGTACTATTTTTAAATACTGTCATTCAATAAATGTATAGTTTACATACTTTAGAGTTTCTATACTCAAAAATTGCTACTCATAATTTTAAGTGTACATGTTTTTATCGTGGGACTGAAATTAAGCCGATAGTTATAAATGTTAAACAAAATATTATATATTATTTTATAGTATAAGTATACACAGTAATAACAAAATAATTTATTCATTTTATTTAATAATTTATCACAACATCAGAAGTATAATTTAATCATAATATCATATTATGTTCCTGAAAAATTTATACAAAATATAATAATATTGAAACATGATATTTGAACGTTAATCTCTAAGTCATACTTTCAAAATAAAATATTAACATTCATTTCTATTTAATAAATTTACATATTATAAATAAATTCATTTTATTTTTCTTTCTCTAACAATTTAGTATAAAACCCTATTTTTAATTTTTAAAATACTAAAATATTTAATTATATGTGAATTACCTATCTAAATTAAAAAAATTTGTACCTTTATAACTCCCCCATTTTTTCTTGCTTCCCCCTATTACCACATAATATTATTTTACAAAATCAATGCATAATCACTAAAATAAACTAATAACTTGTAATACTTATAAATAAGTTCCTAACTTAAAATCAAACTAATGTTCGATTTAAAAAGTCTTAAAATTAAATACGTTTAAAATAAAAATTATTAATAATGATAAATTACAAAAAGACTCCTAAAATATGAATAATTATAAAATATTCTAATAATACTTACACTTAAGGTTTAAATTTTTTCGAATTTATAATATTACAATAAATTATAAAAATTTTATTACAACCCAAAAAATTTTAATTATTTACAAATAAATCCTCTTAATTTACAAAATAGTATAAACTTTTATTATTTTTATATTTTCATCTCAATTAAAATTTCATAAATTTTTATCTAATTTTTAATAATTTTTCAGAAATTTTTTTATTAAATTATCAAATTCAACTTAAAATTTATTGATCTAGAGTTCAAAAATTTTAAATAGTATTAATTTTAATTTCTAAATTATAAAATAAAATTCACCTATTTTCATCTAATTTTTAAAAATTTATACACTAAATATAAATATTCAAAATAAAGCAAAAGGAAAATATTACCTTAAATCTATTCACCCCCACCCCCCACAAAATTTTTTTCTTTTTCCTTCTCCTTCAAAATTTTTCCTTTCTTCCTTTTTTCTTCTTATTCTTTTTTTCTCTCCTTCTTTTTCTTTTCTTTCTTCTCTCTTCTTGGGGTTTTTATAATATTCTCCTAAATTTTATTCCAAATTCATACTTATTTATATATATTTATATACTAAAAGACATGGGTCAAAAAAGACAAAAATTAGGCACAAATTTTTTTTTTATTTTGGGCCTAAAACAATTTGTTGGACTTGAGTATTACATTTACCAAATCCAAAGCCTGATTAAAATCTTTCACATACACAATAAAAAATGGTGATCCACTTATAGAACTGTGAACAATATTGTTATAGATAAACTCCACTTGAACTATGGCAAAATTTCATTATTATTGCTTTTCTATGCAAATTATCCGAATTAAACTTTCTAGTTCTATTTACTACTTCAGTTTATCCATCGTTCTATAGATGAACTATATTATTAAAGTTCTATGATGAATAAAACAAATGCTATAAAGTTCTCCAAAAATGACTCGAAAGCTTTATGTCGTGATACGAGGTAATGGTCTTTGATACTCCATGTAACCTTAACACCCTCTCTAAAAAATAGTGTGGCTACAACTATTGCACTCGTAATCTTCTCACATGAAAGAAAGTTGTCCATGTAATATGTTAAATCTCATAAATTTGTAAATGTTTGCTTTGAATGTGTTGAGATATAATTATCTTTCATGGTTCTAAATGTAAATATACACCTCCAAGCTATGAGCTTAAAAGGCATAATCAAACAGAAAAATTAATTCTCTCTCTAAGATAAATCACAGGCCACAATTTTCTTCCACTATCATTTGAATGTGAACTTGAAAACTCAATAATTTTGCAGTTAAGGATTCATTGATGTAATGAAAAAACTTGAAAGAAATATATAACCATCAAAGAGATATAATTCCTATCAAAACTAAGGTAAGAGTGGATAAATATGAGATTACATGATCACAAAATTGTTGTTAAATATAACTTTGTTATGTTTCGAATTACCTCATAGTTAAAATTGTGTTGAAAAAGTTACTAGGTAAGACATGATAGAAAGACATTCTTTAGTTTTCATGTATCTAATATCGTTCTACAATAACAATATTATGAACAAAGATTCAAAAACTATTCAAACGTCATCTTATGTATTCTAGTTACTGAACAAAATAATAAATTTTCATTGAAAAATCATGAATCCTGTTCACTTGGCTCTTTACCATCCTTGAATGCCAACATGCATAGTAACAAGGATGTGCGTGGTACAAGATCAGAAAAAGACAAAAGTGTTGACAATAAGTCCTACAAAAATTTAATAACACTCATAATCTAGGTGAAGGTAAGGAATATTGATCATGAATATGTTGTTAATGCATCAAAGCATAAGGAATGAATATGGAGAATAATTTTGTCAATAATTAAGATCTTATGGATTAAACTCATCTTGATGTTTCCTACTTCTTTGAAAGTAAATATGGGCAAACAGTTCACTTAATTAGTGATGGCAATGTCTTCATTATATAAGAACTTTTATTTAATAAAAAGATATAGATTTAAGTGAATTATATTTCTTAGGAAAAAAGTTATGGACACATGCCTAGTTAATAATGCATTTAGTGCATTATGTATACTATTCTTCAAGATAAGAAATATTTTTTAAAATTGACAATAATTAAGGTTAAGATAAATATCACAATGTTGTTGTAAATTTAATTGAAGGCTTTAGAAAATACAATCTTATTAGCCATTCGAACTACATTATGTGTTCATAATGACTTATATTCATTTAGATCAATAAAAAAATTTGCTCAATTTTTAAGGTACTTGTTGAAATAGGCATCAAATTGAGACTCTAAATAAGAATAATATAAAATACCTATATATTATTTTTATTGTCGCAGGCAAGAAGTACCTATATAGCCTGATATTAAAGTGTGATGCCATTGTGGTAAGCATATCATCAAGGATGGAGCTGATGACCTCGGAAGATGTCTATTCTGAGTTATTGATCCTTGAAAGCAGGTTGGAACACAACAATACAATTGACAGCATCAAAGTTGAAGCAAATCTTACATTCAGTAGCTCTAACAACATCTGGAATCAACAGAAAAAAAGCAATACTGCAGGAAAGAACCAATGAGCACAAGCTGAGAGAGGTGGAGCCAACAAAGTTAGAGAAAGAGAAAGAAACTACCCAGCAAGAATCAATCAAGACCAACCTGCCACACAGCAGGAATATATTATTATAAGTTTGACTCGAATTTTACAGGCAAAACAACCAGCAACCAAGCTCAATCATCAACATACATTACTACTTAGGACTCAGCAGCAGATCTCAGTCATCTCTCTACAAAGAGTGAATACTGCTGGAAATGGATAGTAACTTAGGATTCTTCATGTAAGGAATAACTATCTGCATGTTAGTAACCAGAAACCAATTAAACTCATAAACATTCTTTATATCCCATGCATTGAAAAAATTACTTAGCATTTAAAAACTCATCTTTGATAATGATTTATCTGTTGAAGTTAATGAAATTGGCTGTATTATGAAGGACAAGAATTAGAGGGTGCTGCTGTGAGGAGTGGCTAGAGATAAGCTTATGTGCCCAATAGTGAAAGTAAAGTAAAAAACACACACAGAGTCAATAAATTAGAGTTGAAGTTGTCTGCATCTTTGCTATATGCATCCACTGATGTTAGGAGTGTAAGCAAGTCAGAGTCAATTTCAAATTAACAACTTAGGAGTGTCAATTCCGTGTCTGTAAATCTCTTAGAAGGTTTGCACAGAAATCTTGGACATCCCAATCACCAAATCCTATTGAAAATCATATCTTCTTTTAAGGATTTCAAGTATATGAATAAAAATCAAATTTGTTGCTTTTGTGTGGCATGCCAACTTGGTAAAAATCATAAGCAAAGTTTAAAATCCAGTTAAACTGAAACCAAAAGGCCATTATAAAGAATTTACATTGACCTCTGGGAATCTGCACCAATCAGTTCAGAAAATAATTTTAAATATTACACGAGCTTAGTTGATGATTTCTGTAGATACACATGGATCTTTCCATGAAAAACCAAAGCTGATACCACACAAACATTCATTGAATTTAAAACTCAAGCTGAGAGACAATTAAATCAAAGAATTCTTGTCCTACAAATTGACATGGGCAATGAGTTTGAACCCCTTTAACAGACACTTAAACACTATGGAATCATTCTTTGACACTCTTGCCCATACACCTTAATCAAAAATGGTGTGGTAGAATGAAAACATAAACATGTGACCGAGATTAGCCTAACCCTTCTAGCACAAGCAAAACTTCCATTAAATTTCTGGTAGGATGCCTTTGAAACATCCATATATTTGATAAATGGGCTCTTCACTTCAACACTGGGGATGAAATCACCATTTGAGAAACTCTTTCATAGAAAACCAGATTATAACTTCCTGAAGACCTTTGATTGTGCTTGTTATCCTCACCTTAGAGCATACAACCAGAATAAACTCCAATTTCACACAACCAAGTGCATATTTAATGATATAACTCAAAACAAAGGGACACAAATGCCTAGATAAGTCAGGAAGAACTTATATTGTTATACATGTGACTTTTAATAAACATGATTTTCTTTACGAAACAAAGTCACAAAATAAGATGCCAAGTGAGTCTAGTTCCAGCATAAACACATATCAATATAGTCAGTTACTGCTTGTTCTTTAGTCCACCAACTTAGCAAGAAAAGAAGATCTGGCATCACCTCGAGCCACTCCAGCAGCATCCCCATCAGATATTGTTCCAAAACCATAGTCAGAGAGCATTTTTTATGATCTAGCTAAACTAAATGATGACTTAGAGACCACTGATACAGTTTCTGGCCATAACACAATTTAACCCTCATGAACACAATAAAACTAAGAAAATCAGCCTAGAAACACATACCCTATGATAATTAGATCTAAACATGGCATATGTAAACCTAAACTTTATCATATTAAAAGGAAACAAGTATAGAAAAAGTCAGTACCTGAAAGTACGAAAGAAGCATTGAAAAGTCAAATATAGAAGAAAGCCATGGTTGAGGAATATGAAGCCTTAATAAAAAAAAAAAACACGGAATCTAGTTCTTGCAAAGCTAAAGATGAAGATTATAGGGAATAAATAGATTTTCAAACTGAAATATAATCCCAATTGAAGTATAGCAAAACATAAAGCAAGATTGAAGGCCAAGAGATACCACTAAATTGCTAGAATAGACTACACTTTAGCGTTTAGTCCTGTAGAAAGATCATGAACAATAAGGACAATCATATGCTTAGCAGTGCATTTCAGTTGGAACATAAAACAAATAGATATGAGCAATTCCTTCTTGAATGGCAAGTTAGGTGAAGAAGTCTACATGCAGCAACTTGAGGGGGTTGTAGACAAAAGAAAAAAAATCACAACACGTATGTAAATTAAACAAAGCACTTTACAGTCTGAAATAGGTTCCAAGAGCCTCGTATAAGAGGCTTAAAACAACATTTACAAGCTACGGTTTTACAAATCTGAAGACAGACACATCACTTTTCTTCTCATCTGGAAAGAATATGATAATAATTATATTAGTCTACGTAGATGACATCCTCATAACAGGTGATGCGAAACAAGAGATAGAAAATACCATCAAGTAACTAGATGATTGCTTTTCACTAAATTCTTGTTGGTCATTGAGCTACTTTTTTTAGAATTGGAGTCAAAAGAGATACTGAAGGTATTCATCTTAACCAGACAAGATACATATAAGAGTTGTTAAGGAAGAAAAGCATGATAAAATGTAAAGAAATGCCTACACCAATAAGTACTAGTGAAAAATTCTTAAAACACATCGGAAAATATTTCGGGGACAAGACACTGTATGGAAGTGTTATAGGTGCATTTCAATATACCACTCTAACTAGACCAGAGATCTTCTATAGTGTGAATGAGCTTAGTCAATACTAGGAAAACCTCAGACTGCAGCATTGGATAGGTTGCAAAATGGTCTTAGATATCTGAAGGGTACACAAAACCATGATCTTAACTACATAAGAAATAAAAGACTCAAACTTGAAGCCTTTGCCGATGCTGACTGGGCTGGAGACTCTGATGGTAGGAAATCAACTAGAGAATTTGCAATTTACCTAGGAGGAAACATAATCAACTGCAGCTCAAGGTAAAAAAACCAGTCTCAAGATCAAGCACAGAGTCTGAATATAGGTCCCTTGCACAAATAGCTGCTGAGATTGCTTGGATCAAATCTCTTCTCTCAGAATCAAACATAAAAGTTGAGCAAAAAACTATCATTTAGTACGATAATCTTAGTGCTATATTTCATGAAAGATCTAAGCACATCAAAATCGATGTTCATTATATTAGAGAAAAATTAAGCAAGGAGAAGTAGAGATTAGACATATACTTACCAAGGAGCAGATAACAGACATATTCACCAAACCACTGTTACAGGAAAGATTCCAAACTTGAAGCTCAAACTTAGTGTCTTTCCAGACAGCTAAGTTTGAGGGGGAGGGGGGAGGGGAGAGTTGAAATATAAAGATGATGACATGGCAACTAGCTTAACAAGGAATATGACATGGAAACCAATCCAACAAAGAGCAAGCTCATTTGGCATGTTGAACCAGTAGGGCACATTCAACCTTCTTATCCTAACCATCTGCAATAAAACAAACAACCAGTACAAAAAACAAAAAAGGAGCAAAAGGATTGCATTGCATTTAATACAAGATACAGTTGGAATATATTTGTATCTGTAATCGTTATATTCTTCTGTAACCATATTTTTGTGGGGTTTACAAAAATATCTGTCACCACTTCTATATAAATAGTAATGTAACAGCCTTCATGATAGATGAACAAAAAATTGCAAAAAAAAAAAAAATATTTCCATAGGCTGCATTGGTTAGTCACTATTTTTTCAGCTTTTCTTTATCTTTAACTTAGCTAGGAAACTTATCAATGATAAGGACTTTATCAATTTTTTAATTGGCGCCATACGGACCTCTTTTTCTCCTTTCATTACGCCTTATAATTTTGTTGTCAGGGGCAAAAAACTACTGATTGATGACAATCTATAGGAGCTTTTAAGCTTTGAAACTCATGTTAAGGCTTTAACTCATGTCTAACAAAGCAATCTTGTGCATGCATCAAAGTATTGGCCTCAACATTAGAAGAAATTTGAACCTTAAGAAGGTTTTCAAAAATACCAGTAATAAGCTTCTTCCAACCTCACTTGTGCACATTCATAACCTATATATAACCTTGATCGTTGATAGATTCATCATTTTACATATATTTATGTTATATATGCCTTAATGTTACTAGTTAGTTCTTGTATTTTGCTAGTTAGTTTTTGTTCATTATAGTTGTTTTATTTGTTTTTATTATTTTGTAGGTTTCTGTAAACAAAAATGAAGAATTGAGCTTAAAAGATTTATTTTCAAATATGTATTTACTAGTTAATTTTTATACACCCTAGTTGTTTATTATTTTGGAGGCCTTTATAAGTAAAGATGAAGAATTGAGTTAAAAGATAAGTTTTTAAAGTTTTCTTTGTTTCTTAAGAATTTTGGTAATCTTTTTGAGAGAAATTGGAAAGCTTGTTATGGAATACATTATTGAATATTTGAGAACTTATTTTGGCTAAAGAAAAATAAGGCTAGTTCTTGGAAGAAAAGAAAATACAATCTTAATTGTAAGAAGATTTACAACTTGAGTAGAGGTTACTTAAACATCAATAAAGTTCTCTACAAAACTCTAAGTCGTACAATTTTTTTTTTATTAAAAATTAGAGATCTAGAGGTTTTGATGCTATCTCATTCATCTTCAAATTCAACGTGCTCTAGTTATAGTAACTAAAAAAACATGTCTCAAATTTTGACAAGTTAAGAGGATATTAAATTTTAGTCAAAGAAGGATTTATATAAAACTGCTTTTCTTTGAATTAGGAGATCCAAGTCATAAATTCTTCTATATAAAGAGACTATATTATTACTTTTAGAAGTGAAAAAAGAGGTTAGATAAAAGTAAATAAATGAAAAAAAAGTTCCAAAAAGGTTAAGATCAAGAATGGTGCTTTCTTCTTCTAACTTTATGGTTTTTTCTTTTATTATATTTATTTTTACCATGTCCCTTTATAGCTAAATTTTCTTTTTTAAGGCTGTGGATGAAACCTTAATTCGATCTTTCATGATTTTATGTCAATTTGAGAAATTTTCAAACTTAATTGTGGTGATTTTATTCATATTGTACTTAAAGATTATTATTGCTTGTTTGAATAGTTAGGGATTACATACTTTACAATTTATGTATGTGATATATTGATGCAAGATTTTGATGATTATACTAATCACTAGGTTTGGATGCTTCTATTATAAATGAATTATGGTAATGTGATAACTATATCCATGGTAATGTGATATATGGATGCTTCTTGTTTCATAGTGCTTACAATAAGCATTATTTACTTTAGAATAAGTGAGTTTAAATTCTCTACAAAGATTAACTTATAATCAATGAAAAATTAATGCATGAGATTAGATTGTATGTTAAGAGGATTGTTACCATATTAAGTTATTGAAATTTTTTGATTACATAAATTTACCATGAAAGTGATTCTTGCAACTTTAATAGTTTGCTCTTAATTAATTTTTTGTTCTTGATTTGTTTTCCTGAAAAATTTTTATTTTATTTTATTTGATATTTTTATTTTAATTTAATAAAACCTTTATACTCTTTATTTGTTTGCATTTGAATTAAATTTTTTTAAATATTAGTTCATTTTAGGATTTAGTAATAAAAATTAGATTTTTTTATATTAGTTCGCTTTAGGATTTAGTAAAGAAATATTAATTTAACTTATTCTCTATGAGATCGACCTTGTGGGAATATTTATTCAATATTACAATTAATTCATACACTTAATAATTTTAATTTAAATTCTAGAATGTTTAAACTAAAGTAACTAGAATTTCACAACAATCATCAATCTTAGATAAACAATGACAAACCCATTTGTTAGGTATGTGATAAATGAGCTCATATAACTTTGGCCTTCTATTAGTGATACAATATACCATTTCATGGCTAAATATCATCCTTTAATTGGCAGTAATGGCTGTTAAAGCCAGCAATGTCAGGCCTTGACTTAAAGGTTGACACGTGACAATTGTTGTGCATCCTTAAGATATGCTCTATTAGCATGGAATGTCATCTAAGAGCCCACTAAGCTTTTAAGAATTGTGCACAATATTCAAATATTCAAATAATTAAAACACACACAAATCACTAAACTTAAAAACCACTTATAGCATATGTACTTATAAAAGTCTCGAAGAAGAGAATAAATTAAGTATTTGAATTTTAAGTGATATCAAATGTATATATTATAAAATATCAAAGTATTATGTGAAAACATTTTGTCAGTGGACCATAAATAGCATAGGATGAGTTGAGGAGTCTATAATAGAGAAAATGCAATGGTAACTTTGTTCACCCCTGTATCAATGTAACAATTATAAAACTTAAATTGAAAGAGAGAAACGAGGATGGTGAGTATAAAATATATTCAGTAAGTGAATCATGAGCAATATATAAAATAAAAAGTTTAAAGATAATAAGATGCTAAAACAATTTATAAAACTATGCTTATTTTCTTACCAATCTCACATCATTCTTAAAATTAGTTATGCAGCTAAAACATATTATAAAATGGGCATATAAGTTTGTGTTTATTTCTTTATAAAAAATCAGGCTTGCTTGTCCCTTTTTAAGTTGTCATTCGGGTTAGGACAGACACTTAAGACCACTAATGAGTTTATTAGATAAAAAATTATGTAACTATTAAATAATATATAATGTCCTAGTGGCCATTTCATAAACCGTAGTTATAAGTATGCAAAATAATAGAAACATACAATTAATAGGCCTAACTTGTTGTCAATTCATTTATATATACTAACCTAACATCACAATAGCTTAAAAATGGTTTAAAACAATTTATAAAAATAAAAGCACACGATTCAAAATAGTTTTCAAATGACTAAAATATTACACACAATTCACTATTTTAGGAAGGGCGTACACTCCTCTGTTAGTTTGCGCATTGACTTAGATCTTTTCTAAAATTACTTGTGTCTAAAGAATGCAATATGTATTTTTATAAGAAATTGAACTATAATGAAATGGTTATATACCCCCAATATGACATATGTATACATGATAAACATAGATCCCTAAATTAACCATAGATTAAAATTCGAAACAATATAAAATAATTTATAGCAATTAGTAATGCCTTTAATTAAAATTGATTTTTAAAGATAGTTTGATAATTTTAAAAATTATTGGAATAAAATTTTGAAAAGTGTTCTCTTTAGAAGATAAACTAAACTCTCCAAGTTTTCTAATAGTTTTTGAATAATTCAATTAAAGATCATTTGGAAGTTTAAAAGTGAATTACAAAAATAAAGAATAAATTGGTCAGCTCTATGCTCTAAGTTTCCAACGCCATAGTGCGCTGCAATAAATGTACTATATTATCTATGATACAGTAACTTACTATAATAAATCAAGTTTTCAAAAATAGAAGCTTTAGCATTGAATCCTAAGGCTGTAGCACCAGTTCGAAGATTTACACAGTGAAAAATAAAGAAATTACTAAGAGATAGGTATTTTTAACATAATAATTGAACTCCAAATTAGTCACATGAATATTCGTTGGAAAACTTTTTAAGAATATTATAATTTTGTCTCTAATGAGGTTTAATTAAAAGTGCCTCTATTTTTGGTAAAACTATAAAAATTAAAAGCTCTCGTTTTTAAATTTTATAAAATTTTTAACCCTTTTTCCTTTTCTACATTTAAATCCTTTAAATAAATAAAATAAAATAAAATAAAAATCTCAATTACATGCCAACTAGTTATAAAATATGCACATGTGTAAAAATATAGTCTAAGTATAAAAGACTAAATTATTCATAAAGTTCAAAATAGGTTTTATAATTCATTCCCCGCCTTAAAAAAATTTTGTTCTTAAAATTTTTTATACCTGTATCACTAAAACAAATAAAGGTATTGTTCTCTCGTAAAATTCTGGGGTTCCCAAATCATTTCTTCATCTTTAGCACTACGTCACAAAACCTTAACAATCAAGTTTATCTTACTCCTCAAAACATTTTCTTCCCAATCAACAATAAGTAAAAGTGATAAAAGAAGAATCTCATTATTACAATCAACTTTTTATTAAAAAGAAGAATCTTAATTGTACTTATTCTCCAACCTTATTGTGTTAGGGTGTTAGGGACCTACTTCTTAAAGCCAAATTAATTCATTGCCTTAATTAGGAATATAGGTATATATTGTACTAACTTAAAATTCTACTAATACAACTAATATCTATAAACATTAAGAAATCAAAAATGTATAGAAACTAAAACAATTTCTAATGTAAGTTTTTTAAATTCCTTTTTCAAAAAACATAGCATGCTTTTAATTATAAAACCTTAGGTTTAACTCTTCGATCTTTTGTCAAAAAAGCTCAACAAAGTTTCTTTCATATTTTGAACAAAATTAGCCTGTAATTTAACATAGAAACATTTAAAAAAATTTCAGTGGTCAAACATACACTAAGAAGTCATTATCTATAAAATCAACTTCATATTTCCCCATGTATATATGTACATATGTTTGCTTATATCAATATACAATTCACAATAATCAAATTACTGAGCTTATTCACTTAGTTAAAATCTTTTACTTTCATTTGAAACATATGGTAACATAGATAATTATATGCATAAGTATTGAATATATTCACGAACACATGATCATTGGAATAACAATTAGTACACCTAATAAATCATACTTTCATTCCACAACTCTAATAACAAACTTTAAAAATTTGCATTATAACAAATCGTATTTCTCATTCATTTTGATCCATGAACATTGAATATGAAGGAATGATATATTGAATTACAGACATCAAACAATAAGTTTGAACTATTTAAGCATTTTAACAAACACTTGGAGTAATAACATTACATATATCATATATATGCAAAATATCAACAAAGAATGAGTTTATTTCTAATTTAAATTAATTGGATAATGAAGACATACCTTTAAAACCATGACGAGGTTACAATTTATACCAACCAAGCAAGAGAGAGAGCGACAAATTTGAAAGAGAAACTTAGGGTTTATGGCAATTATTTCTTATGAAATTTCGTAAAGTAAGGCTTTTATATACTTAAATATATTCATGTCTTTTCATAATTACTCTTACTTTAGTTGAAGGATAAATATGTAGTATAAATAAAATGATAATTATTAAATAATTGCTATTTAATACTTGTACTTAAATACGAAATATTCACTTAACTATTAAGTAAATATAATTAAGTGTAACTTTAAGGGTTTAAGTATAATTATTTAATAATTATATATTTACATTTAGGTCATTGAATAACTCATATTATTAATTTGATCATGTAATTTACATTAAATTATATTATAATACAAAGTTAAGAAAAATTTTTAAACACTTTAAAAACATATTTCGGCCAAAATATATAATTTTGAAGGCGCTAACTTTCTTACTCGTAAAATTTTCTTTTTTACAAATATATTTCATTGCCTTTGGTTACCAGTGTGAATATGTAAGTTTATTATAAAGTAACCGTAAATTTATTCTAAATTTTTTAAATTTTAAACTATTCGAATACTTTACAAATATAGTAAACATCTAACAATGTGTCATAACTCTTAAATCACAATAAAGTAGTATTTTATCGAACCTCATCTAAATTGTACATGGCGCATGAGTAAAATCTTTTCGTTATCAAATCCTAATCGAGTAACAGTCCATAAGTTATTCAAACTTTATACTAATATAAATACAAACTATCGATTAATATATGTTAAACTCATCACGATGAACTTTTTCATATGACATTTAATTATTTTTACAATAGATTTACTATTTTAACCATTTATCGATATCTATTTAGAACTCAAATTTAGATTAAATCAGCAAAAACTGTGATTCCTTATATACCGAGCCAATAGACATCTTTTTGATCATCATTTGTCTTTAAATATAAATAACATATGACTAATCGATTTTATAGTATAAGTTATGATTAATCTCGTACTTATATATTATATAAATCACATGTATCGACATCATATTCACTATAATGTTTCAGATTAAAGGATAATATTATACACTAGTATAATTATAAATAAATCATTAGTTACATGTGTTGCCATATGATTTATCACTCTAAGGGCATGTTCGAAAAATAGTTCTATAACTATTTAATATTTACTAATATCCTAACATGACTTTTATGTTACTTGTACTAATATCATCGCATGATATTTATTGAAAATATTTTATATGCCTATTATGTGATATTGTTATCCATTTGATATCATGTTTAAAAGAAACGACTTTAATAATATTATTTAATAATTAAATAAAATATTTAAATAATTCACAAACATAATTTATTCCTATGTAAGATAGAATATAGGAAACAATTTACATTTGTGAATAAATAATTCTTTCTTTCATTAAAAAATAAATATATATATATATATATATATAAGACAAAATATTCTTAAAGTTAATAGCACGAATGACTTCTAAAGCATATTATAGTAGAATCAATATACCAACACCATATCAAAATACATATACTAATATATTGATGATTATAGAAGATGTATACTCAGAAGTTACATTCTTAAATTTGCCTCACATAATTAATATCCAATCCTTATGTCAAGAATCAATATTCATCATTGCCTTAATAAACCGCTTTTCACAAAATGAGTAGTATCATTCTTAAACTTTTATAATGTCGCATGTGATTTTTTTTTTTTTATAAACATACAACCAAATTTCCTAAGGGTTCACTATTATCTAGCACTTCTAATATTCCCAAGATAATTTTTAACCACTTTATTCATGTGTCCACGAAATTGATCCTTTTAATTTAATCAAAGTCTAGAAAATTGTAACAAAACCATTGTTTAACTTATAAAACTCCAATAATAAATATTTATCAATTGAAACTAAATAAGTAACCAAAATTTATAGATACCCTTATCCGTAGACTGCTTTAAGACTTAAAACAACACATGTAAAACATTGTAAACTTTAAATAATGCTAAGTATTTCTTGTAATACCTTATAATCCAATATGTTGATCTTTAAATTCAATTATGAGCCAACGTATCTATACACTACATATAAAATAATTTAAGATATCATTTTGACAATTTTATTGATCCATACTATCAATATACCCAACTAATGCACCTTTTAAAAATTATTTACCAATTTAGAAAATATTTGCAAATTGATATTCCCTCAACCATAATGATTTAATGACTTCACTCATGCCATATGCCTACTGAAAAATACAATAATCACCATACAACTAGTAATGGTCAACATTGAGCCTAAGAGAATAAATGACAATCGCAATAATTCATAAAAAATTATTCAAACTATCTCCATTTAATCCTCAATTCATAAGATCAAAGATCTATTGAAAACCTATTAAGTTTCAAATAAATATAGCAAGTTACCATGTTACAATCTTCTGCATTAAAACATACTCTAATCTCATACTAGAAGCATTTATAGGAAAGTCTCTAAATGTCTCTCATGTCCCTTTTAAGGATTAGAACATCATCAATGGACATAACGACAAATTAATTATATAAAGTTTAAATATCTTATTTATGAGATTTATATAATTACTCAAATATAAATTATCCTAAGTGTCATAATTAAAACTCAAAATACCCATATCGAGATCTAAATGTTGTCTATGATATATTATTAGGCCTAATCCTCAATAGATGATAACTAGCTTTTAACTAATCAAATAAATTATCAATTCGAGATAGTGAATACTAGTTCTTAATTATGATATAGTTCAACTATTGATAATCAATATATAATCGTAATGAGCCATCATATTCTTTAACAAACAATGATAGATCTTCCTAAAAGAAAAATATAAGGGCATGTGAATTATTTTCACATTTCTAATAATTTCATTCGTGTCATAAAATATGAAAATATAAGAATTGAAGAAGGGCTTGAAACTAAATGAATACAAAACTCTATTTTCTTAGTGGGTGTTAATTTATACAAATACTTAAGAAATACATCAAAACTCATTAACTATATAGGGTATAAACAAACTAGTACATAAAAATACAGTGAAATTACAAAAAAAAAATAAATAAAATGAGTTGGTTTTCAAGATTCATAAGATAGTGTTATCACATGTGTGTATGTGTGTGTGTGTGTGTGTGTGTGTGTGTGTGTGTTTGTGTGTATGTTAATGTCACAAATGCGTACATACCTCTAATTAGATGGTTTTTGTCAAACTACAAATACAGATCAAATTTTTTTGCATTTCTCCAAATGATTAAAAGTCTAATCAGAGTATTAGTTCCTATGATTTGAGTGTGTAATATTTTGTGCGTTTTTTTTGTCAAAAGCAAAGATGCAAAACAAACTTTAGGCACATACTTTAAAAATGTAAATATTACATATTTATATATTACTATTTTAAATTTTAAATTTTAATTTAAACTATTTAGTTGAAATTTTTATAAAACCTAATTTATTTAGTAACGTAGACACTAATAAATTTAGTTCAATTTTTATACAATGGGTTTAGTCAAAATTAATAATGAAATAGCTCAAAAAATTTTAAACCCATTTAGGATTACATATATATATATATATATATATTATTCTCGATTTTAATGTGCAATTCAATACATTTTCACAATATTGATAATAATACTAAAATCTAATTTTAATGTTACAAATAATGAACAATATCTATAACACATTATAATTACCCAAGTAATGAGAATATTAGTGGTTTGATATTATGTTATCTATGACTAATGTTACTATATAATTCAATCTTTTTGTCTTAGATTTCTTAATTGAACACGAGATATGAAATATATCATCATCGTATAATTTAATTATATTTTTTTTGATTTATTGAGTAGACGTATTTTATCAAATGAAATCAATATCACATATTAACTTATTTGATTATGACCATGCATTTTTTAAAGTTTCACTCAATCAAAAGGTTTAAAATATCGTTCATATTATATGGAAGTAACAAATTCTATCTTGATCACACATATTCTTCTACACGTGTTATGATATATTTGATTATTTTTTTACAGTATATTTTATTATAGATAATATTTAAAAATATTAAAATATATTATTTTCTATATTGAAAACTATTATGATCTCAACTTCAAGGATCACATATACCATTGTTAATATGAGAATCGTTTATGACATTCATATAATGGTATACGTAGTGTTCTTATGATAGGTCAGTTCAGTATATTAGTTTACTAATTTGTACCCATGTGTTGACTTAATATCTAATATTACAATGCACACAAGTTATTATCAGTTATTATTCTATTCATAATAATACTTGACTAGGCATATTTAAAAATAGTGTTCAAGTAATTGAATTTACCATTTTAAAGCCATTATTACTTTTATTAAACACATAGATAAGTAATAACGAAATAATCAAACGATATATATATATATATATATATTATGATACAAATGTATTAAATATTTAAAATATTATTGGATTTAGAGCATCTATCAACACAAAGATCTGGCAATCAGTGATTAATATGCCATCAATCTTTCACGAGTATCAAAAACTATCTACTTTATTTTATCCACTATAATACACTTAAAAAATGTAACTAGGTGATCCTACACTTTAATTACTTGATATACCATTAACTTTTAATTCATTTCGTAAAACGTAACTTTCTTACTATGATTGTTAGTTTCAACTCAATAACTATACTTATTAACTTTTCATTTATTTCGTAAAACGTAACTTTCTTACGATGGTTGTGAGTTTTAACTCGATATCTATACAACCAATCCATATTTAGAATTACTTTAAATTTATACCAAGCATCACAATTAAATTGAAAGTTAACTTGGATGTTTAATAATTGTATAATTAGATTTATACTAAGCAAGTATTTCAAAAATATCCCTCATTATGCAATGCAAAAATGGTGGCATGATTCTTAAAAAAATTGAATCTTTAGTTTCATATGCTCAAAGACTTTTATTATGCAAACTAAGACTTGACTCATCTAAGATCCACCGAAAGTGTTTAAAAAATGATTTTAAAATAGTTTAAAACCTTAAACTCCGATACCAATAAAATTATTACGCTTTAACCTAGAGATCAACACGTGACAAGTACTATGTATCCTCAAGATATGCCCTATTAGCATAGAACATCCTTCAAGAGCTTGTTAGTCTTTTAAAAATCATGCACATTATTCAAATAATTAAAATACGCACTTATTAATACACTTAAAAATCACTTATAATATATGTAGTTATAAAAGTCTAGAAGAAGAGTATACATAAAATATTTAAATTTTAAATGATATCAAAGGTATATATTTATATATTATAAAATATCAAAGTTGTCTGAAAATGATTTACTAATGGACCACAAGGAACATAAGATGAGTCGAGGAGCTTATACTAGAGAAAATACAATGCTAACTTTGTGTATCCCTATAACAATGTAACAATTGTAAAATTTAACCTGAAAAAGGGAAAGTGAGGGAGGGTAAGTATAAAATATACTCAATAAGTGAATCACGAGCAATATACAACTCGAAAGTAGAGATATCAAAATGCTAAAATAATTTATAAAACTATACTCATTTTCTTGGTAATCTTACATTGTTCTCAAAATTAATTATGCAACTAAAAATATATTATAAAATGGGTGTCTAAACCTATTTTTATTTCTTTATAAAAGATTGAATTTGCCTGTTCTTTCTTAAATTGTCACCCTAATTAAGATAGACATTTAAAACCATCAGTGAGTTTGTCAGGTCAAAAATCATGCAACTATTAAATTATATATGTAATGCTTCAACGGTCATTTTATAAATCATAGTCATAAGTATGCAAAATAATAAAAACATACAATTCACAAGCCTAATTTAGTATCAAATCACTTATATATATTAACTTAGTATCCCAATGGCTCAAAAACGGTTTAAAATAATTTATAACAATAAAAGCATACGATTCAAAATAATTTTTAAATGAAAATATTGCACACAATTCATTCTCGAATCAATACATAATAATCTATAGTAACTAGTAAAGTTTTTAATTAAAATTAATCTTTAAAGGTAGTTTGATAATCATTTTTTTCTCACATTAATTAATTGTCACATTAATTATGCGCCTAATGATTGTAGTTGTTAAAACCAATGATCTCAATATAAGAGATGCGATCACAGCATTAATACTAATATTGCAACTTTAAAAGTAAGATGATCGCTATTTAATTAGAATTATTAATATTAATTAATAATAGTTATTAATACTTTGCAATAACTAATGTAATGATTATTTAATTATTACTAAAACAATAATTAATTGTGTTAAAATAATTAGTAAATAATTAATTAAAATTGTAAATATTTTTCTTTTTATTTATTTAATAGGATACATAATGTATTAAAGTAATTAATTAATAATAATATAATTAATAATTAAATATATTAATTGTTAATTAATTACTCTTTAATATTTATTTTATGCATACTTACTAATTTAAAGAATTAAAATTTAACAAAATTTAATTAATCAACTATTTATATTTCATAGTATATTTTATTTATTTATGTTAATATAATTCTATTTAATACATTCAATATTTAATACAATATACATTTAAGATTTAATATTTTCCCTAAAATATTTAATATTTATGTATAGTAAAATAATTTTATTTAATACATTTAATATTTAATATAATATACATTTAAGATTTGATCTTTCCATAAAATATTTAACATTTATGTATGCTAATATAAAAAATATTTTATAAGTATATTTTTGCATATAAGCATTTATTGTTTTGAATTTTTTATTTTTATTTAGAAATAAATAGAAAGTAATTATTGAAACCTAAATTCAATTAAATTTTTGTAAGGTGTTTATTTTTTAATTATTTTAAAATTCATTACAAATTAATTAAAATATTATAAACATGTCAATGGAAATTTTTAATATTTTTTAAATTTATTTTTAGTAAATTTTTAAATTTTTTATGCAATATTTATTAACAAATAATTGTATGTGCAATTTTACAGGTATAAATGATATGCCGACCGCAGTTGAGTAACGACATCCCATGAATCTTGGAGTGAAAAAATTTTAAATGATATGTTAATTAGAAGATTATATATAGGCACTTGTATGCGAAATCTGCTATAAGTAAATACTTTCAAATATCAAATTAATTTAATGTTAAAATTAAATATTACGTAGACTGAAATGTTAAAATTTATCAATATATTTTTTTCAAATATCATTAATATTTAATGTGTTACAACCTGATCTTTATGAGAGTAATTTATCATATGTAATACATTTATTTCAAATTATTCAACTAGAAGGTACATACGGGGTAGTTATTAGAATTGTTTACGAGTAAGACTTCTGAGATACACGTTCGAGTTGAAGGCTTCTACGTAGGTATGGATGACCTAATCTACACTTGACACAGGTAGAAGTTATAATGCAATATGACTTAAATTTTTCTTCCTTGTTGTTCAAGTAATATAGAATTTATTGATACCTCACTCAAATATATATACAATCATGTTATTTGTCTATGTTACCACTGCAGCATGTGCTTATACTGTATTACTCTCCTATACTATTACATATTGTTCGCTTATACCTTTATAATATTATTCTCTCATGCCTTTGTCATACTATTCACATGTTCCCACACTACAATACTTTCCGTTGCCATTACCACATTATTCTCGTACACCATCACATCATTTTTCATTTGCGCCACCATTTTATTTTGATGATTAGTTTAGGGGGAATGTGATAGAAAGGCATTAAATGTAGATTATGTCGTGATGAGAGGGGATGTCCAGTAAGTTGAACATAATGCGATAGGCCGATTTGATGTACAAGTAGTAAACTTTCGAACATAATATGATATACCATATTGATGTGTTAGCAACAGACTTTTGAGAATAGATGTTAGCCTCCTTTCTTCCACATATGATATAGGTAATCATAATTAAATTACATTATTTTTGCCAATTTCTTGGATATGTTATTGTTCAATTAATATGTTTACTTTTTGTCACATACAGAAGATTCATAGAGCTATGTAGATGATCTACATGTACATGCATATCACAAACATGCACCAATTTCTCATAAGAGTCAATTCAGTCAGATAAATAAAAAGGGTTTATATGCCAAAAGTCCTTACGCTTATCCCTTGAAGAGAAATTGTTGGGTCTTTTCAAGTAGACCATTACCTCTGTATCTGAGGGATTTGATTATAGATTATGTTGCCTTTTATTTGGATAATTTATATACTCAATATTTGCAATTGTTAAAAGACTTGGATGCTTTTATAGAAATACACACTGTTATATTGACACCTCAATAATCAATATGTAGCATAAATTACGAAATATTTACATGTAAGTTCATAGAGTATATTTATTATATTATATTGAATGAAAAGTAAGATTTCACTTTTTAATATAGGTCATTTTTTTGAATAAAGATGGCACATGATTTATATGTTAATTTATATTAGTTATATTACATTAATTATTGCATATAATAAAATTGTATAATATTTTACATGTGTCATATAAAATTGTATAATACTTTAATATAAAATTACATTAATATCATATAACATTTAATATAAAATTATAAATTTACTAACCACATCAAATAAGTGAAATAAAATACAAAACACGAAATAAGAAATAAGACACGGGGTTACATATGATAAATAAGTAAGGCATTTAAAAATAAAATAATATATAATCATTCATTTATATTGTTATACAATAAATTCCTACATATTGTACGATTGTGTCCGTATTACTTATAAAGAGAATATATTTGAAAAACTCTCTTTGTTCCCGTAAATGGGATACGTTAATTTTTTGATCAAATAAATAGAACACGGCCTATCGGTGGCTTGATAACAATGGTCCGCACTTCATTTATTATCTCCTAAAAACTTGAGTTTTTAGCTGGATGAATCTCCTATACATATATTGTTACAAGTGTGTCATTTTTATGGCACTTTGAAGAAAAGTCTCTGTACTATCCTTTAACATGTCTGATTGCTACTATTGTATAAGCACACGGTAATTGTTGTAAATTAAAGTAAGAATATTGACATGTATTTGTGCCTAGATTGACCATAGCAACTTCATTTTTTTTTTATCACTTTAAACTCATATAAAAAAAATAGGACACGCTGATAATGTAATAGTGGAATGATCTTTCTCTTTAATTTTATTTGTTACTACTTGAGTTAGAGTGTTTCAATCAAATTTAGCGACTTTTTCTTATTTTTTGTAAAACCAATGCTGCAATACTAATCGTATTCAATCCACCAAAGCCACAATTGGAAGAGTACGTATATTTTTTAGTAATACATTGATATTTTCTGCAATATTAGTGGTCATTATGTTATATCGTCTGACCAAAAAATGAAATCTAGCTTATCTATAAAACTTCACTTTATTTTCTAAAATAGGTTACTACATCGAGGTTTATCAACTTTAATTTATCAATATATTTTTCTAAAATCACTATAAACATATGTCTTAGTAGCAAGATAAAGCTTCGTAATAAAAAATGTCTTTTTTATAGTATTTGAACTTGTACTTTACTTTAAAATTCTCTTCAATATGATAGAAACCAAATCTATGGTAAGAGTTAGGAAATACTTTCCTTATTTTTTTAATGATGCTATCATGCCAATCTGACATAAATACTAAATCTAATATATGTTGAAGTGCATCTCATAGTTTCTTTAAGAACCACTCCAATAATATATCATTTTCAGAGTCCCCCACTCTAAATGCTAGAAAATAAATTTGATTATTTTTATTAAGAATTGTGACAATTAATATGATTCCCCAGTATACACCCTTTAAAAATGTGCCATTAATAGTAGCTACTAGTTGAATTGATAAACAAAAACCATTAACAGATGCACCTAGTGCTATAAAAATATACTAAAAATGATCATCCTCGTTTATTTTTGTATGTGTGATTGTACTCATATTACGTTCTTTGAAAACATAACAAAATTATGACACTAGTTTAAATGACTTTGCTGGGTATTTGCGTGCTATTTTTTATGCCTTTTCTTTATCTAGCCATGCTTTACAGCAGAACAAACAAATTCCAAACTCATGATGTATATTATCTATGATTTATTTGAAGTATAAATTCTATTAAAGTCCTAAAATTTATTTATCACATATTTACCAATAAATTGACTACTAGTTTAATGGTGACCAAGCTAAACCTAGTCGTTTCAACAAATATAAACTTTTTCAAAATATTTAACAGACTTATATTCACTATTTTTATATGTGTTAGTTACTTAAATTCGTTATTTACATCCGTTAATTATACACTTCGCCTCAAATTAGTCTGTTAGAATTTTGAAACTCAAAATTAAAAATGGTTCTTCAATGCCATTATACCCAATACATCCTGTAACTCTTTTTTCTTTTGAATTAAAAATAGAGCCAACTGATATAACATTACATGCAAACTTGGTTTATAACCATGTTTGTTGTTGTATCTGTATCCTCATTGTAATAATTTCTATATGGGGTCCTAAATATGTTGCCAAGAATGTCAGCGCTTTCACTTTTATACACAGTTGACTATGAAAAAAAACTATGTATAAGATCCTCATTATACCTATATGATGAGTGCTGGCCACGAATTCCAACATTTTTATGATGTATAGGTGAAAGCTTTATAGGACGTATCTCATTTGATAAATAATTTTGATCAAAGTTAAATTAATTATTCTTCAAAGAAGAAATAAATGGTTATACGTGAATTTCTAAATTGATTTGCAAAGAAGGAGTAAAATACACCCTATGATCATTAATAATTATATACTCTATAGTAACATGAAAGAGAGTGAGATGTCTAGTCATTATTACTACGATATTACTTATAAAAGTTGATACACTATAGTCGCTACTAATATCTATATATATAACGAACCATATCTCACTGTTTATAAAACTTTTTTCACTCAAATAACAAATTCTATTATATCAGTTTTAGTGAAATCATATAACATCATTAACAATTCATGATACTTGATATTGTTCAGAATTAAAAATAATTCAATTTTTTTCACTACAATAGTTTTTTGTACTGTTTGATAATGTAACTCATGATTTTTTGTGATAAATACAAATCGGTACAATTTAACCATATATTTAATATATATCAAAAAATATTTAAATATGAATATTTGAACATTAATTATTTTTTTTAAATAAAAAAATTAACATTGAAAATAAATTAAACAAATTCATACGAAATAATAAATTCTCAATTTAAATTAAACAAATTTATAGGATAAATATATAATAAAAATATACAAATGTAATTTACAAATATAAATTAAAAAATATTAAATTTAATTTCATATTAAAAATAATTTTAATTTAATTTAATAAATATAAATTCAAAAAATTATAAATATAAATTTAAAAAATAAAATTTGTTTTCAAGTTATTAAGAAAAAATACATTATAAGTGCCCTATGGTTAAGTATGCTAGAATACTCATTTTGGTAGTCCTAATGTCAACTACATGAGATTAAATTTTATATTTTTTTAGTTTTTAATCAAATGTTTTGTTTTGATCAAAAAATAGATATTTGTAAGTATCTATTCATAATTTTAATAAACACAAATTAATAAATTAATATCAGACATATAATTTAAATTTAATTTTAAAATATTAATTACAATAAATTTTATAGTTACATTTATTTTAAAATTAATTAAAAATAGATATAAAATAAAATATAAAAATTTATTTGTCGAATTGAGTCTATTAATAAAATGTCAAAATATTTACACCATTGTACGAAATATTAATAGAGTGAATGTTAAAAAATTTGAAAAAAAATGTAACTTTTTTGTAAGTTAAAATTTGCTTGTGTGTTTCCTTTATTTGGAATAAAATTGTTAAAAATGAATATTTTCATGAGATTATGTTAAAGTTAAATATAAATATAAATGTGTTCAAATATAGCTATTTCAGGAAATTTCCATTGAAAAGTTTCCCATGTGACGGCGGACCGCCTTCACTTTCAATAATGATTCGGCTGTCGAAACGCGTCGTTTTTCTCTTCGTACAATCTCACTGGGCTGTTGGTACAGAGAATAGTAGTCGAGCTCTGTTTCGACTTTCAAGTAATGGTTGAAAAACCCCAACCGGTTCGCGCACTGTACCGAGCGCTGTGCAGTTTACCCGCAGAGTACTGTGAATTCGGGCCCCCGATTTCGAGAAATGTAAACCCTGGTTGATCCAAAACACGCCGGATCTTTATCCCGATCTCACCAATGGTTTCCCAATTTAGTTTCCGTTATTAACCCCGATTCCTCTGTTCAGTATTTTTCTTATTTTCGTTTTAATTATTTACAGAGACAAGTTCGGAGGACGTGGATAAAGTAACGGAGCAGTTATAATCCACTAACATTGCCTCTACTGCTTCTTCGGGTTAGCTTTCCATGCAACCTATATTGTTCATCTGATTCTTCTGAGATCGTGTTATTGGTATTATTTTTGTTGTTATTGTTATATTTGGCATTCAAAAGATTTTAAGTTAAAGTTTAATTTGGTATTATTTATTACAAACAGGGTTACTTTATGAATATGTCAAATTGTTCTTGGATTAGGGAGGGGGCTAGTAGAAAATCTTAATTGTTTCCTCGTAATCACAGCTTTTTTCTGGCTAAGTATGTTAGAATTTGCGATTGATAGGCTTGTCCTTTGGAGGATTTTATTTTATTTTTTCTTTGTCTAGTCTGTATACACCAGGCAGAGGTCATTGGCCATTGTGGGTTGCAAATCTATGATATTTGATCATACTTGTAAAAACTGAAATTCAGGATGAAGGTACTATTCGTGCCAGGGGGCCAGCCGGCAAGCCTTTCAGAAGTCAAAGTGGAAACATAAATGCAGTATTTGTGCTACAAAGGCAGTCTAGGTAAATTTCTTTAAAAAAGGGAGTAGGTTGTTCTTCATTGCCAGCTGAAAGAAGCAATATGGGAAGATAGTTTACGGTCATGGGAAAAGGAGGTACAACAATCTTAACAATTCTGAGAAGTGATGATTCTTTGATCTAGTCCGTCTTAGAAAGCAAGTCAACAGAGCAGCTCCTTGATCTTGGCATCATTGTGATGTGAATTTGGCTGTAGAATAATCTAGTGAGAAAGTTAGTTGAAGAAAACATAAAGTACCTAGGATACGTGCAAGAAGCCCGTCCAGTTTTTGATCTGAAAACATGAAAGAGTAGCTTGAGCAAGACTGATCATGGAGAAAGGATGGTTATGATTAATGTTGAGATGGCGAATCTTTGGTCTCTCTACTATAAATGTTCTTAATATATGACAGGGAACTAATGTCTAAACCAAAGGTTGCTATTTTTTAATTTCAAAAAGATCCCGCTACCCTTGTGTACTGACTTTTGAATTCATAAGAATGATTGAAATTGGGACTATACTTTTGATTAGACGGAGTCATACCCAATAGGGTGCTAGTCATGTTTTACCATGCAGAAACATGTCTTACATACATCAATATTATTTGCTGTTGCTGCACCTGTTTTAAGATATTTAGTACTTACAATCAAAGTCAGGTATACACTATCTTGTAAATATTATTTTGTACTTATGAACAGAATTTGTTGTACCCAATACAAAAAACTATGAAGAGTATTGAGATTATTGTTTTCTAAATGAAATTTCTCTTAAATGTTTTACCAGTTAGTTCTTATAAGGATAACATTTATCTTTTTTGTTTTACTGTTACAGTCAGGGTGTTATTTAATTTGCATCACTTTTTTGGCTTCTTACTTTTACTTGACAATATGTGAAATGATGATATACTTTAATTTGTCTATCTTTTACTCTGGGCTGCCAGGGTTACTTTAGCACCTAAGGAAGATGAAGTTAAACGCCAACCTGGCAGAAAGATAAAGAAAAAGGTAACAGTTACGTGTTTTTTTCTGTGTTCATTGCATTTGCACTTGTTTTGCATACATGTAATATCATTCCTTGAGTCTATTATAATTGAATTTGGCAATCAATGTGTTGTGGGAGAAGAAAGAAGTTGTTGAAAAGGTTGTATGTAACAAACAAAAATGTATAACTACAGTAAAAGGCCTGGAGCTTTTTGGTGAACTATGTGCTGCTTTGAAAATTTTTTTTAATACTTCTTTATGTCAAGTTCTTTTCCTACAATGATGGTTGACTCTGCTTCTAGGATTTCCTTTCAGGTGTTAAACTTAGTGATGCTTCAAAAAAAACTTGGCAAAAGAATTGCTACAGGGACCTCAGTTGTTAAGGTGTATTTTTTTTAGGACAGTAAATATGTTTTTTATATTGCTAGAAATGCTAATGATATATATATTTTTTCCTGAATGAATGATTTCAGGGGCCATCTGAGAAGGAGCAGATTGATGTTCAAGGAGGTTTATAACAGAAATATGGCATGATGTAACATATTCTTATCACTATCTGTCTTTTTGAATCTTATACAGAGTTAAAAGTGTGATTTTTTTCCTTAAAATTAAAAAATGAAATTCCTCAGTTACCTCTGCATTTCAAGAACTGCATTGTGGATGCAAGATACATGAGAAACCAACAGACAGTTCCTCCCTTTGTTGTGATTATTTTTTTCCTCTTTGGAGAGGAAGGGTAGTTGTTTGGGAAATTATGGTCATAGCTAATTATTTTGCATGTTTATCAAAGATTTATTTGTGATAAGCATATTGAGGGTTTTAACTTCAGGCGAATGTTATTTTTAGCCAAATAGCTGAGTAAGATTAAGCCGATAAAGAAAGTCAGAAACCATTTTGAATTCCCTTGGCTGAATTATGCTTCTATGAGAGAGTAAAACTTGAATTGAAAATTTTAAGTTAATGACTTTGGTCACTTTTGAATTAGGATCAATGTTTGTAACTGGGAGACAAAGGCATTCAATAAAAACATCATACATCTAGGGAATGTATTTTGTCAGTGACACTGTATTCATAATTTTGAAAAACTTGTCTTAGAGGTGTGCTGCTCAGACTTCACAGTGGCTGTACAGAATTCCACATTATATTGTGGCAAAGTCTGGGATGATCTTTGCGTGGGTCTTTTTGTGTATTGTTTCTCAAGTATTATAAGACTGCTATGTTGATCTCCCTCTTAGTTTTATGTTCATAGATTTACATTTCAAAGTAATTAGACATGGAATCTGATCTCATCAGCTAAAGTTTTTTAAACCACCCCATCTCTCTTATTTCAGGTCCCCACATCTGCAATCTTCTTCATTGAAGATGGAAAAAAGGTTACAGCTGCTTGATTGAGATTGTGGCTTATGGAAAATGTGGGATATGGTGTCTTCCTTGCTGTTCAGAATGCACTCGTGAGATTTGCTATACGTAACTCACAAAGCAAAGGGATGGATTTTCATGGGTACTGAGACTTTTCTCCTCTTCTATGGTCTCCTGTTATGTTGGTTGCCAACATAGTATCTTTATCATCTGTAATGTGTTTTGAAATTGTTGATATGATTATGTAGGATAATTTTGGATGTTGTTACTTTTCTTATAATATTAAAGCATTACATGTACTTTTAGGAGCTGCTGAGTTGAATTTTTCATTGGTAACATGTTCTTGACTGTGTTTAATATTTGTTTACCCTAGTGATCTTGCTGCTGATACCTGAAGTTCTTCTGTTGCTGGCTCCCGTGGACAAGTCACAGTTATATATGTCATGAAAAGTTTGCGCCTATCAAAATGTATTTATTACTTGAATAGTATTTTATTGTGTTGTGCTCTATGCATTTCATCTTCTAGTCATGTTGGCATCATAAGGTCGGGTGAAATTAAATTTGAGAAAGCCTTGATAGCTGTAAGTTGGTGTGGGCAGTTTTGACAATTGTAACTAGATTGGCATTAAAATGTAATGTAATACAGAGGCATGCGCATTGTATGTGTTAGCAAATACCCCTTGCAAAAGGAAATACATGATGTATCTATGCTATTTACTGGTGTTATCTGACTATATAAAATAGTGGAAGTGAATTTCTTACGGGTGAATCATATCAACCTCTCTTCAGGTTTAATGTAATTATTACATTTCCTCGTTTGGATACTGTGTTGACGTCCTCTATTATCAACTTCCAATTGTTTTCCGCAGCTTCAAGTCTCCAAAGGTTTCTACCAGAGGGTTAAATTAATATTTTGCTCCGTATTAACAAAGATAAGAGACTAGGAAGTTTGTCTGGTTCCATTTGATATCTTCACTCTTATGTAAATAGCAGCCCTTTAATGGAAGAGGTAAAATTAATTTTAAGGTAAACCATGATTGTTTAGAATATATAAAGTACAATGTGATAATGGAATAGTAGACAAATAACCCTAGTAAAGGGAACACTTTCAAAGTATAAGTGGGGGACGGGGATGGTGGTGTTGTGGAGCTTTGGAGGTTTATATTTTGTAATGTGGTGATTGTGTGGTAGTGGTGATTGTGTGGCAAAACTATTGTGCTATTCTTGTAGTAATAGGTCAAGGTGCATGAGCTTTGTAGGTTGTGGCTGGTGCTGTTGTTGACATTGATTTGGTTTCATTGGGATTTCAACTCTCGAATAAAGACTATGGAGACGCAAATAGCACATGTGGAGGATGAAGACAAGGTGTAACAGCATTAAATGGCTGGCAGCACAACTTGGAAAATCTGATATGGCGTGAAGCCTTGTTTTGGCATGATATGGACTAGCGAAAGAGGCCATCCTGTGCAAATTCATTTTTCTATGTGAAAAAAGAAAACAGGAAATTAGAGGGAGTGGAATGAGAAATGAGAAAGATAAATGTTGGGGGCAAATTGAAACTTTGTGTCTTACCTAAAGGAAAGGCAGTTTGAAAATGAGCCTTAAAGATTTCCACCTCATTTTCTAGTTGTGACATTTCTATGAAATCTTTCATGAGAAATGTTCTTAAAGATTTTATATATTGGTGTCTGTCAAATCAATTTGAATAAAGTAGTATGTTCTAGAAAAAATTTAAAACATTGAATTGGATTTCTTTAATTTGTTGCTCTACACTTTATTCTTGATGATGTAGTAGAATAATAAGAGTGAGATAATAGCGTATGGTTAAGATTTTGTGGAGCTTGTAGATTCTGTTTGGTTTGACGGTAGGTGACTATGATAGCTTTCTTTTTTCTTTGGCAATGTGATCCCCATGGGAGCACTGTCTTTTCTTTCCCTTGTATTTGTCAATCTGATGTTCCTCGGTGAGAGGTAAATTATCTCTATTAATGAGGTAAAACTTGTAAATGAAATTCTCTCTATTGCTCCATCGAAGAAGATACTTAGGTGGGGCTCCATCGAAAAATGTGAGTCCCATTTTAACGCAATCCTGTTTCCGATACTCTGGATGCAGTGACACAAGTTGTGCTTTGAAGTCTAAGCAATTGGGTAGATTCAAAAGAGTAGATTTTGGCCAGCTTTCTTATTTCTGTCATCCAATCTATGTCATCATTGTATATTAAAAGGCTGGTCCAGACTAGATCCCGTTCTTGTTTCTAGTAGGGTGAATATATGCTTGCTTATGTTCTTTACTCTTGAAATTAGAGATGGCTCCAACACAAGCTTAATTTGTCTCAATCACTTGAGTTGTCCCACATAAATAAAAATTCGGTCTGTAATCCATGTGTTTATCTTTTCTTTACGCCGTGGAATCTGATTTTCTGTTTTCCTTGCATCTGTTGTAAATTTCTGATTGTTGAAGCATCTTTTGTGGTTATCAACAATTCATGGTCATTCACTGCTTGAAAATAAAGTGTGTTGTTTTGTTGCATACGTGCTGGAACATAGAGTAATGGCCCTAGGAGAAAATCGATAAATCAGTCACATAGGTTGTCGGCACCAATCCTAACATGACCACAAGAACCAGACTAGATTATGTTGTTTTCGAATTTGTATGATGCTGGAATTACAGTATTGTCAGAAGTGAATCTTGTATCATGTTTCAAAAAATTTTCATCTTAAAACATGGAAAGCATCAACAGAACCATTCCCCAAAATGAATGCGTGACATATTATCTCCATGGGATAATATATGAGGGTTTTTGAGTAAAATACTCCAATATTAAGGACCAACTGTAGTCCAATTTTAAAAGTTTTTATAATATTAACTAATTAATTTACTTTTGGACAAAAATATTCTCGACCCTTTATCTTCTTGACAAACAATTCTCTAGCCCTTTTATTGCCTGATGTTTTGTTTTCCCTTTAAACCCATAAATATTGTCATTTACTTGAAGCATAGGAAAGTCAAAAAAAAGCTTGCATCCAGAAAGAGAGATTTTGTCACCCAACTTAAGAGGAATTTCATACTACGATAGCCAAAGATACGTTTTCCATTTTAAATTTTATAAAAACTTCTGTATGTTAATATTTGAGGGTTATAATTTTTTTGTTTGGCGACTTAGACACCAAATAATCGATAATTTTGTGACTATGGTTGTGAAATAAAACAAATGAATAAATAAATAAGGGAGATGAACAGTTTTAAATTTCATTTAGATGATTTTGTGCTCATCAAGGGAAGGGAAAACAATGATGAGCAAGTTTTCCTTCGACAATTTCATTGTGAGAAAACTCGAACAATAAATTAGTATTTTCTTAATAAAATTGTTGAGGATAATCTCGTTCATAATTGTTTTTCTTCAATAATTTCATCGAGACAAGATGATTTTTATTTATTGAGGAATAATAGTTATGAACGAAATTTTCCTTAATGATTTTGTCACAGGAAAAATTACTTTATTGTTTGAATTTTCTTGAGATAAAATTGTCAGAAAAAACTTATTAATAACTGTTATCTCTTAACAATTTTATTGAAAGAAAATTCGTTGATATTAAATTAATTTGTTGATTCCCTTAATCCATTGAAAGAAAAACTCTAAATATCACTTGAGTCAACTTTCAGGAAGCAATAATAGGCTGAAAAGAACCTGTTAAAATTAATCAAAGAGCATAAAGTATATAGTTTACTTTCTCTACATAGTTACAATATAACTGTAGCTTTAAGTATGATTACGTATTCAGATTTTTCAATGGAAAAAAGAAAAGGCTTTAAGTTAGATTCTTCAATTGCAAAAATAGTTTGATGCAAAACAAAAGTTTAAAATGGAACTTGAAGCATTGAGTGAGAAATTATGAGTAATGAAACATCTTAAAAACGAAGCTATAACAAATCACAAGGAGATGAAGGAGATGACTGACAAATTAAAGTAAAAAACTGATGATTTGAATTAAATAGAATCTTTAAATCAGACTGCCATAATTAAAGAGCAGAAATAATAAAACGCAGGAATACACAAAATAATTTATTTAGATAAAATATATGCCATTAATGTTGATGAAATGTAATTTGAATTAAATTATTTTTTAAATGTAATTCATTTTTTAGCTTACTTTGAGGGTTTTACAAGCAAATGTCAAGTGTCCACACTAACATTACAATAAATAAAATGGGTGAGAATAATCCAAAGTCATTTCGTAATGCATGCAAGCAAAGATTTCCACTTGGGGAAGCACAAATGTAGGCAACCACTCTATCTTCCCTTGATAGAAAAATCTAAAGAACTCTAAATGGCATCCATTCAATATAATAGATATTGGAGGGACTTCTCAAGTATGCTGTTTGCACACCATTCTTATTATATACTTATACAATGTGTATTTTAAACATAAATTTATACAAGTCATTATGATGCAAGAAATTATAAATGTAGAAGATGAGAAGCTACAAAAATTCAATAAGTTAGGGGATGAGATATGTATGATAGTTATTACAGTTCTAAATGAATTAAATAACTATAATTCAAATACGAGATATATAATTCGGGAGTTTTAGAACTTTAAAGAAAGAACCAAAGCCACATTAAAAGAACCATTGCTTATATTGTAACCAATATCAAAAAATAAAAACAAAAGCATAAGAGAATGTTGTATATTTAATTTGTGTTTGTTTTATTTGATATCAAATTATGTATGTAATTATTGTGCTTTTGTAACAATGTAGCACTTAACAAGTTACAATTGTACATAAATTTATTTAAAATTTGTGCTTTTATCCTTGTTTTTAAGATTTTTAATATTGGTCTACTTTAAACATAAACAAAACAATAATATAAGAAACTTCAACTATGAGCTTTTGAAATAAAAGCATAAAGTCTCTCAACAAATTCATTGAGAGTATTTAGTACTTTTGCAAATAGTTCCTCAATGATTTCATTCAAGGATTTTAGTGTCAAGTTTTTGAAATGAAAGCATACAGTCTGTCAATAAATTCGTCAAGGAAAGCATAAAGTCTTTCGATAAATATGTCGAGGGAATTTAGTTTTTTTTTTCAAAAATTTCTTTAAGAAATTGTTGAGAACTTGTTTCGTAAAAATTTAGGTTTCAATTCCTTTTCCTTCGGTCTATATTTTCTTTATATATTTTTTCATGTATTTTTTATCAAAATCAAGTATCTACACTGGATTGCTAATCTAAAATCCTTTAATTTAGACAAAAATCAAGTTTTATTTTATCTTCTTTCTTTTTCTTTTTTTTTACTTGAACAATATAAATTACAACAAATAAAGTGCTTGGAATATTTTTGTTCGACAATAAATTATTTGACTAATAATACGAAGATTCTTAAAATTAAACTAAAATTTTAAATGAGCCTTAATATAGGACTCTTTGGCTCAATAACTCATATGAGTATTTTCACGAACGAAATGAAATTTGAATCCTTTTTTTTATCAGAAATTGTTATGTAATTTGCGCCCCACAAGCATGTAAAGCAACCATTTGATAAGGAACGACTCTTTTTTAAATTGGTGGCGCAATGACTGGTCCAGCTGGAAAAATATTTAAAAAATGGAATAAGTTGGTGATGGCTAGCTGGCCTGGAACGATGGATCTGACCAAGTCTTCCCTCGTGTCTGAACTCTAAAGTAGACTCTTTCAAACCCTCTGAGCATCAAGTTGGAAGGGTGGTAGCTGGATTGTTTTCTTTAAGAAGGCCAGGAAGATTTCAAATTCACTGGTCAGCAAATGTCTGATCTAACCTTTCATAACCTCTTTGTTAATTCTTAGACCTGTTGATATATAATATTAATATATTTGTTAATACATATATCACAATAATAAAATAAAAAAATTTAAATAGAATGATTTTATTACATAAATATTAATAATATAATAAAATTATTTAATTAAAAATAAAAAATATAATAATTAGAAATAAAAAAATTAATATACAAAATAATTGTGAAAGCGAAATAAATAAAATAAAATTATTTCTTTAACTTTCTTTATTTTTATTAATATATATTTTTTTATTGAATATTTTTACTATATCATTATATTAATACAGTGAGACTGTTCTATATAAAATTTTTTTAAAAAAATTTTATGATAACTAATATAATAAAATTATTTATTAACGAAAAGAGATAATATTATTAATTAATAATAGATAAAAAAATTAAGATAAATTTTACTAAAGTGAGTATAAAAAATATTGTATAATAAAATTATCTTAAATTTTTTTTATCTATTATTAATTATTATTTTTTTTTATTAATTATATAACCTCGTTGTATCATCAAGGTGATAGGACTTTTTTACTTAAATTTTTTTAATTTATTTGTGAGATAATTAATTAATTAATTTTTATTATCTTCTAATCCCCAATTCGTTTCTGTTTCCCGTATAAAATTAATTAACGTTGCATATATCCTAGGTTTTCACCTTTTCTTCTCTCTTCCCCGGATAATCCTTGGATATCTCATCCTCGAATGATAGACCGATCTTTAGAATACAGTAGAAGATCAAGTAAATGACAGTACATAGAGGTGAAACGCCAGGACAGACTATAAAAGAACAAAATTCAATTGCGACAACGCGCTGGCTAAAAACTAAGCAGATGACCATAAAGTCCACTACAGAACAAAAACCAACTTCTGATTCACGCAGTAAGAAGAAGAAAACACGAGACAAGATAAGAGATGGTGCGCAGAGTATCTAAATAAAGCAAGTAAGTTACTTTCCACTTGTGTATATAGGTATCAAATCTATCTAGTGGACTCGGGACCCGACAATCTTACGTAAGTATGAAAGTCGATTGATTGAACTGATCATATCAGATCCTCGACGACGTAGATACACAGATATTCTTAGAATCTCAAAGATTTTGTACGTAAAAATTTATGATACTTATGACACCGTATGAAAAAACCCAGCGATAACAGGGAAAAGGAGCTTTTATTACGTGGATTGTAGTGAATTCTTAGGATGCATGCTTTTAGCCAGCGAAGGGTGTTATTGGGTTGAGGATATAAAGTGTTTCGCGGGTAAGGAATATCGAATTCATCATTCATAATAATCATGGCTTAGGGTTTAGATAGTCAAAAAGAGATACCTCTTGTCTTGTGTATTATGAGATAGGGATATGGATGGCTAGGTTAGCTAGGGTATTTAATTCGCATATCTTGCTAGAAAGAAAACCTACATATAATATAATATTACTCTATAATGTTTTGTGATCGACGAAGTTTGATTTGTGTTTGGTTTCCGAGAACATGTACAAATGCTTTAAAGCAACAAGGAAAAAAAAATATTAATTAATTATAATAAAAAAATTTAAATAAAATAATTTTATTATATTATTTATATGATTTGACAGAATTACTTGCATTTTTTCCTGAGATACAGACTATTTATACACGCGCTGTGGAAGGAGGGTAATGGCTCTCACTCAACATTAAATAATGGCCAGGAAGAATCCTCCATTCTTGCTGCACAAAATCTCTGTCAGTAAGGCAAAGCACCCTATAGTACAGACACTGACGAAGCAGAAATTGGCAAGTTGCACCCGAAAGTGGGGGCGTTTTGGCATGCTATCTTCTCGTTCTCCCCGGTCGGGGGTGTGGGTGGGGGTGTGTGGGTGTTTGTGGATAATGCATCAACACAACTCAAAACTTCTTCTAACCAATCCATGGCTAGCTTAGCTATCCCTGCCACTTGGCTATCCTTCGATTTTTCTGCCGACTGTTCAAACATAAGTAAAGTTTTAATTAAGAAGGAGAAGATTATCTGATCCAGTACGTATACGAGTTGTTGTCGACTTGCTTACTATTACTTTACACGATATATATTAAAGAGGGACTAGCGCGCAGTTACTTATATTTTAATTAAACATCGTCACTAATTAATTAAATATTATAACAACTCGTAAATTAGTCACGTTTAATAAATAATAATGGTTGACGACTTCATGCCTTTCGATAAGCAAATAAAACACGAGACAAGCGATTTTTTTGTTTTGTTTTGTACTTTATGCCAAAGAAACAAGTTCTCATAGCAAAACAATGTACACAAAAAAAATATATATATAAATTTTAAATAATAACAACAGCAACAATAATAATAATAATAATAATAATAAAAGAATAGGTTTGTTTATTATTTTTTTAATAATAATAATAAAAAGAAAAAGATGGAACTCTCTTTGTTATGCTTATTATGTAGAGATATCTTTTTTTTTTCTTTCCTAAAGAACATTAATTAATATTTATTTATCAAAAATTAAAAATAATTAAAAATAAAATTAATTAAAATAAATCATAATTATTTATTATTTTTTTTATATTTATATGTTAATAAATTTTTTAAAAATTAAAAATAAAAAAATTAGATAGATGATCCCCCTCATACGTAATAATAGTACTTGTTTGTGTTTTTAGGACCACGTGATGCCGTGGGCAGGCTGGGGTGGCTGGTTGGCTTCCATCCCCATAAAGATTTTGAATATCTTATAATAGTCCCCCACCACCTTCTCTCCCTCCCTTGGTCCCTACCCATGTTTTTCTGAACATTTCTCCCTCTCTCCCTCTCTCCCCATTTCAAGTGTTCATCATGAAGAAGCAAGCATCACGTGTTCATCATGAAGAAGCATAGCATCACGTTACTCATTAGCAAATAAATAATGCGTAGCATTTGAAAATACAGGGTAGAATTTGTTGAATCAAGTGGATTTTGCCGCACCAGGCAGGCAAAATCTGTGAACTGATTTACTACGTACATAGACCCTCCAGGGCCAAAGCCACTCTTGACAATTACTTTTATTTTGTTTTCTTTATGATCTTCGTTGTCATCGATACTAAGACCATCATTCATCTCATCAAACTAATTCTATACGTATTTTTTCAATTCAATGATTCGTTGTTTTTCAAATGATCTTGTTGTTCCAAGTATTATAGCCTAATTAGATAATTGATGGTAACTATTTTTTTGAAAACTAATTATTCAATGCGAGAGAGATGTAATTGAGAATAGATATTCTTGAAAATTAAATTATATAATAACGGTTGCAATTTTTTTATTTGGTCATCATTGTTTTTTTTTTTTTTTACAAATAAAACAAATATATGTTTTTTATTGATGCAATTTGAGATATAACATGCTGACAACAAATATATAAACAAAAAAAAAAAGCTAATTATTGATGCTATATATATATATATATATAAAAAGTAGAAATATAACTCGATTTTCTTTTTAAAATAAGAGCACCGATGAAGATATAAAATTTAAATTTAAGATTTGTATTTTTTATTAATGTGATCAATAATAGAAAGTTGAAAATATTAAAATAATATTTGCAAGAATAAAATTTAGAAAATAATAAAAAAATATTTTTAAGAAATAATTATTTTATAAGGATCGATTATCATACAAGTTTGTTTGTTTTTTATTTAGCTATTTAAAAATTAAATTGTTATTGAAAAACAAAACCAAATTGTCTCTAAACAATTAGAGAATAATATAGTGGACAGAAAAGGATGTAAGCATTGTTATATGGAAAGAGAGAGAAGTGAAAATATGCGAATTAACGTTAACTAATTGGTTTCTCTCTCGCACTAATTGGTATTGAACTTCAATTGATTGCTATGAAATTTACGAATAAATTTGTAAATTTATAAAATTAAAATGCAGTGCGTTAAATATAAAAATTAACAATTAATACAATTATCATATTAGTTGAGAATGGTTGTATTATTTAAGTTTTGGTAATTAGTATGGAAAACCATTAATTTTCTCACTCATGTTAGGTAAAGGACATAACAGCAGTCACTGTTATGGCATGTGCCAAGGCATGCTTAGTTGTATTCATTAATTTTCCTGATGAATATACATGTAAAGTATATTAAAACTTATATATGGGGTCAGTTGTCATAGATAATTATTTTTGTGGCTATACATGTAAGCCATTGTCTTGCTATATAATGGCATGCATTTTTTATTTTGGATATTAATTAATTAATTAATTAATTTAGTATGAATGCATGGTGAAAGGTATGCCATCTGATAGGTCTTCGTACCTGTAATATCTTTAGGTCAAAGATTATCTTTTGAATGAGAGTTTTGTTAGTCCAATTTTGAATTCTAACTCTTATCTTTTGCTTAAGAGCTCGATATATATATATATTTCCTGGCATTCTTTCTATGAAATTTTAAATAAAGGATGCTTCAAATTTAGGAAAACAGAAACAGTCAGGTACAATATAAATAAATCAATGAACTATTAATTTATAATAAGCTGATTGGTTATATGCGTACAGAGGCAGAGGAAGAGGCAGGGCCAAATTCTTGTGATTGAGATTTGGTTATACATAAATATACCGTCCCCGTGTGCATGGCACAATAGTGTTCTTTTTGCATTTGCAAGTTGCTTAATAATTAGAAACAGCCTAATTGAATTACAATGTTTTGTTGGCATGCCGTTGGAAAAAAAATATATCTGCAAAATTATGAGAAAATTAATTATTCTAGTTTTGATCTAAAATTGGAGCTATCAATCGGAATAGATGGTCCGACAATAAACGATTCATGTGAGATCATTGAATTTATAAATTGGACCCCGTCAGACTATTAAGAGAAAAATTAGGAAATAAAATTACCCATCCAAGGAACTTCAAGTGGTTTAGATATAAAGGGACAGTAGTAATCATGGTCACAATTTGACTTTACCTGTTGCGTGTACCCTTAGATACGTACAAACAAAATCTTCCAAGGGAAGAAAATCTGGCTGATGTTTCCCTCTGTTTCTCATTACAAATCTATGCATCTCAAGTTGGAAAACAATTGATTTGTGAAAATTCTTCCAAACCCATAAAGAAAATCCTAGTGATCCTTTTGATGATTACCTAATTTTGACCACTAATGCATCCTAAACTAGGAAACGAGCGATATTTTTTTTTTATATATATTGCATGTGGAAATTGGAAAATCGGGTAGGATTCCGATTGACCAAACTTGACCTAATCTTAGACCATTTGATCACTATCATATGGTTGAAATCCATTTTGATTGGTCTTATGGTAGGACGTATTAACAATTAAGAAAAATCTTTTAAATTCCTTAGAGGGATCTCTAGTCTTTGCTTCCAAATCTTTGACAAGTATACGCCCGCCTACGACGTCGTTTGCATAGCCAAACAAAGACCACCATTTGTCTTCCCCAGCGATGACAATATTGCTGTCCTGGCTTTCACTCTTTCTTAATTCTCTGCCTATTTATACAAGTGCCTCATTTTTCTTTCACCTCACCTCATCCGACGCTCATAAACCGGCATCTGCTTCTCGTTCTTCGTCTTAAACCCTCATGTTGCTGCATCGTCTATCCACAAAAATGGCTGAGAAATTTCAAATCCTGACATGTATACTAATCCTATTAATCATAAGCCGTTTGATTTCAACCATAGGGAATTCGAAGCCAACGAGTATTTTACTCCGACATAAGCTTCAAATCCTCAATATTGTAGGTAGGCTTCATTCGGATCCAGCTGCCATTAAATCAGCCTCTAGTGATTACGGCAACATCGTCAAACAACATCCTGCAGCGGTTCTTTATCCATCATCAACAGAAGATATCATGACTTTGATTAAAACTGCATACAATTGTTCTGCTCCTTTTAATATAGCGGCAAAAGGCCACGGCCATTCTGTCCGAGGGCAAGCCATGGCTCGTGATGGAGTAGTAGTGGAAATGTCGTCTCTGAAAAATCGTCGATACGGGACAGGCGTTACAGTTTCTGGCAGCCTTTTGTCCGGTTTTTATGCTGATGTTGGGGGCGAGCAGCTTTGGATTGATGTGTTAAATGCCTCCCTGGAACGTGGACTTGCACCGGTTTCGTGGACTGACTATCTGTACTTAACCGTTGGTGGGACTCTCTCGAATGCCGGAATTAGCGGCCAAACTTTTCGCTATGGTCCGCAGATCAGCAATGTTTATGAATTGGATGTTATTACTGGTATGACTAATCTTCTCTTTTTTCAAAAATTTCTTTGTGGAATTGTCATGAGAAAATACAAACCGGTGCTGTTTCTTATATATAAATGCACTCAGTTAAGTTTAACACATCAAGTAATCAGTCAATGTTAGAATTATTTATATGTTTATCACATTTAGGAATGGTTAGTGGTTAGTACACACAAGATCGGACGGTGATTCATGCCAGATGTTTTTTCATACCAGCTAGTTTTGTGTTTATTCTAATAAAAAGATTAAACGTAATTTGTGAAATCAATATACAACGAGTAAAATTTTGCATGCATGCAGTTACTGTAGGGTTTGCTCATGGTCTTTGTGTTTTCTGATTCAGGAAAAGGGGAGCTAATGACTTGCTCCGCATCCCAGAACTCTGAGCTGTTTTATGCAGTTCTAGGAGGTTTAGGCCAGTTTGGGATTATAACAAGGGCAAGAATTGCCCTGGAGCCGGCGCCAAAAAGGGTACCTTAATTATATAAAGCGCTGTCTCATATATTATTGAATAGTTATACTTTTGTCCGCAACCAGAATGAATAGCTTTGATTATTTACTAGCGTGTATCACTAGACAAATTCATAATTGCTAACTTTTGTTCGTAGGTTAAGTGGGTACGAATGCTTTATAGTGATTTCTCCACTTTTACCAGAGACCAAGAGTATCTGATTTCAATGAATGGAAGGAGGCAAAAGCAAGCGCTGGACTATTTAGAAGGTTCACTTCTAATGAACCAAGGTTCTCCGGATAACTGGAGATCCTCATTTTTCCCACTGTCTGATCATTCGAGAATAAACTCCGAAGTGAAAAGACATGGCATCATTTATTGTCTTGAAGTGGCCAAATATTGCGATGATCAGACCCAAAATACTGTGGATAAGGTACATCATTATCAGATTTAAAGTTGGTTCCTCTAGGATTATACAGGTTCAATAGAAATGTAATAGTTTGGCCATTATATTTCTACAGGAACTGCAATTATTGTTCAAGGGATTAAACTTTCTTCCCGGACTTATATTCAAAAAAGATGTTACCTATGTTGAATTTTTGGATAGAGTTCGAGGTGGGGAGCTGAAACTTCAGTCACAAGGACTGTGGGAAGTTCCTCATCCATGGTTAAATCTATTTTTACCAAAATCTCGTATCTCAGACTTCAACAAGGGTGTTTTCAGGGATATTGTTCTTAAACGTAACATTACCACAGGACCAGCTCTTGTTTATCCTATGAACCGAAACAAGTAAGTCTTCTAAAAATACAACATAAAAAAGAAAATCATTTAATTAATCAGTCGATTCCAAATTTACCTAAATAATCATCTTTCATATTTGAATTGTATGCAGATGGGATGATAGGATGTCGGTGGTTATACCAGATGAAGACGTTTTCTATACCGTGGGATTTTTGCATTCAAGCCGGTTTGATAACTGGGAAGCCTATGATGATCAAAATGAAGAGGTGCTCAAGTTTTGTCAAAATGCTGGAATTGAGGTTAAGCAGTATCTCCCTTATTACGAAACTAAAGAAGACTGGATGAACCATTTTGGCTCAAGATGGAAGACTTTTGCGCAATGGAAAGCTCTGTTTGATCCGAAAATGATTCTATCTCCGGGACAGAGAATTTTCAATAGCATTTAAAATAAGACATAACTAGGACTTGAGAGAATAATTTAAGCAGCCAGTGTTCTTTTTTGTGTGGGTAGTAGGACCATATATGGGTTTAGCATATATACTATTCATGCAAGTAGAGAAAAAACTGTAGTTCTTAAAAATGTATTTATTCAATGGAAGAAGAATAATTTTCTTGAACGCTCTAAATTAAATTATATGATATATGACCAAAAATACAGAAAATGAAATACTAAAAATGAACTGCTATACAAAGAAACAAGACCAAAAATGAACAGGGAATGGGAAGCTATTCTGAACATAAACAAGAAAAGATTACTAGCCAATGAATTCCCGTTACCCAAACTGCTCAGGGGATAATTAGGATTTGTTCCCCCCGGACGCAACCAACACAATTTGCTTCACTCCAACAGCCTTAGCTGTTCATAAATATCATTTAATTCAGCCACAAATGATAATATTTTCAAATTTTGATTAAAAAAATAACGAAGTATTTTAAATAAATGCAAAGAAATGAAGCAGACGCTCAACCCCATCTATTTGATTTTTCTGTCCAATCCCATCAACCTAAGATACAAAAATTATACCATTAAACTTTAAGAGAAAACAAGAAATGAATAAACAAAGAAGAAAAAAATTAAATATTTGTGATTATTCGGTGTAAATATTTATTCGTATTAAACGTATATTTTAAATTTATATTAAATTTTAATTTTATTTTAAATTCATTTCAAATTTATTAAGAGACACGTTAAATTCATAAATTTATTCTATCAAAATTAATTAATTAATAAAATTACAATAAAATTATTATTTTTAATTATATCAATTTTTTAAATAAAATAATATTAAATAAAATACGTTAAAAATATCTTTATTGTATAATTAAGTAAACGAATCAAAATATTTATTTATTTATTATTATTATTAAAATTAAACTAAATTAATTATTTTTCATCTTTGCTTTTTTACTTCTGATTAGCCTGTCGAGAAAAAGGTCCTTTGGACAAAACATAAATGATTGCTACAACCTTTCACTCAACGACCACGGAACTAGTTCTTCTCTCGCACGATTTTAATTGTTGTCTTCTTCCCCACTTCGAGAAAAGGACTTGACAGGCATTGTTTTGAAAACGACCTATAGCTAGTTAGGCTCTACATTCAGGTCATTATTAGTTTCACTTTTTTTTTTTTTTTTTATTTCCTTTAGGGACAACAAAGTGTCCAATTGTGGGCGTACAAGTAATATCAATTCCATATTTATGAAATTATGATAAAGCATGCATCATATGGTCGTTAGTAAGGTTGCACAAATGTTGATTGGGGCATTATATATATATATATATATATTCTCATCTCCACGATATTCACAAATGCCCACCCCGCACGGGCACCGCCGCGCGCATAATGATATCGTTGCCTGCTAGCTGTTGCTGCTATCATCATTTGTAATGCTGCTGGCTTCCTTCGATCTTTAAGCAAACAAGCCATAATTATACTAGATTCGAGTAATCAACTTTTGTTCCGCTTTTCAAGTACACATATTTGCTCTTCTCTATTATGCCGGCTACAAATTAAGTACTAGATTTGGGCACTGGAATCATGATCCGAATTCCCAAAGAGAGTACATATTTACATAAGTATGTACATGCATTCATCATTTTCATAATAGCCTTGGGCTCTTTTGAGTTGGACGAATACTGTAAAGGTAAGCGACAACACGTGAATTTGAATGTTGTATTATTACAAGTCTGAGATTTCTATTGCTATATCAAAGATCATACCCATAACATTTTACATTACATTATTTTAACTTTAAATAATAAAAAATCTTGTGAAAATTAACAATAGATGTCATTCTAGTATGTAAAATCAATTGTTTTATTTTATTTTAATCTATTATTTTATTTATAGCAGAATTTAATAGATACAGTAATTGTGTGCGATTAAAAATATTTTTAAAATCTTACTTACAAAGGAAATTTGTAGAAAGATAAATTTTTAAACTAAAGAAGTATACATACTTTTAATTTTTTAATAAAAAAAAATAATGGCAAAAGAATAGAAAGTAGAGAGACCAAAAAGAATAATGTCTAAAGAATATTAAATAAAAAAAGTGAGCTCGTGCAATTGAAAAGAGAAGGTAATTAATAAATAGTAATATGAAAGGAGAAAAACGGAGATGCTTGAATCGCAGCCTGGAGATGGGCCAAACCAAACCAAAACAAAAGACATCATCATACCTCATTTATGAATTTAAAAGAGTTGGGTAATGAGAATGTTTGCTTGCAGCTCTTATTGCGGCTTCCACGCAGGCAAACAGGAAACATCAATAGTAGCCGCCCCCCGCCCCCTTTGGTTTCTTTTTTTTTTTTTTTTTTTTTTTTTTGACTTTGTGTATGTATCTAAACGAAGTGATGTAATTGACTTTGGTAACTTGATCCCCCATCTACTCATAAAAGATTAAAGAAAATTTTATTTGTAGTAAAGCTTTTTCTAGAGTAATAAAATTAAAAAAAAATAACAACTTCAATAAAACCAACAATTTACCTCAGTTCTAATACCTCTATTAGAGTTTCCTCCACTCAAATTACAAGCTTACTAGTAAACAGAGCTATTACATAGCATAACTATACACTTATCAAAAAGTTTACCAACTGTTTTCATTTAATTTTATTTGTAGTTATAACAAACTGAAGAAGATCTAAAGGTGTTTTATATCTTTTTATTTTTTTAAAAATTTTTAGAAATAGAATATTTTTATCTAATTAATTTCTAATTGTTATTTTAAATTAATTATTTTTTTTAGAACACATGATTAAATGAAATTTTACAAGTTGTTATTGAAGGGGTGGTCTTTAATTTTTTGACCCAGGATATCTGTATACATGTATAAAAGGCCCTAACTATTGGGTTTAAGACTTTAAAAGGCTAAGAATCATTTTGCATGGTTATGGCTTTGGGTGACAACGAAGGGAAATAGTATGTCCACCCTGTTTATTTTCTAAGACCACCGCACTGATTTACCTGCCCCATTTAAATTTAAAATTGATAGTATTTTGTAAATAAACTCCACAAAATACCAAACATATTCTTTCTTATATATTTAATATTCTTTTTCTTTTTTGATTTTTATGGGTATACAAATAATGTGATATAAATTCTTATACTTACTCTTTAATAATAAATTAACTTTTGATATTATATTATATTATTATCACATGTCTAATATTTATTTATTTATTTTTTTATAAATTTTTCTTTATTCTTATAAAAATATAAAGTATAATACCATTATAAGACTGTTATATATTAGCATCTATGAATGAGTCTATATAAAATTTATATCTATTGCACTATTGTACGTGAGTGTGTGCATTCAAATATATGAAATAAAGACTTCCCCGAGTGTTTATTGGATTCATAGCTAAAAACAGTAAAATAATCTATAGCAATTATATGGCATTACTCATAAACTTACATGTGTTTGCATGTGCATTTGCTACGAATCAGTTCTTCGTCTTTTTACTTTTTATTTTTTATTTTTTTCTTTTCTCACATGACCTGTAAACTTTTTTCATTTATCTTTTGTTTGTAGGTTTAAGTGTTATTTTCACAAATAAAAATATTTAATGTATGATTTTTTTTTTTTGGGTGTATAAATTCTATTAAATCGTTGAGAGGACAAAAATGTAATTGTAGAAAAATGCAAGGTGGGGTGCTATTACGAAAAATCTGGGGGAATTATCACCTCCCAATAGCACATTCATCCCAAATTTCTTGGAAGTAACCATTTAAATAAAAACAATAAATTTTTTTTTTTTAAAGATCAGTTACATAGAAAAGTGTGGCGAAATTTCTTTTATCAGAATCCGTAACTCATTTAATGAATCATGGCGATTGCAATGTGTGGTTTAACACATTGGGCGTAGGCCTATTTTTTACAAAAGAAGAATCATATTATTGACAACCCTTTTTATTGTTCATGTTTTTTTTTCTTTCTTTTTTTTTTGTCAAAAAATATATTTATCATAAAATAAAAATAAAAAAAGTTGTAAACAAAATAACATATAAGAATTCATCGTTTCCTTCTTGAACAATATTCTTACATATTTTAGATATAACAAATAACATATAAAAATGAATTGATTTTCATATTGAATAAAAAGTGCATTAGCGTTGGACCTACAAGGACAAGTAAAAATGTTACTTAAAAACCAAGCTCTTGGTTGCATATGGGCCCAATAACCTATATCATGTGCTTTTGCAAGTGATTACCTTGAGATCTTTAAGGGTGGTCATACGGTTTGAATTACTGGTCAAATAGGCCTACGAATAATGGGACTAGCACGAAGAATTGACTCATGTTTGGATGGGTAAGAATATCACGATTCTATACAAGATAAAAATGAATTGACCGTGAACTTATAGGAAATGCTAGGCCAACATATAAAAAATTGGGTTTAATGTAACATGCGTGTCATGTGTTTGAATAAATAAAAATATTATTTCAGTTGGATATAAAATGAGTATGCAACACCTAATCGATCAGTCCTTTTGGTAAATTGAAAACATTTGACCTCTGACGCTAGCCTAAGTTGTAATTGACCAAATAACCATTGTGTTTACCTTTCCTGCTGTCTCTTTGTTCCAAAGAATTTTGTAACAACAGAATACAAAGCTTAAATGGTACAACATTATAGGAATATAACAAAGGGTGACATAAAAAAGAATTAGGGCAGTGATTTTACAAAAGTGAATTAGTAACAAAGTGAGTTCTCTCGAACACAATCGTCAGGGTTAGTTTTGCTACGATAGTTTCTTTTGACAAATGTTTTTGCAGTAGAATATAAAGCTTATAATGCTACAATATTGTTGCAGTATAGGATAGAGACAAGGGGACACATAATAAAAAAAATTATGGCAACAGTTTTAAAAAGTTAAATTAGCAACGGTGAGTTTTCTTTAAACTATTTTATATTAATTTTACTACATTTTTTATTCAAAAAACTCATTGGACAATTTTTAAAATAAGTTTTAAAAATGATAATATTATTCGATTATTTAAAATTTAATTTGACATAAAAAGATAATCACATGTTTCAAAAAGTAATATACAAGTACCATAATTTTTAACAAGTATAATATAACTAAAATTCTTTTAGATAATGTTAATTTTTATCTAATAATATTTTTGGTAGGGTCATATTTGATATGACTTATTCCGTATCAAAATGATTAAGTTTGATGAACAGTGAGATGAATAATGCGATGTAAATAATACTTAATAAATAGTAATATATGTGAATATTAATAATAATATCGAGCAATAGAAAACTAACACTCGACATCTCTTGATTTCTGCTTGAACAAGATGAACAATGTCATAAATAGTGATAAACAGTACCAATAGTACTTTAGTGCTCAACTTCTGCTTACGTAGTCATCTAATATGAGTAATCTGCTTGAGTTATAGTTGAATAGTGCTTGAGCGATAAATAGTGATTGTGAACAGTAGTACATAATATGGTGATGGTTCATATTTTTTTAAAGATTTCTGAATAGAAATATTATCCTTTGAGTTTTATGAGAGTATTACTTTTTATTCTTTTTAAGAAAAAAATATAAATTACATTTTTATGCTTGAGATTTTTATGGGTGTTTTTCCTTAAAAGATTTTTAAATTTTCTTTTTTTACAAATTTAACAGTAAAACTTTTAGAGTTTTGATTACTATCAGTGTTTCAAAGTTTTAACTTTGTGAACATGTTATTCAAAAATTATATTAAAAAAAGAATATTTTTAGGTTCTAAAAACTTGATAACTCAGAGTGAATTACTTAAGGGAATTAGTTAAGATTAAGTTAGAAAAATTTTTATAAAAAATTATTATTTGTAAGTTATTTTTTAATAGTGAAATATTTTGATAACTCTTATCATCAACCCAAAAAGTTTTTATCATTTAAAGAAATTCTTTCTAAGATTTTTTTTTGATAACAAGTTTTTGTGTTTGGTTTACTTTTATTACTTTATCAATTATTGATTAAATTTATTATTGAAATTTGTTTGTGGTAAGTTTATATTGATTAGTTAGAGATTTATTTATTTTTTAATTTATCTAGAGTGTAGCAAATCTTAATGTATGTTAATTTATAAATTTTAATTTTTAATTTTCATATAAACACCTTTTACTTCTTTTCAGGTGTTTTAGAGTTTAAACATAAATAATTTTTAATTGATATTAGAGCTTAAACTTAATCATTGATCTTAAGTTTTATTTAAATAGAGTATATATCTTAAAGTTTGTTTGTTCTACATTACATTGAATGGAATAATTACTCATATTAAAAAATTAGGATGAGAGCTTTTCTTAAGTTTATAAATGAGAAAAAATGGATGTCATGTTTGACAACTTGGGAGTCCTTATATAGTAATAGTTAATAGAGTCACTAATACTAAGAATTTTAATCAGTAGACTAAAAGTAAGTTGACTAAGTCTAATTAGAATAGTAAAGTTATAAATGCAATTTTCATGATAATTTTTTTGAAGAATTTAAAAGAATATCTATATGTGAGATTATCAAAAATGTTTGAGATATTCTTGAAACTACTTATGAAGTACGAAAATTGTTAAAAACTTTAAACTTCAAATGTTAAAATTTAAGTTGAGAAGGTTGAGATGAAGGATAATGAAACGTTTAACGAGTTATATGCGAATTTAAATAATATAGTAAACTTGAGTTTTAATTTAGGTAAAAGAATTTTTAAAAGTTTAGTGGTTAGGAAAATTTTTAGAAGTTTGCTTAAAAGATTCTGTCTTTAAGTCACTATTATAGAGAAAAACAAAGATTAAATTATGTCAAAATAGAAGAACTAGTAGGCTCTTTCCAAAACTATGAGTTAAGTTTTTTCTAAACTTAAAAAAATATAAATCTATGACTTTTAAGTTTGTTAAGAAAAATGTTGAAATTGAATCCAATGATGATGTTCAAATAACGAGGAGATAAAGTTATTTATCAAGAAGTTTAAAAAGTATTTTAGATCTAAGAAGCAAAATTCCAATAAAAATTAATTTTTTTTTGAAAAAGCGAAGAATCTTTCTAGAAGCAATAGAAATGTCTAATTTCATGAGTGTAAAGCATTTAAACACATCAAGTTTAAGTTTCTTAAATTTAAGAAAAGCAAGAAAGTCTTGAATGCTTCTTTTAGTGATGATGACTCTAGCAAGGATCAATGTGATGAATCTCTTCTGATAAAACTAATATTGTGGCTTTTGTTTTCTCTATAAAAAGTAAATATGTTAACTCACAAGATGATAGTTTAAGTGATGAAGAAGATAGTCATGACACATTCGAGGAATTTTATAGAGAGAGCTTGAAACATAAATGGTGAATAAAAATATTTTGAAAAAGCTCAATGTAGGTGAACTTGAAAAGGAAGATTTATAGTTAAATTAAAGGAATAAGTTGAGTTAATTTTTAGTTTAAAAGAATAAAAGAAAGTTTTAGAGAGTGATGTTGAAACGTTAACTTGTGAGTTGAAAGATATTAGATCATAACATTTTAAATTCTCTAGTGGCATTAAAAAATTAGATGAGATGTTTGACGTAGATCATAATATAAGCAATAAGAGAATGTTAGGTTTTTATGTGATTAGCCTTAATAATAACTCCATCTCTAAAATTATGTTTGTTAATTTCAAGGTAATTGCTCGTAAGGTAAAAAAGATTGAGCCTAAAGTTGTAAGTATTTTTCATTCTGTGGGTTACCCTTAGTGAATAGAAAAAATATTAATTTTTGTAGAAATGACCTTTCATTTAAGTTTGTGCCTATTTACTATAAATATAATAAAAAATGTCACATAAAACCTCCAAATTGTTTTAAACTTATGAAGAAAAAAGAAAGTATAGAGAAAAAAAATATCTCTATTGTTCCTAAGCTGAGGTTAATCAAAATAAACTTACTTGCTAAGTGGTAAAGTTAGCTTAACAAGTTAAAATGATCAACGAGAAGCTTGCTTACTTATTTGAGACTACTATTAATTATAGATAACCTTTTAGAAATATAAAAAATTGTTACTTTGTTTGAATTATACACGTTAATGTAGATTTATTTCTTATGAGTTTTTTTTTTCAATTCTTTGTGTTTTTTTTTATGTTTTATTTGTTGTGAGTTTATTTTTATATATTTTTTTAAGCTTAAAAAAAACTAAATATTTTAGTTTATTTTATTTTTTTACGACACTAGTATATTGACTCCTTGTCGTATTATCATGTAAAAACTAGTTTTTGACTCGTGTTTTATGATAATGAAGCCTAAATGTTTATTATACATGCTTTTAATATCTTTATATGTCTATTTGATATCTTTATTTTGAGCTATCTTTATTTTAAGGGGAAGAAAATGAAAAAAAAATTAAAACTGTAATTAAAATTTTTTAAACACTTAAAAAGAGTTTCTAAATCTAATTATTTTGCCTCAATATTAACACACAATGTTAAATGATATATTGTTCATCTAATAACTTAAAATTATATACATATTTTCTAATATTTATATAAATACAAAATTTTTAAAAATTTATTTTGTTGGATAGCATCTAACTTGCTTCAATAATCTTCTCCTTTACTACCCACGTTTAGAACTCAAAAAGTATAAGTGAGTTAATGTCTAATAAATATTTACATGTACTGAAAATTTTAAAAATCAAAGATAAATAATAAATAATTTCTTCTCTAGATTTAAATAATATCACAATTAACTAATATTTAAGAGATTTTAAATTAAAGATTCATATAGAATGTTGTTATAGTATTAAAAATAAATTTCAATGTCAAAATCAATTTCATTCAATTAACTTCATGCATATTTTAGGCACATTATTCTAAGAGACTATTGTCTTAATAACTAGTATACTTTAAGGACATTATTTCTAGAGATTGTCGCCCAATGACCCACGTACTTTAAGAATATCATTCCCAAAGATTGTTGCCCCACTAATTTTTTTATTCACAGACTTTTATTGTGGTACAAAAATCACTTTTATATTACATGATTTTTTATTTCTGAACTTTCACTGCAATGTAGAAATTACATCTATGTTAAACCATTTACCAACATATTTTAAATTAATATTTAATAAATCAATCAATCAATGAAAATAATAATAATTAAGATTTTTTAACAATAAATTATAAAAATTAAACTTATTGATTTCAAATAAATACTTAAATTATTCATACAAAAACACAACACATCAAATTGAAAATTTATTGCTGAATTTACAAAAATAAGATTCTTATGAAAAATGTACATAAATTTAGTTTAATAAATAATCAATTGGGTTAACACGTATATATTCAAAAAAAATTATATATGTATGATTAAATTTCAAAAAAAATACATTACTTTCTAGTTTTTTAAAACTAAACTTATTTCAATTGTATTTAAAAACCTACCTTTACATTTAATAGTAAGAAATTAAATTTTCTCTAATTTATCTATTGCTTAAGATTTGCCTTCTAATATCAAAATAACAGTATAATTATTAATTTCAAAATATTAATAAAAACTAAATCATTAAATCAATATCTTAAAATTATATGTTTAAATTAAATTTCAAATACTGAAAATATTACAAGTAATAGTTATCTAATATCTAAAATCTATTTCTAAAACTAGTAGAAATAAAATTAATATATACCTTAATTTGCTTCTTATATCCTATTTTTTTCTTTGTTTTCCTCTTTTTCTTTTTTGCTTTGTTTTTCATCTCCTTATTTAGTTATTTTTTGCTTTCTCTTTTCTTAATCCAATTTGAATCCAAAGCAAGCAAGTTAATTAATATATATATATATATATATATATATATTAATTTATATGGCCAACATCCATTGCATGAATGAAAAGGTAGGTAGCAATTTAGTTATCTGCTTCAAGCCTTTCATTTTTTTTTTAATTTTTTGACTCCTAGCCATGTGTTATAATTCTCTTTCGCTATAAAAGTTTTATCCTCCAAATTCATGTACCTATTTTAAATAATTTCGAATATTGAATTTGCATGTGATTCTTAAGTTTCCACGTGGCTTATTCAATATCATGATGCTATCATAAAACTTTTAATAACCTTATAGTTTTGTTGTGGAAAACTTGTTTCTTATGATCTAAAATTTAGATCGGCCTTTTTTTGTAAGAAGCATTCTAATTTAAGGTGAGATCTTTCCAATCTAGTACATGCAAAGAATTGGGATGATACATTTTAAGTATCAAAACATAAATATTGTGAATGTTCAACAATTGTGGAGATAGTGTCAGTCTATAAAATACTTCATTAACTTTTTGCAAAATTTCAAAAGGACCAACAAATCTTGGGGCAAGTTTTCTTTTCTTTCTAAATTTGATCACTCCTGTGTGAGGTTTAACTTTTAAGAAAATGTGATCACCTACATCAAACTCTATTGACTTTTTTGTTCGATCCACATAACTCTTCTAATGACTTTGAACTGACTGAAATCGCTGCCTAATTAACTTCATTTTCTCAATAATTTTTTATACTAATTCAGGACTTATAAGAAAAACTTAACTAACTTTTGCTTAGTATATAAAAGATCTACATGGTCTATCACATAGTGCTTCAAAAATACCATTTCAAGACTAGACTAATAACTATTATTGTATGCAAATTTTATAAATAGTAAATAGTCAGCTTAAGAACTATAAAAATCTATGGCATAATATCTAAGCATATCTTTTAATATTTGAATGACTTTTTAATTGACCATTTGTTTAAGAATGATAGGCTATATTAAATCATAATTCAGTTCTTATAGTTTTGTGCAAACTTCTATAAAACTAAGATACAAACCTTGGATCTCTATTTGAAATGATGGATAAAGGCATTCCATACAATCACACTATCTCCCAAATATACAATTCACTCAAATCTTCTAAAATATCTGTATATTTGATAGAAAGTGAGTAAGTTTGGTTAATTTGTCGACAATTACTCATATGCTCTTATAACTCTTTTAGATTTTTAGTAATCTTCCGTTATTATATGTTTATATTTTCATTTAGAAATTGGAATAGGTTGAAGTAACCTTATTATCTTTAATATTTTGCCTTTACATGTTGACATACTAAATATCTAGTCACAAATTCTCCTATATCTCTTTTTATCCTATTCCACCAAAAATATTTACGTAAATTTTGATATATTTTTGTACCACTAAAATGTATAATAAATTTAAATTTGTGAACTTTACTAAGAACATCCTTGTAAAGCAATATGCAAATATTGCTCATGCTCCTCTTTTAACTTAGAATATATTAAAATATTATCTATAAATATTACTACGAATTGATCAAGGTAAGGATAAAAAATTCAATACATCAATTCCATAAATACTATAAGAGAATTTGTTAATCTAAAAAGAATCACTACAAACACAAAATATCCATATCTAATACAGATTACAATCTTTAGAATATCTTCCTCTCTAACTCTTAATTGATGAAAATCAAATCAAAGATCAATATTTAATAAGTATTTAGAATTGCACAATTAATCAAACAAATCATTTATTTTAAGTAACGGATATTTATTTTTTACAATTGTTTGTAATCTATACACAACATTAAGTTATCATTTTTTCCTTAGCAAATAAAACTTATACACCTTAAGGGGAAATGCTAAGTTGATTAAATTCCTATCCTATAATTCTTATAGCTAAACTTTTAACTCTTTTAATTCTACTAGAACCATATGGTAAGGAGTTATAGAAATAAGTGTAGTAGCAAGATATATCTTAACAATAAAATTTACATATCTCTTAGGTGGTAACCTAGGTAATTATTTAAGAAATGTCTCTAAAAATTCATTAATTATTGGAGGCACATTAATGATAATTTTTTTTTCCTAAAATATAAAAATTTTCACCATTAGAAAGACTAATGGTTACTCTTTTATTTGACAATCTATGATAGCGTTGAAACATGACAACTAATTCACAACTTTAATTAACAATTTAAATTCTAAAAGCTCATTTTTTAAACCCAAGAAAATTACAAGTTTTGAAAAAAATAAAAGAATGTATAGCACAAGAATCAAATAATATTATAACCTAAGTACCGAATAAAAAAAAAGTTATCTTTCACAACGGTATGATTGGATTGATTTGCATTCTAAGTAATAACATATGTTCTACCTTGTGTTTTAGGTCTACATGCCATTGTAATAACCAAGATCTCTAAAAGATTGCTTATTTTGTCCTTGTTATAGTTATCTACTTTAGTAGGTCTATTATGGTACATTTTAAATGCTTCTTTGATCAGAATATGCTACTTGACATGGTGCCTGCCTTAAACGTGGACGCATGTTTAATAATGACCTTGTTCTCCACACTAAAAATAAACTTTTAGATACCCAAAAAAACTTCAATTACTTTGATTGCTTCTTTGATTAGACTTAGTTATTTGTACATGTATTGGCTTTAAACGTGAACACGTATCTCAGTGATAACTTGGCTTTCCATATTCAAAACAATTAGATGTATTACAAAAATTTTGTGTATCCTATATAGGAAACTCACCTTTCGTATGTCCTTTTTCTCTTTATTTTGAAAGTTTCAAATCTAACTTTCTTTTCTTGAATTCTATTATCTATTTAATCTCATCTTTGTTTTATTTTATTATTAAAGCTCGATCCACCACTTCAGAATATTTTTGAAGGTTTAATATTATAAGTTCATAGCATAGTATTGGTTTTAACCATTTCACAAACCATTTGATTTTGTCATTCTCCTTAAATATTATAAGGATGGTAAATTGAGTTAAGGCCTCAAACTTTGCTTCATATTGAGACACTGATAAATTACCATGAATTAGATGAATAAATTCATCTAATACAACATCATGAAATACTTTTCAAAAGTATTTTTTAAGAAAAAGTTCTTTAAAAGTTAGATAATTTTAATCCTCATCTTTTCTCATAATCTTAATGATATTTCACCAATGATTTGTATTTTTCAATAAGTTGGAAAGTTGCAAGCTTTATCTTAATTTCTTTAGGTGCTTGCATGGCATTTAAGATCTACTAATCTATTCCACTTACTCTTCAGCAACTAATGGGTCTTTTCATTAAATGTTTTTGAGGGCTTAAGTTTCTTGAATTCTGCCAATACTGATATACTTTTACTTTTTTCACTATTTTTCTAACTGTATGGTTTATTATTGAAACCACGAAATGCATTAACAAATTTGATCATAGTATGGTAAAACTCGCTAAACTCATCTCTTTCTTATTAAAAAGATATCTTTGTTTATTTAATATCAGACTAAAATTCAAATTTATATTATGATAGTTAAAACACAATAATATAATATACACAATATTATATTATTACAACAAATATTATTACATATATTATTCTCGCATCAACTATAAAAGTTTACAATCTTTTAAAAGATAGCTAAACTAAACAAATAGAAAACAAACTTAACTAGTTAGAGTTATAAATACAAAATGATTACTTAAAATTTACGTGTACAAACATTATTGATAAACAATCTCTTAGGTGAAGGCTTAACACTTCACCATTCATTAGAATCGCTCTTTATCATTGGCAGTTTAAAAGGTCTTGCCATTATAAAGGGAAAAGATTCCAATGTTGTTGATTCATTTTTTATTAGCCTCACCTACTGAGTTTTTAGTCAATTTCCTTAAACAAAGTTTTGCAATCTTAAAAGTATTGAGAAACCTTCTACTGCAGAATAAATGTTAAACCATAAATTTATTCTAATTCACTTCGTTTCCTTAAATCTTTAGGCCCTTAAATGCGTCATTCTTAACTTGTTTAAAAATTTTTAGACCTAAATTAATGTTAAAGAAATGAATATTAACTCTCCATCCTTTATATCTCACCTTTATCTCTACCCTAATTCCATATGTTCGAAGTCTAAGATTTTTAACAAGAACATTTCTTAGTACACACTGTTCTTATCGGTCAACAAAAGTCCATTGATCCTATTTTATCCTGCTCATGCAACAAGATCAAACAAAAAGTAAATAATGAGTGCATGGGACAATAAAAAGTTAACAACAATTGAAGATAACAAAAAGACCGAAATTTGTCAAAAGCAAACACAACAGCAAGCAATTCTTTTTCAGTAGTTGCATAACTTAATTGAGCATCATTTAACAATTGGCTAGCATAATAAATTGTATGCAACTTCTTGTCTTTTCTTTAGCCAAGAACAATATTTAATGCATAATCATTTGCATCACACATCAATTCAAAAAGTAAACTCCAATTCGGAGTAGTCATGATAGATGCAAATACCAACTCTTTCTTTAACCTATTGAAAGCATTTATACAGGACTCATCAAATTCAAAGATGATATTTTTATTTAACAAATTGCACAATGGTTTAGAAAGTTTAGAAAAATCCTTTATGAATCTTCTGTAAAATCCTTACGTGCCCAAGAAAACTGTTAACTCTTTTCACAATAGTAGGTGGTAATAACTTTTTAATCACTTTTATCTTTACCCTATCCACCTCAATACCTTTAACAAAAATTTTATGCCTTAAAACGATGCCTTCTTGCACTATAAAATGACATTTTTCTAATTCAAGACCAAATTGATCTTCTCACAATGCTACATCACTTAAGACAATTAGTTAAGTAATCATTAAAATTAGATCCATACACAAAAAACCAGCCATAAAAATTTCCATGATCTTCTCAACAAAATTAAAAAAAATAGCTATCATGCAACGTTGGAAAATAACAGGTGTGTTACATAAAACAAAAGACATTTTCTAAAATGCAAATGTGCCATATGCACAAGTAATGGCGGTCTTTTCTTGGTCTTTAGGAACAATAAGGATTTGGTTAGACCTTGAGTAGCCATATGAAAAATAGTAAAACTTATACCCAACAAGTTTTTCTAACATTTGATCGAGAAAAGTAAAGGGAAATGATCATTGCGAGTAACTTTATTTAGCTTCCTATAATTTATACATACTCTCCACCCAGTTATTATCCTAGTAGGAATTAATTCACTATTTTCATTATGTACTATAGTCATCCCACACTTTTTAGGTACTACTTGCATCATGCTAATTCATAAGCTATTAGATATAGAGTAAATAATTCTGACATCTAACCATTTCAAAATCTCAACCGCCCTCACAATTTCTTTCATGTTAGGATTTAACCTTTGATTTTCAATAACAAGTCTATGATTATCATCCATTAAAATGCTATGCATGCAAAATGAAGGGCTAATTCCTCTAAGGTAAAAAATGCTTCATTTTATAGCTTTCTTTTTCAATCTCAACATACATAACAATTTCTCAAGTTGTACATCAGACAACTTAGCATTCATAATGACATACAATGTTTCATTCTCACATAAAAATGCATATGTCTAATGAGAAGGCAATGGTTTTGACTCAATTACATGTGCTTGCACATAAGATGATGGAGGTAGAGGTTTACCTTTGCTTAAGGTTTTACAATAGTTACCTTTTTACTTCACACAAAAATTTTCACGCACATGCAATTTCTATAGTCTCCATGCTCTCATTCCTAACTATTCCTACATTTACTAAGCAATTCTCAAAAGGATCTTTAGGATTTTGAATTTGAAAAAAATTCTATCGTTAACATTTTAACCATATCAACTCTAAAAACATGATAAATGCAAAAAGGATATTTAACTGCGTTAAATTCAACTTTACTTTACTTATCTTAAAAGTTAGCCTCTTTTTCACATTAATTATAATACCAGTAGTAACTAAGAATGGTTCTTCTAAAATGATAAGAATATATGTATCTTCTTCCATTTCCTGCATAATAAAATCCATAGGAATGACAAATTTCTTTAGCTTAACCAGCACATTTTTGAGCACTTTCAGTAGATATTTTTCGGACTTATCAGCTAGTTGTAAAGATATGGAGGTAGGTTTCAACTCCTTTAATCCAAGCTTCCTAGAAATAAATTATGGAATTAGTGAAACATTAGCACCCTAAGTCACATTAACTTTTGAAAAATTAATATCACTAATAATGCAAGGAATAAAAAAACTCTATGGACCTTTTAATTTTTGTGCAAGTTTATTTTGGATTGTTGCACTGTATTCTTCAATCAAGGCAATTGCTTCATAATTCTTCATTTTCCTTTTCTTAGACGTGTTCTCTTTCAAAAATTTGGAATAAGTAGGAATTTGTGCTAAAGCATCTACAAATGGTATGTTTATATGTAAGTGCTTAAACATATTTAGGAATTTTTCAAACTGCTTATTTACTTTTGCTTGCTTAAGTCTTTGAGGAAATTGAATGGGTAGAACATAAGACTTGCTTAATGGTGAAATTGATACATCATCTAACTTCTAAACTTTTTCTTCAATAGTTTTCTCATCTATTTTTTGGCTTATTTTTTTCTTCTACTACAACTTCACCCTTACTCATTATGTTTTCATTAGTTACCTACCTAAGTTGCTTACCCTTATTAATATCATTGCTTTGCACTACTATTTTGGGTTGATTTTTGTTTAACTGGGTAAACACTACTATTAATGCTTTACAAGTTCTTTCAATTTCTTGATCAAAAAGTAAAAGCACTTTATTAGATCTTTGCAAAAAAAAAAAAAAAGAAAAAGAAAAACTCCTAAAATTTAAGAATAACTATTAAGACTAGCAAAGACCTCGACTAAAACAATACAAATATCACAAAGCAATTAAGCATAATTCATAACACATAAAACATACATATAACCAACAATAAAAGTACCAAATTTCAACAAAGTTACAAAATGATAAGACTAGCAAATAATAAAATAAATAAATAAAAATACGAACAACACAATAATATATTTAGTAGCACAAAGATCACCACCACCTAAACTTAATAAAGGATGATCATTTTTGTGATATTGAAAACAATCTTTCTTGGTAATGGCACCAAAAACTTGATGTCCCTTAAACCTTACCACAAGTGTATGGGTTGTGATTGTAGAATAAAGAAAATTGAATATCATTGCACAAGGAAGATGATTCAATTATCAAAGTAATGAATTTTCTTTATTATTTAGGCTATTCAAAATGTGAGGAATTTTCAAAAATTAAAATTAAATAATTCAAATTAATTCTTAATTTGCTCAAAATCAAAGATGAATAATTTTAGACTTTGAATTTCATCAATTGACATTTATTTCTAATTTTAAATTGGATTAATGTTATCACCTTGGTTATTTGCAATGACTAGATTCCCTATTATACTTATTATCCTCTTCTAAGGTGCAATAACCATATTCATATTAATACTATATCTACTTTCATAATTAGTCTTAATATAAACTCATTAAAATTTATGGAACACAAAATTTATAAATCACAATGGAGGTTTTATTATTTCCAACAAAACAGCCTCAACCTTTAACATTCCCATGAACTGATATTGAGCTTCAATTTTCATTCCATCACTCACCACCTTAGCATTCGACATTAGTAGCCAATTAATTTCACCAATTAATTTCAGAATTTAATCTTAAGAATATTAAATTACATCAAATCAAGCCAAATCACACAATCCAATTTAAAAATTAGTAATAAACATTCAAAAGACTACATTCAACTCTAGAATAAAAAAAAAATTCAACCAACCATATTTAAAGAAACAATAACATCGTTAAACATAACCAATATCCAAAATTATAGCTACAGATAAAAATTGAAACACTCAATTACATAATATAAATACCATAAAAGATGAAGGAAAGGAGAGGGAATGAAAAGAAAAAAAAAACTCTAGTTGATGGCATTCCAATCTTCGAATCTTCAAGTCATTTTCAAGCTTTTCCCTCTTCTCCCCAAAAAGAGAAAAAAACTGTGCTTGATTTTTTTCCTCATTTTCAGATATCCCTACTAATCCATACCTAAAAACGTATTAACCCCTTCACTTTGTAGTCTGGTTTTAAGATTTTAAATAAGATATGGTTAAGCCTAATTGGATGTCTATAACGTGAGATATGAGCCAAAACAAGCTGATCAGGGTTAGGATTGGATTGCAGGTCTGGCAAATGTTTAACCCAATCAGCTTGTTTTAAGATTTTAAACAAGGTATGGATGAGCCCAATTGGATGTCTATAACGTGAGATACGACCCAAAATAAGTTGATTGGGTTAGGATTGGATGTCAGGTCTGGCAGATTTTGGACTTTAACTTGATACTCAAAATTGGACTTAAAAGTGGCAAAATCAGGCTTAGATGTCTTTTACAATTATAGGCCTATCTATAAGCTTTCCAAAAATACTTGTTTCACCTCAATTGGATCCATGTTGCTCCATATATGGCAGAATAACCGAGACTAGTTCTTGACCTCAGTCTGAATTCTAAGCTGTATTGAAAGTCTCATTTCTAATCTTTCTTTTGGACATCATAACGGCAAATTTGGATTTTGGTCTCTTCATAAAATTTGTAGAAAATTGTGTTATCTTTCTAATAAGATCAATTTCACCCAATTTTGTGATCTATAGCAGGAGATATGGCTCAAATACTATTCTATGTTCAAGTTGAAATAAAATCAGAATTATAGGCCCAAATAAATCAGCCCAAATCTATTCCATGTATTTGTTTAAATTCCTTTAAAATAATAAAAAGTATTTAAAATTAAATTAATAAGAAACACACAATAAAACCAAATAATAATGAAATTATGTTAAAAAAAGACACTCATCAATAAACACTTCCACCCCCTAAATATTTTAGGGTCTAAACATAGGAAATCCTCAATTTTTATAATTACTGTTATATATTTGTACATGTAAAACATATATTATATTAATTTTTTTTCTTATTTATGTATCACATGATATTGGAAATAAAATAATTAAATGAGATAGTTAATGTTTTTTTTCATGTTTTCCTTTCATCGAGTAATACAACTTAATGAAGCAATAGATGAAAAAGAATAAACTTACGGGTCTACAAGAAACTTGTCAAATTCATGAAAAAATAACTTCATAAAAAATTTCAAAATTTTATTAATAAAGAAAATTAAAATAATAAGTAAGATGACCTTGCTATTTATATCAGGATAAACTTGTTTTCTAACTAAACTTCTTTTTAAGAATTAAAAACATGAAAAATAAACCGTATGTTTTAAGAAAATAAAAACTCAAAAACATATTAAATATTGTAATTAATTTGGAAAAACAAAGATGTAACATAATAACTTTTCCCAATTTGTACTATATTAGATATTTCTTTATTATCCTTTTATATATAACTTATAATGTGTTATATAAATTGTATAGATTTATTTAGCAGTGGTAATTTTTGACTTGACCCATTTAACTGATACGAACTTAATATGAATTTGTGGGTATGAGTTAATATAAAATAATATAATTATTAAATATATAAACATGATACGATATGATTAATAATTGTGTTGAGTTTGAGTCTAAAGTTCTTGACATATGAACTTATTTATAACACGATTAATTATTTGAGTAATTATAATATATTAATTTATTTATATTTTAATAATTTTATTTTATATTTTTATATATTTTTTAAAATAATTTAGTTATATTTATTACGTTTTAAAATATATTTAGGTATATTTAAAATAAAATTAAATAATATTTGTGTATATAGTACCATAAATATTATAACATTATATTACAATATATAAAAAAAATATGTTAAACGAGTAACTCAATTATAACCTATTTAACCGTTTATTAATCGTATTGAGTTAAAATTTTTAGTTTTTGATACGATTATTAAATAGATCGAGTTTAAATTGACCTATATTTGACATAACATAATTGTAGCTCAATATGAATACGACACGATAATACGATTGCCACGTTTAAATGCATGAGGTAATGAAATTAAAACAATTTATGTTCTTTAAAATGGTCCAACTTGTATGTATTCTAGATTTGCAATGTAAAATTTTCTTATTAAAACATAATAAATATTATATTATAGTTATTTTTTTAATAATATCAATAAATAATATTATTGTTATTAATGTATTAAAATATGAATATACTGAAATAATTTTGTTAATTGTTTGTAGTCCAATAACTGTTTTCACTCATTATTAATGCCAATTACTATTAAACAGGGATATAATAACAATTACAGCAAAAAAAATGAATTTTCATTCAAAAAATAGTAAAATACAATGGACTAGGATATTCTAGGGTATCTCTAAGATCACTGGCACTTGTCCATACATTGAGCCAATTCTTAAAACCTTACAGTGATTTACCCATTTGTAAGTATGATTAAATCTACTGCTATTTTGTAGCAATTTTGAGGTGCCATGTTAACAAAAACAACTCATAACATTTATAATATGATATAAACTAAATGTAAGATATAATAAAAACGAAATGCTACTACTGAGTATTTTACAAAATATTATCAGTTATTGGCATTAGGTGATATTTAAAAAAAAAAGAAAGAAAGAAATAAAAAAGAATGCTAGTGTAAAATGCTACTAAATATCATGACTGTTGCAGTGACATTTCATTGCAAATACTGCGTGAATTCTTTATGAAGAGCCTCTGTTAAAGCAACCCATTATGATCCTCTCGCTCTCAAAAACATACTGAATAATCTTTATTGGGTTTTATACTCATGGGTATGTACATTCACATGGGCAGAAATTATACATTATGCTAACAAAGAAAAATACAAAGCCTGGGGTTTAGAAAACATGGCACGCAGTAGAAGTATATATCAATGAACTTTTTTTTGTTTTGAAAAAATCAATTACCAAAAAGAAGAAATAGTGCACATTCGACACTTATAAAGACATAGATTGGAGGCAGAAAATTGAAAAAAAGCTTATGCAAATAACATATGGACCTCATTAAAACAAGACATGTAGTATGGGTACGAACACAAGTAAGAAAGAAATATATTATCGTCAATGGAAAATTACTCTATTTATTAAAAGTTTAAAATGATAAATCAAACCAAAGAATAAATCAATTAACCAACTAACTTCTTTTCGTTGCACTCACGGTTCTATATAATTTTACCATCAGCTCGAGAATGAAAAGCGAGAAAATCCTTGTCCAAAAGTGCACTCATCTAACATAAGAATCTGGGCTAGTGATCATTTGGGATGCCAAATAAAAAGTGAATGTAAATACTTGCATTCATTTCCTTCGACTAATTTTATATTACAAGAAATTTTATAAAGCAATATTACATGAAAAATAATTCTTATATAATAAAAGAGGTAATATCAAACAAAATATAATTAGATGCAATCAATATGACTCATAAAAATTTTTTTTGCAGTACTTAATATATTATATTTGGTAAACTTTATTATGAAAAATATATAAATAATATCCAGAATAAAAATATTTATGATTTGTATTAAAAAAATTCTTTGTAATAATAAAAATAATATTATTTATTTAATAAGATAAACAAGTAAAGTTCACTTCACATGGTAGTTGAGGGTGGTCAATAAATTAGTTATTTAAGAATATCTTATTTGTAAACAAAAACTATGAAGTATGATTAAGAATAATGTAAGATCTTGTCAAACTTTTGTGATTGAGAGATGCACTTTAATAACATTTACTAAGATATTAAACTATGTTCTTGGATGCCATGACCAATAGACCCATTTAGACCATGAAGTTAGTAGTATTGTATATACTAACGGAATGCAAATGCATGTGTGTGTGTGTATATATATATATATATATGTAAAATTTAAAGATCATTCTAAATATTCTTTGTTTATAACTGAATTTGATGAAATTATAATACTGTCAATGGTTAAAAAATCTATTTATTTCTCAAAACTCGGCCAGTTTAAATCGTATATGTTCTTACTAGTTTAATTAATATTAACTTATAATTTTACCCTTTGTAATTATAAATTGCGCAACATAACATCACTTGGTTATTTAAGTAAATATTGTAGAAGAAATTTTGCCTGTGCGAAGCTAGCATATATACTGTTCTAATTATTACTGTTCAAAGTGTATGTATATTTAAAATGGCTGAAAATTTACGCCCATCTGATAGCGATATTGCAAGAGTATATTACTGTACTCAAACTACTCTAGCTCTCTATCTGATGGATATGTATATATATATATTTTTTGATACGCAATTATCATCTATGTAAACACCTCGCAATATCCACCCGCAACAATAACAATTCGCTTTGCTAACACATATATATAAATATATTTGATACGCAATTATCATTTATGTAAACACATCGCAATATCCACCCGCAACAATAACAATTCGCTTTGCTAACACACACACACACACACACACATATATTATATTTGATACGGAATTATCATCTATGTAAACACCTCGCAATATCCACCCGCAACAATAACAATTCGCTTTGCTAACTCTTGATCTTTTCTCTCACAGCAATGTCTACAACTTGTAAAATCCCAAAATATTTTACAGTATTAATATTCATCATAACCTCTTTTACATCATCGATCATCAGTATTTCTCTTCCACCCCAATTCACAGGCAAGATTCATACAGACCCTGATGCCATCAAATCAGCATCTACCGATTACGGTCGCATTGTTAGCCAAAAACCTGCGGCAGTTCTTTATCCATCATCCGTAGAAGATATCAAAACCCTGATAAATTTCTCATATAGTTCTTCCGATCCTCCATACACCGTCGCAGCTAAAGGCCGAGCTCATTCCGTCCGAGGTCAGGCTCAGGCTAGTAACGGAGTGATAGTGGAGATGAATTCTCTCGACAATTTCAGAAACGGGACTGGAATTGCAATCTCCGGAAGCTGGACTTCAGGTTTTTACGCTGATGTTGGAGGCGAGCAGCTTTGGATTGATGTGTTGAATGCTACACTGAAAGAGGGACTTTCGCCGGTTTCGTGGACAGATTATTTGTTTTTAACTGTTGGAGGGACGCTATCCAACGCTGGAATTAGCGGCCAAACGCACCGCATGGGACCTCAGATAAGCAACGTCCTTGAATTAGACGTTTTAACTGGTATGAATTAATTTTAGTATTTTTATTGTTCTCTTAATGATTTAAAAACAAGGGCTGCTGAATATTCAATCTAATTTGTTTAAACACCCCAACATAATATAATCCTAGCAGTTAAATTCCAATGAATTTCGATTATTTTAATGAAGGTCACAGTATGAAAAAGTCAATATTTGATTTATTTAACTGGTTTGTCGAACAATTGTTATTTTATCTTATTTCCTGAAAAACTCAGATAATTCAGTTTGATTGATTCAATCTCCTTAACATTGAATTGGATTTGCATTGATCTCTAGTTCAAGGTCAAATTAAACCGAATTGAAAATTGCGAACATCATTAAGTTTCGGACGAACTTAAATATTAATAGAGTATACGTATTACCATTTTCCCAAATATCTGCTATATCGGAATTCTAAACTTCTGAGCAGTTTAAGTGGGTATGTTTCAGTATCATTGATTTTGCCTTGCATTCTACGATGAACTCTATATGCATCTATCTTTTTTCAAGAAAGTATTATTGATTTTAGGAAACGGTAAGAAATACTGAAATAGATACATACGGTTGTCTCTTAAAATCAACAAAGAGCAATTTATTTTCTAAAATAATCAGAAACAAATTCTAGAGCTTATCTCCTAGGAAACATTTATTATCTACTTTCTTGCAATGAAAACACTTAATAATATCTACTCATTATTGCAATGATAACAATAAATGCACAAATCATTTTTATACAAATGATTGTGACATAAAAATTTAATAAGTAATTTAAAAAGTGAGAAATAAATGGAGTACAATAGAATGATATTTCAATTTATGCAAAAAGAATTTGAAGTAATATTATGGGCATTGATACATTTGTTTTCAAAATAAAACAAAAAAGTTGATTTACTCGATAATAATAATAATAATAATAATAATATGTATATTTTGAAATATTAGAATTGTAGAAAACATTTTTTTAGGATGATGCAGTAGTTTTTAGATAGATAAATAAAGAAATGGTCAATTAATGTAAAAGGAATAAGGAAGCATTTACACAAGGGGAAGCTAAAAACTGGGTGGGCGTGGTGTGCAGGAAAAGGAGAGTTAGTGAGTTGCTCCCTTGAACAGAATTCTGAGTTGTTCCACGCAGTTTTAGGAGGTTTAGGGCAGTTCGGTATTATAACAAGAGCACGAATCCGCCTGCAGCCGGCCAAGAATACAAGAGTACGTCTTCTTGCTTCTTTTCTTCTTTTTTGTTTTTTTATTTAAACTAAATTTATTCTTTTCCAGCTGATCAAATATTATTTTATTAAACTAATTTTGTCTCAAAATCTTTTTTATTTTTTTATTTTTTTGTTACAAACTCTAATTATAAAAGTTTTACTAGCATAAGATGTATTAAATAAAAAATCTATTTAAAAAAAAATTAAGAGTGTCCATGTAAAAAGCCTTTTTTTTTAATTTTAAATTAATAAAAGCATTTTGGATAAAATTAAGCTGTTAGCAATTGGCATTACTTTCAATATTTTTATATTACAAAAAGGATTTTTGTAATCGAATCAAACATTACAAAACAAGTAAAATATTTGTTTGCGATAAAAACACCGGGCGGCACTTGCACTTCCACCCAACACAACTGTACCGACCAAGCTAGCACTTAAGCACCTACATTTCCATTTTACGTGCTTAATTAATGTTCTTGTATCAATATTCATATTCGACTTTTTCTGTGCTGTAGGTTAGATGGGCACGTATACTTTACAGCGATTTCGTTTCATTTACCGCAGACCAAGAAAATTTGATTGCAGCAACCGGACCTATCCAAAAACTCCCAGATTATTTGGAAGGTCAACTTTTAATGAACTCTAATTCTCTTGATTTTTATCCGCCATCGCATCGCCAAAACATAACTTCCCTCATTAAACAATACGGCATCATTTACGTTCTTGAAGTAGCCAAATATTATGACCATTATGCCCACACTGTGGATAAGGTATTTTTTATCTTCCTAATGAATTAATAACTATATCACAGTGCAACATACATAATGTTTGATTAATGTTTTATTAACAGAATCTGGGGCAAAAACTGTTCAAATACTTGAACGGCTTCATCCCTGGTTTTACGTTCGAGGCTGATGTGAGCTACCTAGACTTCTTAAATAGAGTTCACAGTGAAGAGGTAGCTCTTCGGATGAAGGGACTGTGGAATATTTATCATCCATGGCTGAATCTCTTTATACCAAAATCTCGAATCTTAGATATTGACAATGGTGTTTTCAGGAATATTCTTCTTAAAAGAAACTATACTTCCTCATTTATCCTTTTCTACCCCCTTCTCAGAAACAAGTAAGTTTAATTTCCCAAATATATTAACAATATCCGGTTAATTATATCATCTTATATGTTAAATTATTGATGAACGGCAGATGGAATGACAGAATGTCAGCAGTTATACCAGATGAAGATGTTTTCTACCTTGCGGGATTTTTGGATGCAAGTGTTGATAACTGGCAAGCCTTGGACAACAAAAACAAAGAGATATTGCGGTTTTGTTCTACGGCTGACATTAAAGTTAAGCAATATCTTCCTCATTATGCAACAAAGAAAGAATGGATAATGCATTTTGGTCCAAAATGGAATACTTTTCAACAGAGGAAAACTCAGTTTGATCCGAAAATGATACTAGCACCTGGACAGAGAATTTTCAATAACAGTTAGCTAGAGCTTAAATTGTTCTGGGGCAGTATGCATGGCAGAAATCAATAAGTTATAGATATATAGTTTCTTTTTAATTTGTTATTCTAATACAGGCAAAGCAGTACAACAACATCAATTTATATATACGTAGAGCTTCAAAATTTGACACGAACAACTGAAAAGTATCAAAAGACGCACATATTTTAGCTTATCTCCTTTTAGTTTTTTTTTTAATACACTATATTACATCATAGACGTGTGTTAAGAAGAATAGTTGATGCATATTCAACATCCAGAATACTCTTATTAAACTTGACTGAAGGGAATTGTCATATATTTTTTATTAGTATCATGATAACATGTGGAAAAAAGCCTTCCATACGGAAAGAGTAGACTTCGGCCTTTGTTTTATTTTTACCAAAGTTAGATATAGAAGAAGTCACAAGAATAGGGCGCGGCCCTTGTATCGTGTCATGGAGATGGCTCAAAGGATTATTTAATTCTGATAGTCAAAGGTTTATAAATTTATGTTATGTATATAGAATGCGGCAAATTGGCAAAATCTTAATGCAGCTTGAGGGCGGCCGGGAAGCTGAAAAGGCAGCATTCTGAGTTTTTGCCCACGAATTATATTATGCAGCAAATTTATAGACAGGAATCGGGATCAAATTCCAATCAGATGTCTTTTGCTACAAGGGAATCACTTCATGGCAAATGCCTAGTATATGTTAATTTAAATTTATTGTATGCATACTTAATTGAAACACTTCCTAATAAGTACTATGATGAACATTCGCATTTTAATAAAATTTCATACTATCAAATTAATTAAATTTATTATTAATGACAATTTAATGCAAATATTATTATTCTTTGTTTGTTCAAAGAGTTGCTTTAAACTAAAATTTAGAAGTCTTGATTCTTGTGAAACTCAAAAAAGAAACTACTAAAAGTTTGCATTTAGATAAGTTTTCACGTTTGAAACACCTTCAATGGCATATATCATTGATGCATCAATTCAACCGACTTTTAATAGTCTTTTATTTCCTAAGAAAGCGCTTTTGTTCTCTTATTTATCTGCTTCAAAAATATTTTTCTCATTCTTTCCTTTATTGTTCTTCTTCTTCTGGAATTTCTATGCAAAATAATGCCAATCAAATTTATATAGTCACTCTAAAGATGTCAACCTTGATTCTGTTGAACCAATATATTTTTGCCATTGCTCCGTGTAAAAGCAGTATAATCTACTTATTTTTTTTTTAATTTTTTCTAGAAACATACTATATAATTTACAAAAATAAAATTTTATTTTATTATAACTTATTATTTATTCAACAATTTAATTATAAATGACTATATTTAAATTTTGATAAGAAAAAATAACAACTTGAGCTCATTACTTTGGGTAAACTAGGTCCTATGATTCAAAAATACACATTTAAACTCTATCTATAAGTAAATTCAGTTGATTTGAATGGTTTAGAAAGATTTAATGAAAATAGATAGACCTTCTATACTCATATCGTTAGTGACATGTCATAGGTCCACTCAAACTTATATATAAAATCACATGATTACACCGATTAATAATGTTGACAATTTTATCTATAAGCATATCTTATGTATTTAAGACTTCTTATATGATAAAGTTCACACAATGGCACTTAAAAGAGTTAATTTAATTGATATATGAGATACTATTATTCTTAAATGTTTATTTCATAGAATTATCATTATTAGAACATTGATATATCTAGTTTAGACTAGCATGTGTTATAACTCTTATCTTAGTAAAATTAGGTAGCTGATTTGATAAACTGCTATTGAAAGTATTTACTTAGTCTAGCACATAGGTGATTGTTAGAGTACATGTAAATTGACTTGGCCTAGAAAAGAATTTATAAGGAGTTATTATCTATATGTCTATGATTATTCTTTGTAGTGATGGTTAATTGATCATTAGACTTTAGGTCTCCTTGGTATTTAGTATATAGGTCATATATGCTTAGACATAACATCTTTGTCATCTAAAGAGAGATTGCACATAAGATAGTGATTGGGTAATTGCGAAGCATATAGAGTTTATAATGGATTAATAAAGGATTCGCTACTCTTTATAATTAGAGAAAATATTACAGTTTAAGTGTGCATTGCGTAAGCAATAACATGAAACCCATAGCTATGGTGAGAGAGTACCAAAAGGAGTATTCAATCTCTCATTTGCAAGCCATCATCTTAGGACAATATTACTAAACCATGATTATTGGAATTGACATTTTTCATACTCTAGATCAAGAGGAATATAGTTATAGTGAAATGATTGTATCATACAGTAATCATTTACATAATAAATTTTATAAATTTATATTCTTTCTCAATTCTTGATCAAGAGGAATAATGTTTTGATTGATGCCACTCTTAATATATGAAAATGTTTTCTTGATTAAATAGTTAATTAAGGGTAAATTAATTGTTAATTTATTTTCTCTTATAAAATTTATAACTATGTCCACTGCCAGAGAGAACTTAATGGGTCACATAATAAAAGGTATTGAAAGATTAAGATTATATTATGTAGATAAAAGATAAAAAAACTTAACTTTTAGGTACATAATCCTTAAGGGTTTATTTAATATTTTTAAAAATTATTGGGAGTAAATTATAATTATACAAAGTATTATATTTAACTATGATTATTTACTTATATATTTTTTAATTTAATTTGGATAATATTATTTGATTAACTAAATTAAGCAAATAATATTTTATTTAAATTTGATTACTAATTAGAGAAAGAATCCATTTAGTTAAGTGACTTTTCTACATAGTTTAGGATTTGCAAAGTTAAAATATTAAATTTATATAAATCTTTCGGGCTAAAAGTTAAGAGGAGAATAAATCAAGAGAGAATTTTTTTCATAGAGTTTAGAGAAGATATGTTACTTTGCTAGAGTTCCATAGGCACTTCAATTTGTTCATTTTCAAGAATTAGCATTTAAGAAAAAAAAATACTCTACATAATCAAGATTTAGTGTGTTTTTAAAACTTTAATTATTTACCTTGTGTAGATTGTTATTAGAGACCACAAACTTGTACAGTTGATCTAATAAATGAATTTGTGCTATCTCCGTATATGGACCATAACTTTTTGCTTCGATATCATATTGATAAGATTTAAAAGTATCTGAAAATAAAAGTTCATGAATTTACAAATTCATATTTCGCCAAAAAATTCTTATTTGGACTTCTTTAGTGTCAAATTATATTGAAAGTTATGGATCTATAGAAAATTAAGAAAAAGACTTCAAGATTCACCGAGGAGTATTTAAGAAACCAAGAGCAATTAAAGATTCAACAAAAATTTGAAGACCTTGCCTGTGTAAGGTATGTTACAGGTATAATATATGTCAAACTAATAATCTTGATGTTATTTATAATCTTTATCATAAACCATGCATAATAAAAAGGATCCTTGGATAGAATCAAGAAAAGTTTTAATTTTTCACTGCATGTTTATTCTTTGTTTCCCCAAGTGTATTCAAATTCTATTTTATTTTATTTATTTTTTTGTTCATGATAATGCTTGATTTTTTTGGTTGATTTGAGGTTTAAAAACATAATTTTTAATGACGAAAAGTTTTGTACAAAACCTACTTTAAGGTTATGTTTGTGTTAAGGGTTTTACTTTAAAGGTTTATTTCTAGTAAAATAAGAAATTATTAAGAAAATATATTTTCTAATTAATTAGGAAAGTTAGTTTGCTAATAGAATTATGATACCATCTCCTCATTTTCTAATAAGATTAAAAAAATTAATTTTAATATAAGTAATGATACTTACCTCGAAAGAGTTCTCTCCGATCACAGAAATGATAGATTTTATTGTTGTTTTGTGCTCACAAAAATTAAAACACTCACAAACTTTTACTTTTTTCTCTCTTTCTCGACTCTCTCACAAAAATTAAAACCATAATCTTTCTCTTTCTTTATCGATAAACTACTTACTTTTACTTTTTCTCTCTTTCTCGACTCTCTCACAAAAATTAAAACCACAATCTTTCTCTCTTTCTCTATTGATAAGCATAACATTGTATGCGATTATCAATTTTAAGAAAAGACTTTGAGAAAAAATACACTAGGCAAAACATTGCCTTAATACCTTGTAACTTTGTTTTTGCATCTTTGCATAAAATGGCTGCATTACACACAAAATTTTTCATGTGATTGACATTCTAAAAATTGTGGCTTGGCATTTTGACGAAAATTGACTATATGAATCATTAAAAATGGCTTGTCAGAACTAGATTTTGCTTTTAAGATAGGCATAAGGCATTTGGCCAACAGTTTTAATTTTTGTGAGAGAGCCGAGAAAGAGAGAGTAAAGTGTAGGATTTTGTTGTTTTAATTTTTGTGAACACAAAACGACAGCTAAAGCTGTCATTTCTGTGCTCAAAGAGTACTCTATCCATAAGTATCATTGCACCTTTAATATTACCTAATAATATTAGGATTGCTAATGCAAAAAAAATAGAAATTTTAAAATAATTTTAATTTGATTAAAAAGTATTAGGACCTCAAATTAATTAAGAAAAAATTTGCTAGTAGAATGAGCATTCTATAAAATTACTAAATTTTAATGTGATTAAATAAATTTTTAAAAAGATCAAGATTATGTTAGTAATTAAATTTTTAAACCGAATAAATTGTAATAAGCATATTATAATTAAACAAACATGGATTTATAGTTCTTGATTATATATGTGATACATATGTTTGAATGCATGCAAAAGAGGATTATGGACTAGACTAATAGGATTGAACAAAAGGATTATATGTTGGTTTATTATTTAAGTATTAAATAAGATTTGTCTGTCCTATCTTTTTTTATTTTATTTTGAATTATAAAATTAATTTTTGTAGAATTAAGATTCTATTTAGAATATAAAATTGATTTTTTGTAATCCTTGGAGGCAAATGGAGAAAAGAAGACATAGGTGAAACATGGTGGACCAAGGAATCAAGGAGATCAAATTGGAAGTATTTAGAATACTTTGTAATTGGTACTTCCTACCATTTGAACTAAAAGCCCAAAATCATCTTACTAGTAGCCTATGATCTTGATGCTTATTAGATTATGCATGAGATGTATCTGATCTCATGCAAGCCATTAGCCATATTTGGAACTCTTACTAGTAGCCCAAAATCAACTATGACATCTGATCTCATAGTTGGTTGCGTTGGTAGGAGCATAAACAATGCAAGAAGCAAATTATTCATTTGAGGCATAAATTGAGCTTCAGGAGTAAGTGAGTAAGTGGTGCAAGATTTGCTAGTCATTAGCCATATTTGGAACTCTTTCTTCTTCGACTCCAAACTTATTTACTTACAAAATTTTTTCATTGTTTGAAGATTCAAGAAAGATGTCTCTTCTAGAGATGAAAATTCTTCTTTTTTATTGTTCAATTTTGAAAATAATCCAAACATAAACCTTCAAAGGAAATAAGGAAAAAACTAAGATAACAACAAAAGAAAAATAAAAGAAAAGATATGAATGAAAATATAAGAGAAAAAAAAAGCTCTAAACAAGAAAGTAGAATCCTAATGTAAATAGAAAAATCTAACTCTAAATTATTTAACTTTCTATTTGGTCTCTAATTCCTAAGATGCAATACTAATGCGTTAAGGAAAGAAAAGAAATGCAACCTAGTGAAACTAGGATTTGAATTAAAACCTAGCTAACACAATCTATAATTTACTAATTAGAAAATTAATCTAAAGCCTATGTTCCGCACCAAAAATTGTTAAATTCTAATTACTTTAATTTAAGCATAATTAGCTTACTAGTGTTAGTTGTTCACATTAATATAGATTTTTTTGTATATTCACCATTAATCAAGCAATCAAAATGCCCCGTTGAATAGGCACAGTCTATATTTGGTTTCTCTGGGATTTTTTTTTTCTCCGTACCCCTAATCCTACATCATGTCTATAATTTCATAGTCCTACAAAATAGTTTCATCCAAAGTTGCATCAACCGTTTATCCAAATGAACTCGGTGTCATCCAAGCTGCCTGGCATCTCAATGGTCAAAATTACCTGATTTAGTCCTCGGTTGTGTGTACGAACTCAAGGGTGAAGAGAAGCTTCATCATTTGATCAAACTGGTACCAAGCACTGAAGATCCAAAAGTCAAAGCATAGGATGTTAAGAATTCTCTAATCATGTCATAGTTTTAGGATTTTATGCAACCAAAAGTCAATGAAAGCTATATGTTTTTCCCAATAGCTAAGAATATTTCATAGATTGTGAAGAAGACTTGCTCTTAAGATGAAGGATATTGCCTTGGTTTTTTAGATTATGATAAAGTTTCAGTCAACTAAGTTAGGTATTGTTTTCGATTTTGATCATTACAATACCTTGAACAGATTATGACTGGTACTTGATTAGTATCACATTATTAAGATGAAGTGTAGTGAAGATACTGCCTTAGTTTTTTGAGAGGATTTTTGTGTTCTTAGTAAGGCTAAAATATGGAGTTTGATCAGATTGAGGTAAAACTACTAGCAAAAGATTAGATGTCACCATTAAGTAAAGTGTTTGTAGTTATACGATATGAAGAAGGAATGTGGTTTATCCTGGTTAAAGCTCTTAAGTCTGAAGGGCCAACTTTGTTCACAGCAATTAAACAACCTATCCTACAATCTGAGATCCAACGAAAACACCCAAGACACAACATGAACAAACAAAGATAACCTATGGTGTAACTACTATAAGATGCTAAGAAGTTGAGGCATAGCAAAGAGACGCTGAAAGCTAATGGGAAAGAGGTGGAGCCACGTCTAATCGAACTAGAAACAATGGGGCCACCAAGTAAATGTGGTTGTGTCATAAGAAGACCCTGGTCAAAAACTAAGTGCAAACTGAAATGAACACCTTTAACAAAAAGGAAGTGGATAAGATTAAAAGTTTAATTACCTCACTTGACAAGCCAATTGGCTTATGTTCTTTATCACATATGGGTAATATTTTGTCACAGGCATTTATAGTCTCTTTAGACAGCAATAGTCATGGAGCTTGGATAGTGGACTATAGAGCAACAGATCATATGAAAAACTCGTATCATCATTTTTCTACTTATATTCCACATCTAGGAAATTATAAATTCATAGTAGTAAATAGAACTATGGCATCGTTGGCAGGAAAAAGAACTATCTCCATTAATCTTTCCCTTATTTTTGATTCAATACTTCACATGCAAAAGCTTTCAATAAATCTGCTATCAGTTCTAAAATTGACAATGGAATTGAATTATAAAGTTATATTCTCATATGATAAATGGGTATTTCGGGAACTAGTTATGAGGAAGATACTTAGGCAAGGTTAGGAAAAGAATGCACTGTACTTTTTTCGATATGAATACTGGTGTAAAAGGAGCATGAATACCTACTTCTCTCTCTTTTTTATTTAAAAAAAAATTGTTATTTTCTTAGATTTGGTTTCATCACCTTAGGCCAGGACATCCATCATTCCATGTACTGAGAATTATGTTTTCTTATATTTATAAAGGGTAGATGAATCACTTCTCCAATATGAGTCATGTTAATTTGCAAAACATCATCGAACTTCATTTCCTTCAATCAATAATAAATCAGTGTTTGCTTTT